>VWZN01006317.1:103153-172756 GCA_013396955.1 Regulus satrapa
GCCGTGGATCGCTCGGCCCCGCACGCCGAGCCGCGGGCTCGTTGTGTCCGTGTGTTTACCGCAGACCTGCTTTCCACGGGGCTGCCGTTTTCGCCCGTACGGAGCTCGGCGGGGGTTTTTCTTCTTCTGGTTTTGCCTNGGTTTTTTCTTCTTCTGGTTTTGCCTGTGAATCACCGGGACTCCCGTTCCTGGGTGGAGGCTCTCCGGGGCAGACGGCGCTTCCCTGTTTTCCGGCCAGATTAGTCGGATTCCCCCCCGGCCCCCCCGGGCCGGGCTCTCTAAATAGTCATGTAGTTCACATTTATTTCTCTCGTACGTTAGGTAACGCCAACTTCCTTTGATTTCCCTGCTTATTTTCCTGTTTGTCTTAACAGCACCATAAACAATATGTCCTCGCAGCCGTAGGAGTGACTGATCAGAGGTTTATTAGGACTCACAGCTACTGACTGTGCCTTTGATTCATTTTTATCGTTGGCGTTTCATATGGACTTGCAAACATAACGTTGAGACTGAATTTTGCTAGGGTTGGGTTGGTTGGAATGTGTGCTGAGCTCCCTTCTAGCCTTGAGGAGTTGTACAGCTTAAGCAGACAAGATGTTGAGGGAGGAGCGGGAGCAGTGGGGAGGGAAGGATAGGAAGCACAAAGATTAGGTAATTTGGCTGCTCTTCCACACGAAGTATCAAAACTAGGAATACACTGGGAATGTACTGTACATGGGAGAACCCACAGTTCCTTTATTTGTGTATCTGTGTCTCTTTCCCAGTTTTTCTTTCCCAGAACATTTATGGATTGTTCCTAAGTCACCCCCTCCATCAGCCTGCTTTGAGATCTTTCATACTTCGTTTAAAAGTAAACTTATGAAAAAGAGAAAAGTCAATTTTTTTTTTTTATGCTAAAAGATTTTTTTTTTTCATTTATAAGAGATGTGAAGTTTGTCCAAATAATATAAATTTGTCATTGGGCTGTAAGGTAAGACAGCGGAATCAGTTCTTTATGAAGGATTTTATAATGCCTTTCCTGGGTCTTGCTTTCCTTGAAATGCAGTTAATTTTTCTGTTTAAAGGGAAATGTCATAGTGTTCTTTTTTATATTTTTTAAACACAGTTTCCTCTTTCCTGTGAGGACTGTGCATGCACCTTACAAAGATGGTGGAACAAAGCATAACTTCCATGGCACTGGTAAAAAGCTTCATTCTCAAAATGAAAAACTGACTGAACAAATTGCAGGATATAGTATTGAAGTGTTGGGTTTGGGCTTTTTGTTGGGTTTTTTGGGTTTTTTTTGTTTGCTTGTTTTGTTTTTAAATTGTGTGTTTTAAAAAGGCTGAATCAGGTTTGTCATCTGCAGTTCTGCTGAGAGAAATATTTGATGTTGTGATATTGGGCCCATCCAACATGAATGAGATACTGTCATTTTATAGGTAGGTTTTCATTGTATTTAGGCCAAAGTATGTATACATGGGATGTTACCTCAAGTGTAGCCAGGTGTCCAGACGCTGCCATGGTAAATCCAGTGAACTCCAGGAAATGAAGCTGCTGCTTTCTCCTGGGTCTTTGCCCATGTAAGAGACAATGTATGTGGATTACTTTATTGAGGGATATTTGGTATTGAAACTTGAGGGCCTCATTAGGAGCCTTTTTCAGCTTTGCTGGGAGCACTTCCTCCTGACTGCAATAATGTGTGCCTGGTGGGTTGGAGAGCAGCAGGTTCTTGGGCTGCAGCACGTCCTGGATCATCCCCTGTGTGAGCAGCAGGAGCCAGGCAGAAAGCTACAAGGCCTTTGGGGTTTTTCCTTCCTTTGAACAGCTTCCCAGTGGATGGCAATGAGACTGGTTCAGCTTGAACCTTCTCTTTGTCACCTGTCTGAAGACAAACCTGTGATGTTATTTTGCAGGGTTAAGAGCCATGGGTTGTGTTTGGGAACGATTCAGCCAGGTTGTGGATGGCCCATGACAGGTCACCGTGACTTGGTGGGCTGGTGGTGGCCTCCATTCC
This sequence comes from Regulus satrapa, assembly GCA_013396955.1. Lineage (NCBI taxonomy): Eukaryota > Metazoa > Chordata > Aves > Passeriformes > Regulidae > Regulus > Regulus satrapa. The sequence goes on from VWZN01006317.1 coordinate 105,150, forward strand.
AGACCTTGGCAGTTCTTGCAGCTGATTGTAACACTTGGATTGAAAACCTGAGAAGAATTTAATGGGCTTTTCATAGAGTGATTAGTAACTGGTTTAAAAATTTCTTCAGAATCCCACAGTTCTTCACCTAGCAGGAATGATTGCTTCTTTGACAGTGGAGAAACATTTTTATGTGTGTTGCTTGTAATAGGAAAGGTGGGATCCACAGAAAAAGGAGAAAAGTGCCTGTAGTTATTGTAAGGAATTTGATAGAATATTTCGTGGGGTGTACCTATAATAAGTTAACTTCTCCTTTGGGGAGGAAGCTGGAATGCTGGAAGTGGTGATGGGCAGGTTCTAGCAGGACTGGGTTGGATTCCTTGTGCAAAAAAGCTCCCGTTTGTTTGTGGGAATGCGGTGGAAGTTTGCCAGGCTGGGTGGCTGGGGAGCTGTCAGGTTCTCAGGGCCCCAGTCGAGAGGAATGATGCTGCTCTTTTCGAGTGTGGCTTCACCGTGCTTGCAGATGAAAGCGTGGATTGATGAGTTCTACATTTGCCTTTCATTTTTGATGTTATATATCTAAACTAATTTAATATGGTTTTTATCCAACAATAGGGAGAAGGAGGTAAAGGAAATCAGGCTTGAACTGTTTCCCTGGTAAGGTTCATAGCAATTATTATAGGAAATATGAAAAACAAGCTGTTGAAGATGCTACTGCCTAAAAATATTTCAACCAACTTAGATTTAATTTATTCTGTGAGTGGAAGAGAAGGATACTGATATGTACTGAGATAGTTCTGAATTTCAGGTTCGACTTCATACTGGAGATAAGAGCTGGGGCAGTTGTGCTGGAAAGGAGTTTCTAGACTGCAGTGTTGAAGCTGCCTTGAGCCTGCAGAGCTCTGGTGATTTGTCCCAGGTGCATCAGCCTAACGTGGCTGCCACTCCCAGCTGTGTGGCTGAAGGAAGGACATCTGGGCACTGCTTTTCTGCAGCAGTGCTTAGCAGCCAAACAGTGCATCACAAACTGCTTTACTGTGCTCAAGCTTTACATGTACATTCAGGCTCTCTGTTCTGACTTGGATTTCCATACTTGACCTTAATTCCACTGAGCATCTGAGTCAAGTGTGTGTGTAATGTCAGATAAAGTGTTTTCATCATCTCTGTTCCCCATTAAGTCTTTGGGAATACAAAGAAGAGGGACTGAAAAATACTTCTGTTATCCTGTGAAACTTGTGGTAGCATCTTTAGCAGGTGAGTTCAATTTCACACCTGTGACTGCACAGTCGGATCGGTTGAAGTGAGGCCTCAGGTAGGACTTGGTGCCTGCATGATTGCTTTGTGAGAACCTTGGCCTTGGAACTGAGTGGCCCAGTTGGGGTCAGTGGCAGGGACTCCCTGCTGATGGATTGCTCATGTAGGATCCAGGAAGAGATGATTAGAAGTCGGTGTATAGTAACCAGAGATGTTCATCTGGAGTATCTAAATATTCAGTCAGCTGGCCTCAGATGAGAAGTTAAAACTTTGAGATGAAGGCACTTTTTTTGTGTGTGTGTGTTGAGCTCTGTAGTACATATATACTCCTGGGGAAATTTGTTGCTTTTGGGTTGCTTTGGCTTTATATTTTACTTGGAGCTCTGTCAGACTGGGGCCAAATTGCAGCTGTGGTTTGGTACGGTGTAAAATGTCTGTGACTCTTGCACATAATAAGAAAAGCCATTTTCTAAGTGTATGCGAGTTGGCAACTCAGATCACTGGAAGTTAAGAAAAATTTTGCTTTTACAGTGGGGGGTTTAATTGTGGCATGTGCCATTCATGGGCGTGGTCTATCATTCCTCCCCTTTCTAGCCCTGAACTTGTTTGCTTCTCCCTGTATTTTTCTCTAGCTTTTGTCCCAGACACTTAATCGTAGAACCTGAGCTGGAATTTTTTCTTTTATCTTTTGTTTCTATCTGTGAGTTTGACTCTGAGGTAAGAAACCAACCCTGACTTTGGCCTGCAGGGATGTTCCACGCAAAGCTTTGTTCACAGGCTTGGTTTGCTTTCTCTGCCTGTGGCTGTAAAGTGTCTGGACTTTGCTACAGCTAAAGGAGTCCTCACAGGATGAGGTCACTTTCTGAAGCAATTTCTCACGGCTTGAGTGCTTGGGTGTATTTAATGATTCCTCAGGTGTCATTGCAGCATATTATGACAGCCCTGATCAGAGACTGTTCGGGGGTTTGTTGGCACAGTCAGGCACTGGGCATTGGTTTGAGAGTGCCCATTGCTGGGTGCTGGCTGTGCCCCTGCATTAAAAAAAAAAAAAAAATTAAAAAGATTTAGTGGAATCCAACATTCTGGATAGGTAGATATGATTTGGAGTAATTTTCTGGATCCTTGCTCTAGTCTGGTTTCAGACACTGTTCACACACTGTTTATCTGCGTGGGATACAGGGACCTCAGGCAGTGTAATGCCAGAGCTGCGAAAATCCCAGTTCTGTTTCAGTACTAACACTGCAGTTCTGCGCAGAAGGACAGCACATGCAGTACCGAGTCTTCCTTAGATTTTATTTTGGGTCTGTCTTTTCTGTTTGGTCTGGGCATTTAGTGTCTGGAGCTTGATACAGTTTTGCATACAATTTGCAAAAGCTTCAATGCTTTGGTTGCTCTGTATGAGCTCTTTGTTTTCATTGTACTGCTGTTATGAAAGGTCTTGAGCAACGTCTAGATACTAGAAACATTTTGTCAACTTCTATAAGCAAAAATGTACAAAATGTGTGGGGATAGCCCTTCCAGTCTGCATGTGTGCTTTATGCACTGTCTGTAGCGAGGTGTTGTGCCACATATAGCTTAGGGAAGGTAGTGGTGGGAAGCACATTGTCAGGAAGTTTTCTTCTCAGCGATTTTCTGTAGGAAATGCTGAACAAAGTAACACCTTGTCCAACACTGCTGCACTTACAAAAGTTTCTTTCTTGGGAAGAAAACATCACTGTAGTGACTTAACAGTGACATGACTGTCTTGGGACTACCACTGCACCCTGAGATTCTTTGGCATGGAAGATGTTTAGAAAATAGTAACAGTAGATTTTTTTTTTTTTTAGTGCTGACTGTTAAGTTCTACGCCTTTAGAGCTGATCCAGTTCTCCAAAATCAGTCACTTTCTTGATAGCCTGTTCTTCCCAGGGATCCTTTAGCTATGAATAGGGATGAGAACTAGATCTAATGAGCTCTCTTTACAAAATGCTACTGCTCCCTTTCTCTCCTGCATTTCTTAACCTGGCTGTACACTGGAGTTGGAAAGGCATCTACTGTAAAATCAAGATGCCAGAAAATCCCATCACATGAAAGTTGCATTTATGGATTTCTTTCCTGTGAACTGAAATTAGTCCTTTCAAAGGCATTGTATCTTAATGGCTTGTGTTGCTATCAAATGGTAGGAGAAAGAGATACTGTTGTTTTGGTTTCCATGCTGCTATGGAATAGCAGATAATGCTTTTCTGGTGGTTGGAGATACCATGATGTGTGGTCACCTCGTGCTACTCTGAATTATTGTGGTCTGTCCTGTGTTAATAAAACCCAAACTACAACTCCTGTGCCTCACTGTTGGAGAAATGGTATAGCAGATGAAAAAATAATGTACTTGAGCAGGAATCAATTGTCAGAACCAACATCCTGCAGTACAGAATAAAGTATGCTCACGGAATTTTGAGTGTATGCACATATATGCACGCACATACATGCATGCAATTAAGAGTCAATGATACACTTGCAAGATGATAAAATGCTACCCACATTTTCCAGTAACACTGCCATGAAGGCATAAGGCACATCATTATTTAAGATAGATATTTTTTGCCTTGTCTTAAGATGCCTTTGTGCAAACATGAGATTCTAGCACTGAAACTTCAAACAGATCTCGCTCTGTAAACACTTGAAGTACCAGCCTATATTTAGTCCTTATTAAAATTGAGCAGTATGCTGTTATGTGAGTAATTCTCTGACATTACTGGGAAGACTTGGAGGATAATAGAATAAGGTCAGTAATGCAAAACTAATCCCAGCTCAGAGTTTTGCTGGTTACTAACTGCTCAGCCAATATACAGGCCAGGACAAGTGCTCAGCAAGCAGGGGGATGAGAGCAGTGTTCTGAGGTGCTGTGCTCCAGGAGAGTCCAGCACTGCCCTGGGGCTCTTGCCTTAGGGGACATGTGCCACCCTGTGCACCAAGTGGGTTCAGGCACAGGTAAAAACTCATTGCAAGCACGCTGTGAAAGCACTGAGGGGGGATGTGGGAAGAAAGTAGCTGGAAAAAAGGTTGGCTTGTACTGCAGGATGGACTCCTGTTCTTTCTGAGGACAAATGGGAGGACAGAGATAATTTGCCCAGAATTGTTGGTGTAGAATTACACATCCAGTTGTGATATGAAGTAGCTACAATTTCTTGAAAATATTGTAACTTCTTGCATAGGATGGGGATATTTCAGGGTCGTATGTCCACAAAACACAGAGAAGAATTGTTGTAAAGAAGAAAAGGTGTTGGCTTTTCAGAAGAATTGTCCGTGCATGTGCCTTGGCCTTTCATCCCACCCACCTGCCCCATGAGGGGCCTGATGGAGTTCCAGGGTAAGGCAGGGATTGTAATGGACAAGTCGAGTAGGGGGATGAAATGTCTCCATTTCTGTCTAGGAGAATATGGGAACAGACTTTTGATTATTTTTTCCCACTCTACTGCGGAAAAGTCCCTTTCCAAGTGCCAGACTTTGATTTAGGCCATGTGACACAATTCAGATTTTGCCAGGAAATCATTTTATTGACAGGCTGTTAGTTACTCTTTCTTGTTTTCAGAAAGATTTAGTACAATTGTGCAAAAGTAACTTAGATAGCTGGAGCTTTAAAGTCCCTAAGAGGTTTCTTCTCCTGAGACTATAACGTAGGATTTTCTATAGAAGGAAAAATAAGTGGTAAAGTGCTTTTGCAAAAGGGTACATAATAGTGAAGGTTACTTTTATTAGTAATGCATCAGACATTTGCATTATCCAATGTAAGGGTGGCAGTCATGTCATGAGAAGACAGACTTTTGAAATAACTCTTGAATTAATAATATTTTCACCAGTTTGTTCCAGGTTATTGTTTTAAGATAGTAAACATTTGTGGTTTAGTTGAGTGTCTTTAGTACTAAAAATCAGAATGCTGAAAAGTTCAGGTGTAAACTGAGAAATGTAGAAGTTCCTTAAGTGGTATGGTGTCTGTTCTTAGGGATTTGCTCAATGAAGGAACATTTCCAGTCTCTACTTGAAATACTTGGAGCATTTGGAACCATTTTAGATTTCACTAAGGTGAAATTGTGTTGAGGACAAAAAGTCAATGAAAGTCTCCTGAGATCTCGGGAATGTTTCTCCTGTAGCACTGGTACTGTACTGGTAATGGCTATTCAAAGCAAAGGGCTGATTGGAATTTGGTGTCTCTTGCTCTCACGCTGAAATTCTCATCATTTTATTTTCAAAAGAATGTCTGAAATGCAAATAACACTCCTTCAAAACTTCTGTTTGCGTGTGTTGTATCTCAGTGGAAGGTTGGGGATTTGAATGCCCTTCTGATGCAGTGTTTTAAAGCCCATTGTGGTATAGCATTGCACAACTAAATAATGGCACTGCACCCATTTCTTCTGAAACTTAATCTTGAAAACGATGCTTTTTTGGCTCACTGGTTAAATGGAGCATAGCAGGAAAAAATTGAGATTACAGGAATGCGGTAATGAATGGAATGTGCTTGAGTTTGGTTGGGTTTTTTTGTTGTGAAATGGAGGAGTTGCAGTGTCTATTGAGCTTTACCTTGTCATACAAATCTGGCATTGCACGATAGATGTGTCTAAAATAATGTTGAATAGAGGTTTGGCTTAGTATTCTGCCTGTTACCTGCAGGCCATCTGAATTTATAGGCCTAGCTCTGTGTGTATGGTTTTGTGCTTATTAGCAGCAAACCTCTGAAGATTTCAGGGAATAAATAAATGCAGGAGAAACTCTTAATGAGGGAAAGATAATAAACTGAATCTGAGTTGTGAAGAACTGGGTAGGAGTCGATAGCACTTTCCCACTTAATTGCTGGCATAAAAGAGAATGCCAGCATTATTTAGGAAAGTTGGGATAGCTTTTAAAATCATATTTGTCAAAACCACTATAAATTAGGGTGATATGACACTTTTAAATGTGGTTGCTTTAATATTCATTAAAAGCAGAGTGAGTAAACTGACAAAGTTTATGAAAGATGCCCTGGGTATAAATACTAGGGAGCAAAGTTAGATTTGGTCATTCATTAGTATTTTAAAGACTGTGCTGTTCTGACTTGGTGTCATAAAGTAACATCTTAGTTCATGATCATATAATTTGAGTGTGTCCAAGAGACAGTTTAAGTGATTGCTGTCATGCTAGATTTGTGCTGGAAATAGTTATAGCTATTAGTGCCAGTTATATAGCATCTCTTGAAAGGAAATGGGCTCTTGCTTATGCAGTGGCACTGTTGTTGCATAGCAACTACTGTGCTGAAAGCTTAAAATCAGATGCTCCCTTGAAGTTCACTGTGCCCTAATAACGCTTAATTTATCTGTGCCTTCCACTGCCTTTATTACAGTAGTGAACGTCTTTTATGAGTGCACTCAGTCATGTCTGGAATATACCTTTACTTTTCTTGTACCCCGAGCTTAGAACTCTGTGGTATCAGGCATTTTTTTAGCCCAGTTTTCTGAAGGTGGAGACCTTAATAATGAAATTACTCACACTGAACCAAAATCAAGAGTTCAAGAATCCTGGCCTTCTGTAATCCGTAGAGGAGAGGCAAGCCCAGAGTCCCTCGTGGGTGGCAGCTCCACCTGGTTTGGCGGTGTTCTGAGTGGAGGCTGTTGCTTGACAAGTCAACATAGATGGGATATTTGGCTAATTGGCGTGCTCATTACTGGTAATTAGCGATACCAAAGGAAGCCACAGGTAGATGACAGGAGGGTGTTTGAGGGTATTGTGGGCAGACTGGGAAACGGGATGGAGAAGGGAAACAGTCGTTGGGAAAAAAGAACCTGTGTTTGCTTAGGTGTTGCATGTGGTGGTTGGAGAGCTGTCTTATGAAGAAAGAAGTTTTAAAAGAAAATTAGGAGGGTGTAGGGCATCCTGGCCTATAGAAGTTGCTTTGAAACATGCTTTGTATGAAAAGAACATTTTCCAGCCCTTGAAACATTGTAATAAATAGTGACGTGTGTGTTCTCAGGTCTGTACTTGATCCTGAGAATGCCAGCACAGTTCATCATCATTTCCTCAGTGGGCCCGTTCGTGTGCTTGCCTGTGTGCAGCCTTTGACTTCCCACGTGCTGGGATCAAATAGTGAAGAGCTTGCTTAGGAAATGGCATCTTCAGAGGTGCTGAGGAGTCTGCTTCAGTAACTGCTAATTAAATATCTGCCTCAGCCAGGGCTTTGAATTGTTCATGATCCCGTGTACTTCTAAAAAGGGGGTAAATAACATAGATCTATTTAATCCTACAAAGCTTTGAAAGAATAATTGGGTAATTTAGGACCATCTCGATGCTGTTTTGGGATGGAACATGTCCTAGCATGGAGCTTTGTAAAGCCTTATGCCATGTTAACCTTGCAGTAACACAGAGTCTCTCCATCTCCTGCTTATTTTAATACAGGACTGATACAACCCAGGCCTCTTCCTCTAGCTTAAGTAGTTTGGATATACCAAAGCAAACTAGCCCAGGCCGTTTGTATTAGCTGACAGGAAGCCTTTTACCACTGGCATGTTAGAGAGAGGATTTTTTAATCTGTTTGGTGGTTCCTTTCCTAAAGAACAGATTCTGACTTCTGGGTAGGTATGGAGATGCCTTAGGTTGTTACTGCCTAGGGTTACAGTAAATATGGCAGGGTTTTAAACTGGTAGGCTGAGTAAATCTATTAACTTCTCCAGAATGTATGATGGCAAGAATCTTAACTTCTGCAATAATTATGAAATTCTGAGTGTTTATTGGATTTTATCCAAGTTTATATTAAAATTATTTCAATTTGCAATGTTTTTAACAGGTTTTTTAATTTAGTAAAATTCTTGTGCAATGACTTTATAAGATGGTCCTCTGCATTAATGACAATGGATTTCTTGCTGGTTGCTTTTTTCAATCAGGACCATAAAATTAATAACTGTCATTACTTCATGACACTTCAAACTTCCACAATTTACAAACAAAAGGGTGTGTTAAACATCTTCTAGTTCCAAGTAACTTTACTAAGCTCCAGTGAATTAATCATTGGATGGAAAGAGTTGAAAAATGCAAATGAGGTTATACTGCAACAGATTTTCAGCACTTTGTGACAAAGACTTGTTCCAATACTTAATCAGTAACTTCTGTCACTGAATATGTATTCATGCAAGCTATTAAAATAGCTTCACTTAAAATAAATTTTAGCCCAATTACAGGTTTCCATAATTTAATACTTAATTTTACATTCATTTTTTTAAAAACCCTGCAAATTAAAAATATTACTTATTAATTACTACGTAAGAAATTTCAAAGTTTATCCAAACAGAGATGGATTCTGTAATTCTTAATAAGTGGCTCTTACTTGTGTGAGTCATCTGGAATGCTGTTCACTAACTGTTGCAGAAACTTGCCCAGGATAATTGGCATTTTTCTTGTATTAAAGCTTCTGTTCATCGTTTTCAGTGTGAATATTGCCTTGTTCTTTTGGAAGTTTAGATGACTTCCATCTTAACAGACCATTAATGGTTAGTTTTTTAGTCTTTTCAAAGGTGATTTTTGCTTTAAAAAAAATCACTCCTTTCTTCAATTAATTGCTGCTCGTTCACAGGGTTTCGTTTCTAGGGAATGATAAAGGATTTTAAAGGTTAGGAAGAATAAAGTTTGGCATTTTATAGAGTGGCAGCTGAGGTGCTTTGCACGCTGCTGTGCAGCGCTCAGATAGCAGGAACGCTTTCTGTCAGCGATGGCAGCGCTCGCGGTTCGGCGCGCACGGCACGGCTTGGCCAGCTGTCCCAGACACTGCAAACATTGCAGGGGGTTCAGGAGTCCTCATCTGCTCCTGGGAGGAGTCGATTGGGATGGTGGGGATGTGTTCCTGTGAGTTTGTTAGGGGAAATCTGCATCCGCTCTGTAGATCTCCTGAGGTGAGCTGACTCCTTGTTTCAGTGAAGTTGTTGGTGAAGGCAGGAAGTTGTTTGGAGAAATGTCTGAAATAATAATTGTAATTTGTAATACCTGGTAACATAAATATTTATTGCTTGCTTGTTGTTTTTTTTGTTTGGTTTTCTTTTTTTTCTTGGTAGTAGAGTTATCTTCTGTTATTTGGTTTCAATTAGGAGTGTAAAGGAATTTAAGAAATTTTATCTGCAGCTGTATTACCTGTGTTTGTTACAGTAATTTAGCTAATTAATGACTTCACAGAGTATTTCTATTTGCAGTACAGGTAATTTTCAGTCTCCTAAGTAAGGCTACTGAACATCTGGAGGAAGTAAACACAAGTGAGCTGTTATCTTCACCTTTTTTCTTGTGGATGCTTAGAAATGGAAAAATATCCACTGTGTTACGTAGAAAACTCGATTTAAATGAATATAAATTGTTTTATTGAGAGCCCTCTTTATTCTCTTCAGAATTATGACTAAAAGCTGGTGAGTGGCCTCACATTGTTGTTGATCTGTGTTTGAACAATGCTCAATATCTGCAGTGAAGTATTCCCAGTCCCTAATGAGGTTAGAATGCCAAAACTATTGAGGAAACTAGAAACAGAATCATTCGTTTGAAAACCTTCCATTTTTGCTAGCTTTTATTTGTTGTATTGATAGTATTCCTGATTGTGCAGAAAATATACCCTTCTGGAAGTGTGCTGACACACTTTAAAGCAGGATTTTCATTATGAGAGTTTAGTCTTTACATGTAATTAAAATAAGTAAATATTCTCTAAGTGTTCAGTGGAACATGATGAAAAGCTTTTTCTGCAAATCTCAATTTTTGCAGTTTTTTGAAAGTTTAAGAGAGAGGTGGACAAGCTTGTGTGTCCATTAACTAGTGATCAACTTCTGCTTTTCTTATTCTTGAGGTTTCATTTACACCGTGTCCTGTTGCCAGACCTTCCCATTGATACTCAAATGCTCCCGTAAAATCCAGTCAGTCCAGGTCACCTGACATTGTTCAACTCTGACAGTGATGTAAGAGCTAAATGTATTTTAATCAGATGTGGTCCAGCCACTCCTCTGATCCCTGTGGCAGTACCTGTTTGAAAAGAAGCAGCAACAACAAAAACAACTCCCTGAGATGTGTGCTCTGGTCTCCTAGGGAACCACATGTCTTTGTTCTCTACTGAAGATGAAAATGGGGATGAAAATAGGTTTGATACCCCTGGCAATAACTTAAGATTTTTCTGAAATGCCTTTTGAGGCTTTTGATCCTGTAGGTAATAACCTGGCTTAATCTCAGGAAATGTGTTGTAGAATGTTTATATATCAAATTTTGGAAAATTATTTGGAAGTGTTGGTAAAACAGCGAGAAAGTGAAAGTTCTTGAAATGAAGACAAATCACCTCATGAATCACAAAGAACAGAAATGGTGCAGAGCTGATTCCATCCAGTGCACTTGTGACAGCAACTTGTGTGTTTGGCAGACTGTCACAAACGCATTTATTGAAAGAGAGTACTGCCCTATAGTGATAGATTTTACATTTGTGTGCAGTTTAGGTGAGGATTTCTTCCAGTTGCCTGTTCTTGTAGCTCAGGTGTTTTTCCTCATGGGAAATGTCTTCCAAAAGACCAGATTTCTACTCTCTGTGTTTGGATATTTGTATAAATGTATTGACTTCAATAGAATGCCAAGGCTTGGTGCTATCACTGTTCATCATAAACTGCAGTAAATCACATTGGCTGAGGCCTCTTAGCTGGAGCTAAGTACGTCCAGAATGAGCAGGCAGGTGGTGAAGCACAGATCTGTTTTGCCAGTTTGTCCTTTCTGTTCAATTTCTTCTTAGCTTTGATGACATCCATGGGATTAAATGTTCAGACTCCAATTTTAAAATAAATGCAGGTGGATAATATGTCTTGAAGGAACTTCTTAGAGTACTAAACATATTTATATATTGTTTGTTTCCAGGAGAAGGAGCTACAGCTGAAGTTCCCTCATCTTTTGTGATTCTGTCTCTGTGCACTCTGGTGGTCCTGGTCGTTCTGCTGGCAAACTGCGTGTCCTGCTGTAAAGACCCCGAGATCGATTTCAAGGTCAGGCCTGAAGTCATCAATGCTTGTGTGTACAAGTGATATTCCCAGCTGCCTCCTGATACCCAGAGCACTCGGTTAGTGGTGCTAATGCTCTGCAGGGTCACTGTGCATCCTCTCTTCGGAATCAGCCAGTGACCGTTCCCACAGGCTGTGGAGTCCTGATGCAGACATTTATTTTAAATGATTGTTCTCTGCTGCAGTAAGGATCTTCCATGGCTTTTCAAAATAATAACGAGCTATCAGGATCACTAGTAAAAGTTACACTTTTGAGACAATTCAGCTGTAAAGAACCTTTTTGTTGTTTTTTGGTGTTTTCTTCTGGTTTTTTTTAGTTTGCAGATGGGGTTTAGGACACTCCTGTCAAGCAAGAATACTGAAGATGCATGTCCACTGTAGCAAAACTCTTGAGAAATTGTCGTCAGGGAATTGTTACTTTTGGAACATCTGTAATCAGTGTTCCTAAAATTGGGTTTTGCTCTCATTTGGCCTCAGCAGTTCATGGTAATTCATTTAAAGCCAGGGCTAGTATTTAAAGTAAAAACATAACAAAGCAAAAAAAAAACCCCAAAAAACACCACCACCAACAAAACCCAAACCACCAAACACACAAAAACCTAACTAAACAAAACCCCCTTGATTTTTTAAAAGCAGTGCTTTAATCTCTTTGAGACAGCAATTAATGGAAAGTAAGGAATAGAACACTAAATGTCTGTCACTATCCTTGGAAAGCAGCTAAGCTTCCTTAGCAATGCTCATTCAAACTGAAAAAAAGGCATTAGTGCTTATTTAAAGGCAAGGATCAGCTTGTTTACTAAGACTTCTTTTTGTTTAGGAATTTGAAGATAACTTTGATGATGAAATAGATTTTACACCTCCAGCAGAAGATACTCCATCTGTTCAGTCTCCAGCAGAAGTGTTTACTCTTTCAGTGCCCAATATTGCTTTACCAACTCCCTCCCAGTTTCCATCTCGTACAGGTAAAATACTGGTTTTCCATACAAAAACCAAAGTAGGCATTTTCAGTGTCTAAAATGGAATGTGGCTGATGATCTTTGAGTTTACTGTAGTAAATCGCTTGTTACAAATTTTCATAAACTGAGCCAACATATTTTGTAGGTTAAAAGATAAAAGGGGAAATACTGCTTCTAAGATGTTAAGCTGTGGCAGGATAAGAGAGCTGAAGAGAACAAAACTGCCTTAAAACCTCCTCTCTAGATTGCTGCCATTATATCTCTGCTTATCTAAAGGGTTTGAGGTACACTGGGACAGTTGTGACTTCTGCTCTTTAGTGGTTTTCTTCATGGCTAAATTGGCACTGGATTTTCACCACCACCCTTGAATAGAAATAAGAGTGAGTCCTTTACTTGACAGCAGCGCTGCTGCTCAGCTGCATCACTCTCTTGATGTCACTGTAAACTGTTGGTGCAGTAAATGTGATCTTGGTAAGACAGAACATGAGGTTTCCTCTCCCTGTGTGCAAGGGGTTTTGGAATGTATTCTTTAAAATACAATTTTTGTAAAAGGAAACGTAAGCACTTATCATATTATAAGCAGAATTTAGCCTAAGGTACTTAGTCATATTGTGCTATTTCACATCATTTTACATACTACTTGTGTAGCTTGATCATAAGATGTTCAGGGAAGCTTTTAGCAAAATTCCTGTACAAATTTCAAGAAACTGTCAGCGTGCCTTTAATACAAATGACACAGTTGTGAAAATGACTCAATATTTTAAAGAACTGGGAAAAATTGAGTGAAAAATTTTATGTCATCTCTTCTGTGTAGTCATAATTGCTAAAATGAAGCTGTCACAACAAGTGTTTTGCCACAAGTAAAGCAATGTGCTTGAGTACTTGGATAAAATGTGGTTGCACTGCTGTGGCCTTCACCATGCTTAGGAGCACACTGACAGTGAGTTATACAGCTCTGTCTCTTCCAGCACAAATAATGCTGCTCTAAATGAAGTTTATGGAAATAAATTGGGGGCTAGGATTCTCAGACAAGAAAAGGTTTTGTTTAAATCAATTAGTGTTCCTAACCAGTTGGGCAGCAGAGGGATCAACACTGCTGAATCTCTTCTGGTGAATGAGTTCTGCCATTGTTCCTGCCCATCCTCGGCCAAGATCTGGGGTTTTTTTTCTGTCCTCCTCTCTGGCCTCCTATGTGAAGTATTTTTAGTTGAAAAATGTCCTCCTTCCAGATGGTAGCTACAAGTAGGGCAGTTGGGCTGAAGAATGAAGCAGCCAAACCCTTTCTCCTAAAATGGTAACTTCGGTACAACTGTAAATGTTCAGGTGTACAAACAGTGAGTTTTGTCTTTGGTTTTCCATTTTGTTTACATAGCAGACTTTTGTAAGTAGGTTATTTTCTCTACCCAGCTACAGGCTATAATACACTTTTATAATTGGAAGCAGAATGTAGCCTTTTTGCTTTCTTGCTGAGTGTGTTAAAACCTTGTAAGTTGACATCTCACCACAATTGCTGTGGTTTTGCTGGGGGTGTGTTCTGGTGTAGTTTAGAACCAGGACCTGAGAAAAGTTTCACTTGAGTGCTGTTGTCACAACATTCCTACTTTATGTGCATCTGACTAGGGTTTGCTGCTCGGGCTGAATGTGTGCACCCAACTGGGAGTAAATCTTGCAGAAGCTCACATTATTTCCTCAGCAGTTGCTGACTTTGGCCATCTGAGTGGTTTGATACCTGTTACGTTTGTTTCATTGTGTGACAGATGGATCAAAGTCTCAAGTTGCACGTCAGAGTCTAAACTACATCCAGGAAATTGGAAATGGCTGGTTTGGAAAGGTGAGGAGTTCTCTTTGTATTGCACAGGTTGAGGCTTATTCCCAGCTGGCTAGGCCTCTGTATTTACTTTAAAATGGTTCTCAAAAAAAAAAAAAGCATAGAAAAATTTAGTTTAAATTAGGTATTTCCTTGCATGCATTTTTTAGCTGTAATCACAGCACTAATCTATGCCTTTAAAACTTACCTGGATTCTTAGCAGAGGCCAGTTAGACATTTCACTTCCATGGATTTGATTTAATACACTCCTGGCTTTACTGATTCTTTTTAGGAAAAAGGAAAATAGGAAAAATTCCTTTTCTTAGGAAAAAGATTAAATAAATAAATGGTCTTCACTAGAAGACACGTTTTCTGAAAGCTGATGTGTAGATCAGTTTTCAAGATTTAAGTATGTGTATTTAAATATCAAAGCTCTGTGTTTGTAAAAAGGTCAGAAAATCTTTCCTACAGCATGTTTTTAGCTCTCGTTTTTCTTTGCAGGAAGGTTACAAATGTTTTTTCCCCTCTGAATAAAGACACAATCTCTTTCAGGTTCTCCTTGGAGAGATCTACACGGGCAGTAGTGTAGCAAGGGTAATAGTGAAGGAGTTAAAGGCAAGTGCAGGTCCCAAGGAGCAAGAACAATTCTTAAGAAATGGAGAACCATATTAGTAAGTAATGTTTCACAGTTTCATTCTGCTGAAGATAAATTATGGATACTGCTTTAGTTCAGTGCTATTGTCTCTACTTGCCCTCCCTTATAACTGTAATGTTTGTCTATAAAATGTGAAATACACTCAACCCGAAGTGAGTGAACACTAAGTTACACTTTCACCTAACTTAGTGTGCTTTGCCTTGCCTGGATGAGCTGTAAAAGATTGGTCAGTGAAGAGCTTTCTCTTCTTGGTGCTTTCTACTATCCTGGCTATATTTGCATTTAGGCTTAGGTTGTTGGCATTCGTCAGAAGAAATTTCATGCCTTCTGCTGCATTGGCACAAGTGGTTTTGGAGCAATTTAGAAAAAGTAACTGATCTGGCTGGGAGCTAACCCGGCTAAAAAAAGGTTTATCTTTTAGCCAGCTCTGTACCTCGGTGTAGTTCATAAGTTGCATGCTTTTATTTTTGGTATGAGGGATCGTGGGAGGATGGGTGTGATTCTCATGTGGCAATCCTGGCTTTTGTGGGTTTGGGATCCTCTGAGTTTTGGCTGCTGGCAGTGATGCACTTCAGTGATACAAAGGAGATACAGAGGTGCAAATGGGTCTGTGGCTTTGGTGCTTGCACCTTCTGTTCCTGCCACCCCCTCCAATGTTGTGTTGGAATTTCTGGTAGGGATTTCAGTGTGTAGCATTCTACTGTGATCTGCCTGGCTTTAACTGTATTTTTTCACTCCAGCATTCTTCAGCATCCAAATGTTCTCCAGTGTATTGGGCAATGTGTGGAAGCCATTCCTTATCTCCTAGTTTTTGAGTTCTGTGACTTGGTAAGTGCACTTCTAGGAGATGCTGCAGTTGTTTTTCCACTGGTATAAATTGTGTGTGGTATGTTTACTGTGTTTTGCTCATGAAGGGATTCTTTTGCTTTCTGGGAAGTTTTTTTGATTAACTAGAATTTTAGAAGGCTTTTATTTGTTTAATTTTTTAGAGGAACCACAATTACAATTTTTTGTTTGTACTCTTTTCAATTCATCATGTAAGGTCTAAGTGCTTATGGAGTGTTCTGAAGAAGCAAATACCTGTTCTTTGATGATGGAATTACCAGTCTCTTTCAGTCTGCCTTCAGCAGGGAGCTTTTTATCACAGTCCAGTATCACATACACACACCAGCATCACATCCAAAGTATTTGCTGTCTGCAATCTTAATGTGCTATCACCACAGTTTGCCAGCATTTATGTGAAAATGTTAGTTGAGGAAAATGGAAGAATTTCTTCCCTTCTGCCTTCTCCTCCACCTTCAGAGTGCCCAAATTTTCCCCCTGCTG
Source organism: Regulus satrapa (assembly GCA_013396955.1). NCBI lineage: Eukaryota > Metazoa > Chordata > Aves > Passeriformes > Regulidae > Regulus > Regulus satrapa. The sequence goes on from VWZN01006317.1 coordinate 121,125, forward strand.
TGCTGCTTTGTGCTGCCAAAAAGCAGTGCTGGGCTCACTTCTGGTATCAGTCACATGTATTCTAATAGCTAGAATTGTCAGTTTCAGTTTTCACTCTCTTCCCAATCCTTTCTCTTACGCTTTTCTCTTACTCTTTTCCCAACATTCTTACCCTTTTATTTCCTTTGTCATTCGCTTTCTCTCCCCCAAAAAACTGCCTTGTGCTTCCTGGGCCCCAGGAGAGAAGCTAGGAGCACACTGCAGGGTGTTGCAGTGCTTTCAGTGCCACGTGCTCCCTGCCATGGAGGGACAGCACAAAGCCTTGCTCAGCCCTGCATTCCTGGGGCTGTTCCTGCGCCTTGGGAGGAAGGGGGGTCCTGTACAGAGCCTTTGAACCGTGCCCAGCGTGCAGAGCCCTGAGACACAAAGGTTTGGATCCATGGTGTGGAAAGACTTGAATTGTTTTATTGTAGCATAGCACATCACTAAAACCAAACAATCCCCAAAGTCCAAGCGGCTGGCTGAACATTGGCCCAGTAGCTGCTTTCAAGGTTTGTTGTGTAGATGTCTGAGCAGAGTTCCTTGGGAAATGTCAAGGCAGAAATGAAGTCAGACGTGTACGGCTGTTACTGAGGAATAAGTCTTTCAGAAGTAAGGTCGTTTGCATTTACACATTTCAGCAACATCTTTTTACCAGTTTCACTACTGCAGAATTTTCTTTTAAATTCAGGTGCAAAAATCTGCTTCTAATTGCCTCAGGCAATTTAAATTAGTTGGCATGAGCCTGAGTTTTTGGAAAAAATCAATTAATGTGTGACCTTAAATAACTATATATTTCCATGCTGCTCTTTTGCTCAAATGTATTAGTTGTGGTAAATTAATGAGGCAGAAGTGCTGATAAAATCCTTCTATTTCAAATGGAAGAAATGCTTGAACTTCTAAAGTGACTGATCAAAATGAAATGTTCTGGATTTGTTAAGAGTTAAAAACCCTCTGCCTAAGGTTAACAGATAAGGTTTTTCAATGAACAGAATAGTTTTTCAATGTCAAAATAGAATACTACTTACTGGTTTTTAAACCTGCTATTCAAACTGGAGTTTCTTTAAAAGGATCCTGGAAAGAGAGTTTCATGTCATAGAGTATCAGATACACATGCAAATCACATTTAATTGTTGCCATGTTTTCAAATAGATGTGGTTTAATCCAACTTAAAATTTGAAGATGGAGTAGCTTTTAAAGATTGCCCTACTTTAGGTATATAGGAAAAAATAATATCCTTGTTTGATGCCTGATTATTTATGCCAGAAGTTGTCATGATCCTGTGGAGTAATCTGGAAAGGATTTTACTTAAGGGGATGAAATAGAATTTCACTTTAACTGGGGGCAGTAAGCTTGACAGTTAAAGTGGTAGTTTTACGAATTTGAGTGTAGTCAGGTAATTCCTTTGGAGTGGAAAATAAATGTCTGTGCTCATTATTCTATTCCAAGTGAACTAAAATTTGATTTTAGAAAATTATATATTACAGTCAGTTAAACATAACTTTCATATTAAAGTCTGGCTCACTTAGAGTTCTTACTTGGTGGGGCTGAGTATCTCCTAGACCTGATGGTATCTTTTTCTTTGTGCACACAACTACTCAGGGCAGGCAGGACAGTGTTCCTTTTGCAGTTTGATGCAGAGACTGGGCCAAGTGAGCAGCTCAGTATCCCTGCACATCACTCACTAATTCCTCTTGTGGTCCAGGGCCTGGAGTTGGGAGGTGGCAGTGTTGGGATAAGCACAGAGGAGAGATGGGAGGGAAGGAAGGAAGCATGATGGAATAGAAGATGTGGCTAAATAGTTTTAGTACAAAGCATTTTGGGGAGTGTCAGGAAGCTTTTTATCACTGTGGTTGGAATGGCAGTTATTTGGATTTTTTAAGACTTCTAGTAATTGATCTCAGAGCTCCTTTTGTACTTTTTCCCCCTGAAATTGGGTGAATTGGGGTGCATGGAAGTGCTTCCAAAACACACAGGAGAAAAAGCAGAGGGGCAGGTGGAATCTAAGTGGTTCACTGAAGATTCCATTGTCTATGGAGACTATTGTTCAGATGGGAAGGATGAGAAAGATGATCCTGTTTAGCTGCCAGGGGTTTAATGCTGAGCTAAAGCTCTTTCCCTTATGTTATGGTGGCGTCTGTGTATATCCAGCAAAGTAAACTTGTTTTAATCCCTTGTACTTGTGTGTTTAGGAATTCAATAGTTCTGAAAAAAACATGGCAGGAAGACGAGCTTGTTGGATAGGAAGTATTAATATCTTCAGGTGACAAGTTCTTTTGAGGCTCACAGGGCAGTGTTTACCTTGTTTAGCAAATTTGGCATACTAAGTAACAAAAAATGTGGCTATTCTGCTGACCAACAGAGTCTGGAAGGTATAGAGGTTGTTTTATCCACACTCCTTCAAACTTTTAGCCTATCACAGCGTCTCCTTCTTTTGCTACTTCTCTTGCTTGGATCCGGAGGCTCTTTAGAGCCGTTTGACCTTGTCCTGGCTGCTCAGGCAGCCCTGTTGGATTATCAGTTCCCAGGCTCCTTGGCATTGAAAGGTCCTGATCAGAGGCACTGGAAAGTAGTGCAGGGAAACCAGAGCTGTCAGGGTGGCAATGCTGAATGTCAGGCGGGCTGGCTTACTTGTTTTCTTGGCCACAGAAGGTTCTGATACGTTTCTGTTACACAAGATTGCTGGTTGTATGTGCAAGATCTGTTTTGGCTAACATTTAGTGTATTTTGTAATGCAATCCAAGTTGCTCTGTATCCCCTGCTTTGGAGCTGGGAAAGAAGCAAGAGAAGTCAGTTGCACAAGAGTGACTTAAACTGTTAAATTCTATATTTTGCCTGTGTTAAAATTATTTAGGAAACAGTAAATATAAAAAGAAATGCTCAAAAAGGTCTCCCAGCCCCTTTTCCTATATTAGTTGCATTGCAGTCTGCTATGAATAGTTAACTGTTCACTGTTAAACATTGCAGAATGATGCCAGGTTAAAAATAGTGGTAGCTGTCTTATTAACTTTAATATATTACTCAGCCCTGTGTGTGGCCAGCATTTTGTCAGCACAGCAAATCCTCTAATGGATTGACATAATTTATGAGTAAAAGGAAAGTTATTCAAATGTGGAAGTTGCATGTATATTGTGAGGCTGATTTGCCTATCAAATTTTTACAGAAATTCTTCAAGTCTTGCAATTCCCTGGGCAGATGAGATCAGCAGGATGCAGTATTTGCCTGGAATGCTCTGTAGCTTACTTTAGGGATGTTGCTGTTAGGGGAAGGTGTCTGCTTGCAGTGATTGGTTCTTTTTTTAATTACTGCCACTTGAAAGCATGTTCTAATCAAAAAAGAATCTTTGCAATTCTAACGCTTCATAATCAAAGAGTTCAGTGAATCTAGTTAATGATCATGGTCAATATGGATATGAGCCAAAGAGCAGATTTATCAGTGGTATGTGGGGATTTGTCAGTTTATGACTACTTGGTAGAATACGTTCAGTAGATGTCATTTGGTAACTGCTACACATTTTTAAAACCATCATTAGTTTTAAAACCATCAGTGCCTTCTGGTTAGAAAGTCATGTCAGCTATTTGGGTGTTGAGATGAACCCGTTAGGGAATTTGTGCAAACAAAAAGCTGCCAAAGAGTACTGACTGTAAATGTGGCCCCAGGTTCTGGCTTTACTGAGAAAAAAATACGTTTAAACTTACAAAAATGGCTGAAGTGAGAAGGATGGGAAAAAAGGCAAAATTTAGTTCTTTGTGGAATCCCAGGAGAAGAGGGGAAAAAGCAGAGTGGCAACGGAGGTTGGAGAGAAAGTAGAGCCCTCCTCAAGCGTGATTATTGAGCTTTTTATATTTAGATGTCTCTGCAGTGAATTTTTGCAGAACTGCATTTATTCAGATATATATAACCTTTGATATTTACTGTGTTAAAAAGTCTGTCAATAAAGGGCCATTTTGTGGCTCTCAAAATAGTGCAGGGATAATGTTGCTGTGTTGCTACTGTCTGCTTTTAGGCAGGGAAGCATCACAGGATAATTCAGGCTAGCAAGGAGCTCAGAAGTCTCCAGCCTCCTGCTCAAAGCAGTATCATCCTGAGGTCAGACTGGATTTCTCAGGGCTTTGTCCAGCTGAATCCTGAAAACATCCAGGGATGGGAACTGCCTGTACTCTCTGGGCAGCCTGCACTTCTGTTCGTGTCCTTATGTGATTAAACTGGTTTCTTTACACTCAGTCTGAACTTCCCATGTTTCAGCTCATGCCTGTTCTCTCTCAATCCTCCATCCATGTTCCACAGGGAGGAGCCTGCCTTAGTCTTTAATAACTTGTCCTGGACATTAAGATGAAGTCTTTCTTTCTCCAGGCTGAATGAGCCCGGGTCCCTCAGCCTCTCCTCATGGTGAAATGTTCTGACCCCTGACTTGTCGTGGCGGTTCTTTCCTGAACTTGCTCCAGTTTGTCTTGTTCTGGGGCCAGGGTCTGTGTGGTCTGACAAGGGCTGAGGTGATGAGACCCCCCGGGCCTGTTGCTGCAGCCCAGGAGCTGCTCCCAGTCTGCTCCCAGGGCTCACCTGCAGCTCGCTGCCCTCCAGGATACCCAGGTCCCCTCCTGCAGAGCTGCTGCCCAGCTGGCTGCTGCTCACTTTGAGCTCTTGCAAGGGATTTTTTCCTTCCCAGCTGTGAGAGTTTGCTTTTGTCCTTCTGGAGTTTCATAAGATCCCTGTTGAAACCTTCTTCAGCTTGTCCAGGGTCTTCTGGAGGGCAGTTCAGCACCTGAGTGTGACCATTGGTTCACTCCAGATTGGTACAAGCAATGTCCTTTTAAAGCAATACCAAAAATACCTATTTTATATTTTTAACCTTGATTGTAGCCTTAATTAGACCAGAATAGGAACATAGAAACCAGTATGCTTCAAGATGCTGGATTTAATAAAAGTTGGTTTTCCTACAAAAATATATGTGCCTACATGAATAATTGACTGAATGAGGGATTTCATACAGCACTGCTGTTACTCATGAAATTAAAAATTGAAAGGTAATTCTTGGTTGCATTTCAGGCATCCTAGGAAATTAATCCACCTGGGACAAGCCCTAAGCAAGCAGTTGCTGTTTGAATGAATGACAGTCTTAGAGTTTGGCTTTCTTCAGGCTCTTGCTGCCACCTACAGTCAGCTCAGCTGGGTGTTCAGAGCTTGTATTCCTTGGGCTCTGCCGTTTGGAACCTGCCTGTGTTACAAAGGCTGTTCCTTTCCTAATTGTTTGGAACTCTGCTCTGGCAAGAGCTTCCTGGCCCAGGGATTTGGGAAGACAGTGGACATAGAGCCCAGGATGTTATGCTGGTGAAACAAGTTGTGATATATATTGTGCAGTCTCAATACAGAAATGTCTTTAAAATAATTTGCTAACCTTTCAGCAAGTGTATATTTTAAATAACAAAAATACAAGATGGCTGGGTTAAAAGTCAAACTGTGAGAAAATGAACAACTCTGGCATGAGAAACTCATTCTTCTTCCTTGCTTGGATTCTGTTACTACATAAGTCTTCCTTTTCCTGAATGTTTGGCCAGCATTCAATTATTTTCCTCTATTTTGAAGCTGTTCTTTTCTAGTAGTTTATGGAGTGCTTCTATGGGCTCATTAATTACGTGTCTATTGCTCAGCATTGCCTGGGTTCAGTAAAAGTGCTGCCATCATCAGAATTCTCTGACTGGAATGGGCTGTACTACCATGTTTTTTATACAGAAAGCTCTGGTGAGCTGGCAATGTCTGAAACTCTCTTCTCTAATCTCTCCTTCCAGCCCCTTACAAATTCCAGACAGACAGCTTTGCTGATTTAGAGCCCTTGAAAACTCATCTCATTTAAAAGCAGAGGCTCAAACTCTGATTTTTTTTTTTAAATTGAAGTTATTAATGCATGACAGGTTTTATGTGGCAGTCTGATCTAGGATGTTAATTACTAAATTATTAGATTAAAAACCCTTAAGGACAGTACCATATGCCTTAGATGATTTTTATAAGATTCTTTATGGAGACTGGAAACTTGAGGAGCTTTATTTTATTGAGCATAAGCGTGGTAAAGAAGTAATGTGTCAGTTGGATCTTCATTAAAAATAAAATTTTCAGATCCAACCAGCATTAAAGGCTAACAAATATCTCAACTTCTTTTACAGGGTGACCTGAAAACTTATATCTGCAATGAGCAGGAACACCTTAAAGGAGAGTCTCAGATAATGCTGCTGCAGAGAGCGGCGTGTGAGATCGCCGCTGGCCTGGCTGTGATGCACAAACACAACTTTGTGCACAGGTAGGAGGCTCCAGAGAAATGCCACTCAGTCAAGATGCACTCTGAAATCCATCTTCATTAAAATCCAGGGGGATCAAGGACTCTGCTTCCACAAACTGTGTGGAATAGCCTGAGGCGGGGAGGTGTGATGCTAATGAAGGTGCTATTTGAGCTGCAGTGGTGTGGTGTTCCGGCTCCACCTGTGTGAAAGCTGATCACCTGCTCTTGGGTTTGCAGCCCAGAGAACACAACCTGCTGCCAGGCCAGCCCACATGTAGTTGTTAGGTTAATTCTTGGCCAAGTCAAATTAATTTGGTTTATTGTGGAGGGAGGGATGTTAAAATTCAGTTAGAATGAATCTTGCTGTGAATTTTTTATTAGATTGTAGAAATTTAGAACTTGTTTGGTGATGTTACCTGTGTTACTGAAAATGGAAAAAAACTCTTTCTAATGTATTAAGGAAGAAGTTGAGTTTAGAAGGAAAATCTGACTGAAAGGGGTATTCTCTCACTGAATTGTTGTTCATGTAACCTTTCAATCTTCACTAATGGAAGTAGTCATATTTCAAAGTAATCATCAAGTCAGGAGCTTATGTTGAAGGTTTTCAATGCACATCTTGCTGCTTAGGGAAGGCAGAGACCTTGTGTTCAGGTGAAAGGAACTCTCAAAGCTAAGTCTTAAAAGGTGCAGGTTTAAAACAGCAGCAAAACCCTGAAAAAATCCCCAAGCCTGGACTCAGCTAGTGGCTGATGAACAGAGCTCTTTTTAACCCATTTAACAGTTTCAAGAGGCTTGAAGGTAACACCAGTTGTACCTGTCTAATGGCAGGATCAGTTTCTTGTCTTGCAGCAGCATGGCTCTGTAGGTATTAAATTTAACAGTACATTTTCAGTGAAATACAGATAAACTTGGTAAATAATTAATCTGTGGATCTGCAAGATTCTCATGGTAATGTTTACTTCTAGCAACACTATCCTGATGCTGTCAGAGTAAGTGGTAAAGCTCCAGCATCAGTGATTTTGTTGTTAGTGGTAAATTCAAGCAGCCAACAATTGTTCTCTTCCAGGATATTTATTTAAATAGTATAAAACAATTTGGCAAGCTCTGGGACATACTTGAAGGTTATAGATGTGTTTCTGACTTGTGTAGTTCAATGACTCTGGAAAGGAAAATATCATCATCTTTATTTGTAGCAGACAAGCTGTGGCTTTCAGACCGTTTGTACTTCAGAGACTTTTTTTAAGCCAACAGAAGCAAAGGTAGAGTTCTTTCAGGGCACTTAATGGCCTGGCCCCCTCTGTGAAACTGAGAAGTGAAATATTTGAGCAATTAGTCTGCTGAGCATTTTGCTGTCGCAGCCGCAGTTCCAGCTTCATTAAACTTGCATAAATTTCAGAGTTTGCATGACGAGTTCTCTAAAACTGCTTCTTTGTATTATTATAGCAGCACTGCTCTTTTGTGAGTGTTTATGCTCTGGTTTATGGTAGAAACTGGAAGCAAATTCCATGTCTGTTAAAGAGCTTTGTGATTTGTTTATTGGAGGCCTTCTATGAAATACATTATTTTCTGTTGGTTTTTTCAAAGATTGTCTGTAGTTCTGGTTCATGTGTAATGTATGGGTTTGTTACTCAGGGAACTAAACTGTAGATGTAAAATATTACTGGTTGCTCAGTATCATATTATAAATTATTATTTAAACCTAATAGGAATTGCTGACAGGTTTTGCTTCGGACAGTTAAAATCCAAGCCATGCAGTGGTAGCTGTGAGGAGGGTGACATCACTGTAGCATGTCCACAGCCCACGTAATCTCCATGAGAGGATTGTGAGCAGAATGAAATAACTGCATGTAAATGCTGTGTGTAGGTAAAATGCTGAAGAGTCTACACCACTGCTCTAAAGAAGTGATTGCAGATTGAACTTTTTTATACAGGGCAACATAATAGCCTAGGGGGTTTGTATGAAATCTTTAAATGCGATTGCCTTCTCACTGTGTTTAGTTTTCTTTGGATTCCAGAATGCAGAGTCTGCTTGGTTCTGTGGCTCTAAACTGATTCTCCTTTGAAGCACTGGCAGTGCCCGAGGGAAATCACAGCCTTTTGGCCACAAAAGCAATCTTGTCCAATAACTCCTCTCTAAGGAGAAGCCCTGTCAGTGTTTGTTTTTTCTGGAAGTGGTGGATGTTTGTATAGAACTGTAGTGGCCGCAGTATTTCAGTGAGATATGAAATCAATTGTTGGCATGTATAGGGTCTAAAACTTAAAAAAAATGTAAGCAACAAGAAAACTATCTCAATGTTTGGTTTAGATCACAATTGCACTTTAGAAATTATTCTCCCCAGTTCCTGTGCTTGGGTTTGCACTGCATATGAGTTGGTCTTTCGGAGTGCATAGTCTGGTTTAATTTCCTCAGAAGAGGATGAGGAAGGGAGCTCCAGGAGCTCCAGGAGCACACCTTTTCTGCACCCAGCTTGCCTCAGCCTTCAGCAGGATGTAGGTCTATGGGATCAACCTGCAGCTCCTGCACATAGGGTTGCTGAAGTGTATCTAGAGGGGATGCTGAATCCTTAGCATTGTTTCCTGTTACTGATGTGCTCCTGTTACTTGCAACTGTAACCTGTAACTCTGCATAAGTCCTTGATTTTTAGGTTCTAGTTTTGAAAAAAATAGCTTTCTTGGTTTTTCATTTGCTACTTCAAACTGTGACCTGACTGTTGTAAGAATTGTCACTTCTGTTAACCCACTTGTCTGAATTTGCATTGAAGACCTGGTTTGTCTCACTGGTCGTTTGTTTGCATTTGCAGTGACTTGGCCTTACGGAATTGCTTCCTCACATCCGATTTAAATGTCAAAGTAGGAGATTACGGTATAGGATTCAGTAGGTATAAGGTAAGTTAATCTTGTCATGGACCACTTCTCTACAGGATTTGGGGCCAAGGTTGCAACAAGCATGCTTGAAAATTATATGCTGATACTAGATTGTCCTTTATTTGGATAATGAACTTTCAAAGTGTTACTGGCAAATGACTAGCAAGTTCATGTACCTGAATATGTACCTTTCTAGAGGTGAGTAGAGTTTTATGCTTCTGGAATCTTCTGCTAAAGCTGCCCTTTTTTGGTCCTATTTATAGTAGTCCTACAGTATGAAAAAAATAATTTTAATATGCTTTAAGGACTCATTTGAAAGAAAAGTTCACATTTCTTAATGAAAATTTTCAAAATATTAAAGTATATCAAGAAAGTGAAAAATTAAAGACATTATTAAAACTGTATGTTCAGCCTTTTTATGGTTATTTTTCTTCATTTTGATCAATAATTTAGGAAGATTATATTGAGACAGATGAGAAGAAACTTGTTCCTCTACGATGGACTGCACCTGAGTTAGTAACAAGTTTTCAAGACAGACTGTTATCAGCAGAGCAAAACAAATACAGTAACATATGGTATGTAGAAGGCTTAAAAAATTTCAATGAGAGATTTGTGAACATATTTTCAAACATTACATGAAGTAGTAAATAATATTTAAATTAGCCTCATGCATCAGATGTACAGTAGGTTAATCTATGTAAACCTGAAACTATATCCTGCTTTGGAAAGAAGCTTAAAAATCTGTTGAGAGAAAGTTGGAGCAAGCAAAAATGTTTAGCAGAATTAGAGGTGTTTATGTTAATAAAAATACCTTCATATGTTTATAAAGGAAAGAAAAGGTAAATTATTTTTCCAAGAATAAGTAGCTGTGAGTGACATAAGAAGTTGATCCCACCAGAGCCTGATGAAGTTCAATTGGTAGAACAATGGCATTTTAATTAAAATGCTGCGTTCTTGCTGCAGCACTTGAAAGCTGCAATTAACTGATGGTTTCTGCTGCCAAAGAGCTGATAGACAATGGCTGGTGAACTCTTGAAGATGAACGTTTTTGAAATTGCCAAGTTCCACTTCAGTTCTCAAGCCCCGAGAAATTTGGATAATGGAAATTGTGGATTAGACTAACATTTCTGCAAACTTTGTAGTTAATTCCTGCTTTATATTTGAAGGATATTAAATAGTAAACTAGGCTTTGTTTGGTGTTTTAGAAGTAGAGTTGCAGAAAGCAAGTGGGATAGATAGAAATTATGTAAAAACCAATTTGCTTCCATCCTTGAAGGAGGCTCCCTCAGCTCATACTGTTCATCTGGACTACAAGCAGCCAGGGTCTTAAGGGTTCCAACTTGTATTTTAGTGCCCCTCATGCAGAGCTGCTTTAAACAGTCTTGGACTAGATGATTCCAGACATCTACTCCAATCTAAATTATTCTACGTGCAGAGTCAGTCACTGCATTTTGAGCACGGAAAGATTCTCTGAAGATTAGCATTGACTGTAATCAGTGAAAATGTGATTAGTGTTGGATACAGTACAGATACAGCACTGAGCAGAGGCAGCTTTTGGCCACTGCAGCTTGACAGTAAGGAATTCCATGAACTCTGGAACAAAGATATGTTTTCTAGCAGTTTGACCTATAACTGCAATTTCTCATGAAAGCTTTTTCTCTTCTGTTAGACTAGCAGTAAGGTTTTTAAATCCCATTTCTATACACCATATTTAAAATATAAAGACCTTTTTTTTAATGGTTGAAAAGAAAATATTTTATTATAAATGGGGGGTTTTCCGTGACCAAATAATGGGAGACCTTCTATATTTCATTGCCTTCATTGTTGTTGCCTTCAAGCAACTTTATTCTTTGGGCTTTTAGCATTCTATCAGAATTAACAAGCTCTGAAGTTATTCTAGAGATAATGGGGAGTAGTATTTATTTCTTCTTGCCAGTTATGCTTTGCACATCCTTTCTTAGAAGAGCTACTCTAAAATAGTTCTGAGAATGGCAAATCATTTCCTGCTCTTTTGCAGGTCCCTGGGTGTGACGCTGTGGGAGCTGTTTGAGAATGGTGCTCGGCCTTACTCAGACTTCTCTGACAGGGAAGTCCTAACCCATGTCATCAAGGAGAAGCAGGTTAAACCCTTCAAGCCACGTCTGGAGCAGCCATACTCTGATAGATGGTAAACTTGAAATGTTCCTATTTATTCTAGAAGCTGCTGAAGGAGTTTCTCAAACTCAGTTCTCTTAAATACCTTGAAATTCTTACATAGAAACTCAGCAAACAAACCCTAGATAAAGGGAATAAAAGGACTCACTAGAGATGGAAGTTCCTGCCAGTGATATTGGTACTCTGAGGCTTTTAAGTATCTGAATGCTATAAATTCCCTTTCAGTGTGAACCCTATTGAAACATGTTTTTATTTGTATAGGTATGAAGTTCTGCAGTTCTGTTGGCTGCCTCCAGAAAAGAGACCGACGGCAGAAGAAGTGCACAGACTTCTGACTTACCTCCGCATGCAAAGCCAAAGGGACTCGGAGATTGATTTCGAACAGCAGTGGAATGCTCTAAAACCAAACACCTCAAACAGAGAAGCAAATAATTCTGCATTCCCAATCTTGGATCACTTCACAGGAGATAGACTTGGCCATGAGCTGGAGGAGGTCCTGACTGTAACTGAAACGAGCCATGGCCTGAGCTTTGAATACATCTGGGAGGCAGCTAAACATGATCACTTTGATGAATGTGGTCACGTGAATCCTGATGAAGCCATGACCTACACAAGTATTTTCTATCCGGTGGAGGTTTTTGAGAGGTCGCTTTCGGAGCAAGGACCCGGAGCACAGGATGGAAGTGGACAAGAGGCATCACTTGCTGTCCCTGGGGTGTTACCTGTGTTTGATGCACACAAACTTTCTGTTGGAAATGACTACTACATCCAGCTAGAGGAAAAAGGAAGTGGCTGCAACATGAATTTTGATAACCAATCAGTTGTATTAACAACAGAAGTTGATCATCAAGAAGCTGTACAAGAAAAAAGTTCTCATTTCACGGTTCTCAGGGATCTTGATGTTGAAGAATCTAGTACCGATGGGGACTTCTTCCACTACAATACAGATCCTAAGGAGGAATTTTTGCCTGCTACTAGTAGTCCAGAAAGTCCTTTCCAGAGTATATTTAATGACATTGATAGATCAGAAGAATTGACAAACAGAAAAATACTTGGGTTCGCTGATGATTCTCCTAAAGACTTTCAGCCAGCTGTGTTGAACTCAAACACAGATACTGGAAAGGCAGTAAGCTGTTCTGAGAAGGAGCATTCTAGTCATGCTTCTGAAAATGAAACCGTTTCCTTATGTGAAAATATCTCTAACCAGTCGGACCTGGTAACTTTAGAAGAACTTTCTGATAACTTCTTATTCCTTCAAGAGAAAAACTTATTAACAGGGTTATTGCCTAAAAAAACCAGCAGTGATTTTGGGCAATATTCAGATGATGTTCTAAAAAGCATATTAGAAACCTCAAAAAGAAACTCTGTAGAGCCTGAGCCTGTGCTGACTGAAAGTGCACAGGTCTTTTCTTTAATACATGAAAGTCTTAGAGCAGTGAAAGATGAAAATTTTAACCCAGTGACAATGAACAAAGATCCCAGTTCCCAGTCTCAGACTCCTGTAGAGATGCAGGCATCCTCTAGTCCACCCACACCACATAATTCATGTGATAACAGTGCAAATCTTGCTATTTTGAAGGATGAGGGGAAATTTCTAAATGTAGAAGTGAATGAAGTCATGTCCTGTATCACCGATGTTCCCTGTCAAAAAGAGCTATCTTATCATGCCAAAAATAATAATGTTGGAAACAGTCCATATTACAGTGTAGCTGTTGAAATGGATGAGTGTGATGCACAGATGAAACAGGGAGTGTTTTCCAAGTCTGATGAAATAACTTCTAATAGAGAAAAATGTAGTGATCAGGAAGATAGGAAAAGAAACTTGGAAGATAATTCTCCCATAGTAAAAAAAAAAGAATGTTTATTGGAAGAAATACAAGAAGCATCAAATCATTTTGAGAACTGTAAAGATGTTCCAGAAGAGGTGACCTCAATTTCTGTTGCTGCTTCAGACTGTACAAGTCAGGATAGTCTTTTGGAAGATAGCCCATCTCCTATACAAACTGTAGAACAAACCTTAGAGACACCTGATTCTTTGGATTCTTTAGATGTAAATGAGGTTTTAGAATCTTTACAGGCTCAAAGTCCTCAGAAACTTTTGCCACCAGATAAACCTGCTGACAGTGGCTATGAAACAGAAAACCTGGAATCTCCAGAATGGACTTCCCATGTTCCTGTTGAGGACTCTTCCAGTGTGGATACTGCTCTGTGTGTTGTGAGTGAGAACAGTGTCAGTGCTTTGCCTTCTAATCCAGTCATCATTGTGTCAGAAGCAGCAGCTTCTTTGGATGCAGTGAACAGCAATTTTGAAATAACCCCAGTGGTTTTCCTGAGTGGAAGTCAAAACTCTTACAGAGACTCAGCCTATTTCTCTGATAATGATTCTGAGCCAGATAAAAAACCAGAAGAGTCTGTAAATCTGTCCAGAGAGACTGTGTGTGTTGTTTCCTCCAACAGAGCAGAGAACCACACTGAAGAGGTTTGTGGTTTTGAAGAGAGACAGCAAACGTGTGATGAGAGGAATCACCAGGATGATGATAATCAAAACTCAAAACTGGAACTAAACCACAATTTAGAGATCCAAGAGATGGATGAAAGGATGCAGGGGTGTCCTGATGAGTGGGCTGAGGCAACTCTGACTTCCCTGGAAATAGTGATGGAAGGTAACCTGAGGGATGAAATAAAACTGTCTGAGACTTCCCATAAAAGCGTCTCTTGTGTTGGCACTAACACTTCAGAACTCCTTTCACACAGAGACTTAAAGCCTGTGCACAACATGGCTTTAGATCTGAGTAACAGTGAGAAGTCCTTCTATCACATGGAAGGACAAAAACTGAAAGAGCCAGATATTGAAGGGAAATACCTGGGCAAACTCAGCGTGTCTGGAATGCTTGATTTAGAAGACGGCGATGATGCAGATGAGGAAGATGAAAACAGTGATTCTGAGGATGACATGAGGACTTTTCATATGCACAGTCTGAGTTCTGACAGTGAAGATGAAACTGTTCATCAAGTACCTGAGATAGTTACTGACAAAGATGATGGAAAACATTTGAGAAGCTTGTTGAAACTTCCAAAACCTCTTAATGAAAGGCAGCCTGAAGTTTGGAAAGATGAGAAAAAGGCTGTAACATTCTTTGATGATGTGACAGTCTATTTGTTTGATCAGGTACCCTTTTTTTAAATTACTAAAGTAAAGTTTTTGTTGGCTTGCTTTTTTTTTCTTTAAACAAGAAATAACTGAATAAATTGCTTAAGATTTGGGAAAACCTTGTTACAGAAATACCTTTCTTGTTTTGGGAGGGTTACAGCTTTTTCATTATGGTTTTTTTTATTCTTTTTACTTATATATTAAGGCTGTATAAGAATATATATATATATATATGTAAAGGAATAATATTTTTATACAGAAAGAAAAAAGAACTTTGTGACTTGGGTAGGTGCAATTTTGTGCTGCTGGTAAAACAGCAGCACTAAACTGATGTGAAAGAAGGTTTTGCTTTGGTTGCTAAATCCTGAATCTCCATTGCTATTGGGCTCTTGACTGCATGTGCTGAATGAAACATGGTTTTAGTGATGATTTTCTGCTGTTTATAACAGGTATTTAATTTGAATATGTGAGACAGCATTACTATGGACAGGATTTAATTATTTTATTTTCACAGAATATTGTTTACAGAAGCAACTTATCTGTTTAATGGGTTTGAAGTCTTTAAGATGCTTTATAAAAGAAAGGAAGAAAGCAAAAAAAAAAACAGTAAATAGAAAAAAACCCCTCCCAAAACTCAAACTGAAACATAACTCTGAATCTTATGTTAGTTTGCTCTAGGGTAAATTTGTCTAAGATCATAATCAAAGATGAGCACAGTATTTAGATGGTAATTCGAATTTTTATTAATCCTGTGGGATACATGTTCAGTGACACGGTGATCTGCTTATAAAATTCAAGGTTGCTTTTCTTTCCCTGTGAGCTTTATCAATTTTTAACTTCTGTAACTGGATACAGAGGGGATTGTATTTTAGCATTATGGTAACTAAACTAGTCCAGTGAGTTTAAAAGAACAGTCACATTGTCAAGCTTTGGAAATGTTGCTTATGATGACGCACATAAATATTAGACTTAACTGCGTTTTGGAATAGAAAACATAGGTGATTTATTTGTATTTAGGCAGCCTGTAGAATAGTAATCCTTTTGTCAGAGAGGAAGGAAAAAATCAGCTGTGTTTAAACTGCTCTTAGTTGTTGAACTCTTTACGTTTTATTACAATAACTGATAAAATGTTGGCTGCTTCCAATACCGGCTGTACAAAGTCTGTCTCTTTATCCTGAGCATGATTAGGGGATTTTAAAAAAATAAAATGTTGGGATAAGGCTTTATTAAAGAGGAAAAAAACAACCCTACCCATGTTAAGCTGATATGGGAACTGTTTTCAATCAGAAGGTATTTTAGCTTTGTTCCTAGAAATATGGAACCATTTTATATCATAAATAATATTTAAATAGCAATTTCCTGCATGCATTTTTGCATAGATTCAATGCAGCTTTCTTTGGGTGTATGTGCATGTGCTAATCTGTAACTCAAAATCTTGTTGTGTTGTTGTAACAGTTCAGACCTTTTAATTCCACGTTTGACTTGATGGCAGGATGGGGGAGTGTGTCTGTGGGTGCTGGCATCTGAAGGCACAGAGATCTTGTGGGCAGAAAGAGTTAAATAAGTGACTTTGTTTGCCTTAGGAGACACCAACGAAGGAGCTGGGAAGCCGTGGGATAGACGTGAACGGGGAAGGTGCTGGCAGCTCTCCTGTTCCATCTTCCAGTCCTGGTTACTTAAACAGATTTGCAAATTCAGAAAGCTCAACAGACGAGGAAGGTACACGAATGTATTTATACACAGCAGGGGCCGAGACTGTTTTATGCAGAGCCTTTTATGAGAAGTCATTAAACTATATGTGATCTGTAAATTCACTGGACCATGTTGGCTTCACTTTTGCATCCCAAGCACCCACTGCAGCTGGGCTCAGATTCCCTTGTTCTGAGGAGTAAAGCTGGGGTGTGATACTGTTTATGTATTGATGTGTCCAGGGTTGCCTGAGAGGCAGCCAAACTGGGTGACAAATATTTGTGACTCTCTGGGCAGAACCCTGCCCAGGGCTACAGGTTTTGTTTGGGGTTAATGCAATCCCCCATTCTACTTGTAAAACTCCGGGTGACCTTCCCTGACATTACTGTAATGCTGCTTTTTTCTTCTTTTTGTTTTTTTTTCCCTCCTCGAGGTGGGGGTTTTGAGTGGGATGATGACTTCTCTTCTCCAGAGCCATCCTTTATATCCAAGGCAGCTAATAATATCATTGGTTCTAAGCCACCCCTTCAGCCATCCAAGTACTTCTCTCCACCTCCACCTTCCCGGACTCTTGATCAGAATTGGTCACATTCATCCCCTTACTCCAGATTCTCCATCTCTCCTGCAAACATGGCAAGCTTTTCTCTTACACATCTTACAGATTCAGATATGGAGCAAGGAGGTAAGTGATTTAATTCTAATAATTCGTTTAAAGGTACAAATCAAACCCTTTACATAAAGTAAGAGTAACAGATCAACAAGTCTTGTTCTATTTAAATACCAAACGTAGAAATACGTTTTTAACACTATAGAAATTTGTCTGGTCTTGTGTTTCAGTTAAGACATAGTTTTCCATGGAGACAGAGATTATTTGCACCCAAGCTGGCACAAAGTTGTGGTTGGACAGCCTATAGAACATCTACAGGACAAGCTCTCAGTTCTTGTGTTAAAAAAAGACCCTAATGCTGTATTTGTATAAATGAAACCTCTGCAGTCCTGAAGCACAGCTGTTGCACCTGCCACACTCTGGCAGTTATTACTTCTGGTTATTGCAGTGTCCTAAGTCACAACCGTGTTTTCATTGCACAAGAGGAGGATGCCAGGAACATAATGTTTCTGCTATTATTTTGTAAGCTTATTTTACAGTTTAATTTCTTTTCATATTGTTTTTTAGACTTTGCATTCTTGACACTGTCTCGAGAATTGCAGCATGTTTTCTAGAGCTGTGAATAGGATAGCTTTTGTTAGGAGAGCCAAACAATCCTTTCACAGCAATACTGAGTACTAGCAGTGTTTATTAACAAGCCTTCTTGTCAGTAACCAAAAGCTTTTTTTAACCTTTGATACATTTTTGAGGGTTAAGAGAAGCAAAAATAAGCACGCTTGAATCAGTTTGGCATATTATTAATCTTGATAACACATTGCATTATTAAAAATAAATATTACTGATTGCAGAGCCTTGCTAATGGTCAATGTCTATAAATATGTAATCAGTGTTATATAGAGTTATATTGTTCTTGTATTGTGCTTATTGATTAGATAATTTTTGCTGCTTAGTAACTTGGAGATAAGAAAGAATATTTTGGAGATCCTACATTGCCTTATGTGTCCTAAGAAGTGACATTGAACTGTGTGATTGAAGCAGATGTCCATGAATAAATGAACCAAATGTTTACAGTAGTTGAAAGCATAGGGAAAAATTAACCAAAACTTGGAAGGGCAAAACAGCAGAATGCCAAGTTCTAGCAAGAGTCTTACAGTGAAGTGAGGGTTGAGCAGAATCTCACTGTATCTTATGACCTTTCCTCTACTAACAGGAAGCAGTGAAGATGGAGAAAAAGATTAAATCACTTTAAACTTGCTCGGACTCCATACATAAAACACTTAGACTTTGTTTGAAACTTCTTAATCTAGACTCTGGATCCTCCTGGAGTGACACAGGTAATCAAGAAGTACTGAGAAACGGAAGTAAACACTGAAAGCAATGTTAAATCAGGACATTAATTTGAATGTGTATTTAACTTTGTAATGTATTTTTAAATCAGTGCAATTTTGCTTTTCATTGAAAGACAATTCTGCCGCTGTTTTCAAGTACTTGAAGTATTTTTCAGATAACTTAAACAAGTAAAGCAATTACTCTGCAGTCTGGTTTATGTATGAGATTGTATAATATTCTTTTTATATTTTTCCATGTAGTTCATTATCTATATGAACATACACCTGTTGTAGAATTGTGTATAACTGTCCTGTGCAACAGGTGGCTGTGTTGATGGAACTGTATGAATGATAGTTGATCAGTAGTGAGCCATATTTATTCAAAAAGATATCACTACATATTACTTTGCTTATTACAATTGCACTATGGATTATTCTTCCTTTATTTCCTGATGATGTACAGAATCAAAATCTTAAATCTTTCAAGGAAAATAAGACAAGTTGAATTGGCCCAGTTATCCAGTTTAATTTGTCCTTTTTGTAGCCTTTGCTATGCACGGTACTTGTAAAACGTACTTAACTTCTGAGTATTATGTTAGATTTGCTGAAATCTTATATTCAGTACCATTTCTAAAATGATAATGGTTATAGAATGGTTGTTAGTGTTCATGTTTTATAGGAAACTGGAAAAGACTATATGATATACTCTGGAGTTTTTAGATGAAAGAGATCATGTCTCTTAATTCCTACATATGATCCTACTGACTGCTTAAACTGTAATAGCATCTGACTATATCACAATTAAGGGCCTTCCAGTTTTTACTACAATTTCTGCCTTGGAGAAAGAGGAGGAAAAATTGGCTGTACAAAACGCTGGAATTTATAAATCTTATAAAAAGACTAATTTCAGTAGACTGGATTTGGGTACACTTGGCCCTTCAGTTGTACATTCTGTGAATTTTGATGCTCACTCCTCTGCTGACTGCAGATCAGGGCTCCATTCAGAGGCCTGTGGTAAATCTACCTCTCGGTGATGTTATGACAATTAAGATTTTGATTAATGGTTAATGCCCAGTTTTGCACCTGTTATAGGGCCAGATCCATTATAAGATGTCTGCAGAGCTTCATGGTACATCTTGAAATGCACCCTGAACAAAGGCTGCAGTACAAAAGGTTTGCTCTGAAGCCTGTAGGGAAGGGAAGACACTGTGGGGCTTTAACCTTCCTGCTTTACCATGCACTTCGTTGATTTACTCCTCTAAACTGCTTGGAAAAAGATATCCTTAATTATTACTCCAAAGTGAGTTCAGTTGAGAAACAAATCCCAGACTTCTTGGAATGCCTTACACAGTTCAGATCTGTAGGAAACACTGATAGGAACAGTTTACCTGGCTTTGTATTTGTTTACCTGTACTAAAATACAAATGCACTGAAATATGAAGTACTTTGTATTTTAGTGGCTGTTTTGGCAGGGCTTGAGATAATGATGGTCCAAGTGCTCTGTGTCCAGATCCAGTCACCAGAGAATTTTCATCATATGGAGATGGGAGGACTAGATATTTTCAGATGTGTAATTTCTTTTTTTTTTTGTATACCTCTGTGTTAATGTTGATTTTAAAATATGTTTTAAAAATGACAGGAGTATGTTAACTGTTCTTTTTTCCAACATTATGTAGCCCTTAAACCAGAATGGCTTCCATACTGATTAAAAGGGAATGATTTATTTATCATGTTGTTTGAAGTTGCCAATGAATTGAGATCTTTTCTGATGAGGCACTCAGGTTCAGAGTTAGTCAGAACTGTTCTTCAGTATGAAGTGAGGAACTGAATTTTCCTATGGACCTTTCCCAAAATATTATTTAGAAGGCAAAGTCAAGTAGTTCTTAATACAGGCTTACAGTATATATACTGTAGAGGGTTTAAGGAAGCTGTGCACTACTAAAAATATTTTAAAATGTTGGTAACAGACCTTGTGCACAGACTATTGCTTAGAAATTCTGTAATTCCAGCATTAAACTCCTTAAGCTAGATTTAGGGTATCTGACACGTCTTTAATTCTTACCATACTAAGAATGAAACTCCATAATGGTCTGCAAAGAACATGTGGGCTTGTCTGCCTTTTGTGATTAAAAACCTGTCAGACCTGGAGCTCAGCCTTAATTTTGAATCATTTGATTTAAAAAATAGTCCTGGGTTTAAATAAAAGCTTATGCTCCAGAATGTCATGATTTGGTTGTGCATTTTGTTTCTTGTAATTCTGCAAAATCAGATGTTGATCTTGCACATCAGGAATTTCCTTTGTTTGATGGAAATCTGAGATTTTTATTCTTTACCCGGGTTTAAAGAAAATCTTACACAGGAAGTGAAAGTTTACTCCTTTGTCCAAATGGACTCATTGCTAATGAATTGCCAAAGGAGCATTTTTTTCCAAAACTAGGTGTGTATGATATTAAGCAAGGTAATGTCCTTTTTAGCTGTACAATGAAGAGAAGTATTTGAAATTAACTCAGATCACTTAAACATAAATTTTAATTTCAGCAATCCAGTAGGCTGGGTTGCAATAATACAAACTATCTTTTGGGGTAAAAAATGATACTTAAAGATCTGATCAACTACTAGCAATACGTAAAGATCTGCCTGGCAGTCAAGTGACACAAGGAAGATGAATCAGTAATTCCAACATGTTACATTATAATGAGGGGATTTGTTCCAAATAATTCTTTACACTCTAGGTAATTTCTTGCACTAGCTACTTAAGCCTGGTCTCTGTTTTAGAAGTACATGTATCTATTTTCAATGGTTTATTATGAGGACTGGTTACAGCTTAATTCCTTCTCTAGTAGAATTCCTGGATTGTTTGAATAATGAAGATACTGTCTCAATTAGGCTACTAAAGGTATTTAAAAGATCTGATTTTTCCCACCTAAAGAAGTTTGTTTGAACATTAGGATCTGTAGTGAGAAGCCAAGAGAGCAACAAGAGTGTCCAGTTTCAGTGGGAACACCTGTACTCTCCCAAATCCCCCAGCTGCAGATACACTGTGTATAACTGCATTTATGGAAATTGCCATTTTCATGGAAATGAGCAGATTTAACTGTTTTTTCATATCCTTGTTGATGCACTAATGAAAGCCATTTAAGCCTCATTCTTTTTATCAGTATTTTTAGCAGATTTTTATGTAATACTCAATCTTTCATGAGGAGGCTGGTTGGTAGAAAGACTTTTTTTTCATGATTAAGCACTATCCTAAAATGTCAGCATTGTCAGGTGTCAGTGACTTGGCTATTTGTGTTGGAGTTGGTGAAAGGTGGAATCCAAGTACATTAGCCTTATAAGAAATAGCCTTAAATAAGAATGGAGTTAGTTCAAAAAAATTCAGCTTTAAGTCATACATGTTAATGGTTTTGGTACTAAATGGGAAGAAATCTAGAGGAGAGTCAAACATCATATAAACTTATTGAAAATAAGTATTTGTAATACCAGCAGCCTGTTTTTCAGAAACTTGAATATGACTTACAGTTAGTTTTGTTTATGAAATTGTTTGAACTTGCACAGATGTAGGTGTAACTTAAATGATAAATGGTACTGATGTGTGTGTATATATAATGTTCAATTCTATTTGTAAATGAGAAGCTATGTAACAAAATCATAGGTATGAGGTTTTCCTATTGTAATTTAATACAGGTATGAGGTTTATGGCAATATATCATAGTAATGAAATTTCAGGTCAAAATGTCTTTAAATTGTGTACATTTTTAAATTGTAATTTCTACTGTATATTGATTCTCATGCATAGTGTGATTCAAGAAACTGCTTGTAATTTAAAAATATTTAATATTAAAAATAAAATACAGTTATATATTTATAATCTCTTTGTCTGTTTGTTCATTTTTAAACAGATGCCAGCAGTGTAGTTCTACTGTAAGATATATTTATTAGTCTCCTGAGGTTGAGAAAGTTCCAAAAGCTCAAAGACACAGTCCCAGCAGATGAGTCCGTGCTAAATAGTGTAGTCACCTTTAAACTCTTCCAGTATCATCATCCTTGTGAAAATTTCAGGTAAAGTGTGTACACAGTCAGTAGAGAAGCAATAATTAAAACAGAAACAATGTAATTCTGAATACTGAATTTTGCTTTTAATATAGAATTAAAGATATGTAGGAAGAACGGAGATTTTTGAAAGCTATAAATTCAGAAAGCGGCTTAATGATGTTTACTCAGTGTTCATTGAATTTCTTCCTAGAAGACTTGCTTGGGGGTTTTTTCAGTCTAAGAGCGTGTGCTGAGTGGACCAAAGCTCCCAGGTCAATAAATGCAGGGCCGGTGTGCAGTGGGAGCTGGGCTGGGCAGGAGCAGAGCGCGGCGGTTCCTGCGCTCGGCAGCGCTGCTGGAGCCCTCGTGGAGCCCCCACCTCACAGCGCAGTTGTTGAGTGCTGGCACCTGCTGTGACCTGGGAATGGGAAACTGATAGCAAGATGACTTAACTTCGTTAGGTAAAATATAACTACTGCGCTGAAATTTGACCAAGGCAGTGGTCATTAATGAGAACAGATGCAAAAGATCCCATGGCACTAAATTGGTCACCTCATATAGAACTTATTATCAAAGAATTTGAGAGCTTGCAAACTTTATGAGCAGCAGGTTCTCGAAGAGATGGCAGTGCTGTGTCTGTGGGCCCGTGTCACGCGGCTGCTGTGACAACTTGCAGGACAGAGCTGAGCCAGCCTTCGTACTGCAGCCGCAGGAGGCACGGGCCCCCGCGGTGGCGGAGCCGTGCCTGGCTCGCTGTCGGTGCCACCCGCGCTGCTGCGGCGNCCCTGGCGGGCTCCTGCGGACACGGCCGCGCTCGGAGGACACGCGGTGCTCCCGCCCTGCTGCCCCCGCGGCCCTTCCCGCTGTTCTGGCTTCCCCTGGGTCGCTGCCGCGTTGCCCCTTGGGCCCCAGGCACCTTCTTAGCAGCGGGTGGAGTGGTAAGTCACAGAAGAGGAATGCCAGCCCTGGTTGATGGCTGCAAAGGGTGTTAAAGGCGTTGGTATTTGGCTGCTTCTCCCTTTGGTTTCTCTTGACCACTCCAGTCTGTTGCTCCTTATGCCCTCACGATGTCTTTGCTCCTTGCACACTCTCATACCACTTTCCCGGGACTCCCAGCAGCTGAGCTGGGGCTCTCTAAGGTTGCTTCTCTGGGTTGCAGCAGTGGCGGTCTGCGAGCAAACCTGCCAGCTAGGCACCTTCTTATCCCATGAGACGGCGCTTGCTTTTGCCCAGCCTGCAGTTTTAAAGACTACGTTGCTCTCACAGTTTGCTGAAGCTTCCTTGGATATTCTTACAACTTTCTCTCCTGGCTGCCTTCATGAACCTCCTCTTCACCAAGTCCTGTAGGCTGTTTTCTTCCAAACAGCAGCACTCCCCAGCAGTGCTTCTGCTTGTGCAGGGAAGCTCCCTCTCCTCTCCACTGTCTTGTAGCGGTGGGTTTTCTGCCAAGTGATTTACACTAAGGGTCCAGAAGTAACCTGGTGCTTGCCTCTGACCTGTTTTCTCATTGAAGATACCTCCAGCATTCTTTTAGCCTCCCACAACACAAGCTGCTTTCAGCTGTCATCAGCTGGGTGCTACCCTAACCCGGCTGCTTTGTGAATTCCTGTCCTGTCTGGTAAAGTTGCCTCTCTGGTAGTAAAGAACCTGGGTATGGCCAGGATGTCCTCACAGGTAGAGAACTGAGTCACTGTGCAAGCCTAGCAACTGAACATGGCTTTAAAGAAATGAGAAATGAGACAGGAGGTGGTGTTTACTGTCAGAACCCTGGGCACAGAAGAATTTAGGCTTCCTGTGCTGTAAACTCCTACAGTTTACCACAGCACAGCTGGGACCTGCCGCCACCTGCTCCAGCTAAGGTTGATGTACTGGGACAGTTTCACATCTGGGGCTAGGTTTTTTGTTCTTCTTTTTTCTTTATTTTTTATTGGCTCACCAGCTCTCAAACTGCTCCTACACAGTAGTATCGGCATAAAAATATATTCTGCTTAGACCAAATCTTTCTATGACTACATGAACTGGAAGACTGTGGAAAGAACGTATTTTAAGAGTGTCTCTTAGTAACACTGCTCGTTGGTGTTAGAGGCAGGGTTGCTGTGGTGCTGTTGTCTTCAGATGTAATGTGGGCACAGAATAGGGGCTGAGGGGGGTAAAGTATCGGTGTTGCCATCTAGTGCAGAGGAAGGAACATTGTCTTTTGGGATACTTGGAAAATAGTCTGCAATGCTGCTGTTGATCTGGGGCAGTAACTGCAATTAAGCCCTGCTATTATTGGATTGTTGTTGGAGGAGGGAAGTGCTCTTTTTTTTGTGTATGTGTGGTGGGGACTAGCTCAGAACAAAGAAATGCTGCAGCTGAAAACACGTGGCTGGCTCGGAGCGTCTCCCTGAGAGTGCCATGTTTCCCTCTAGTGGACTCCCCTCACAGTGGAAACCTGTGCCTACAAAAACCAATTACCAGGAGTTCAAGGAGAAATTATTTTGAATAAGAGCCTGATGGTCTCTCTAATACTCCCCCTAAGCCAGCAAATGTACATTGAAGTGGTGCATGGTGCATTTTATATTAACGTAGGGTAGTGAGGAGCTGGGAGACAACAGCAGCCTAAGAGATCCAACAGAGTCGATGTGTTATCAAACCTGACTGCTGAATTCTGCATATTTTTTGAGTTGTGGTTCACTATACAGAAAGACTGGATCAACTTGGAGACCATTTTCTCATATGTACAGTGATAAAAGAAAAAGCTCTCTGCTTTGAGGCCTGTTTCTAAGAAAGTAAGGCATCTGTTTTTCACCAGTAGGTGATTCACTGCATCTTGGTTTCACTGGTTCCATTCACTTGCCCTCTGCTCCCTCTGCCAGCTCTCCTCCCAGCTGAATATTGGTGTTATGTTTTCACAGCACGTTGATAATTAATACCAGTCCATCCAACAAAACATGAAGACTAAAACCCAAGGAAAGAAACAAAGGCAAACCGTTGACAAAGAAGCGTTTTCTGAAGAGCCAGCAATGAGAAAAAAGGAACTGGTGAAATGTTTGCGACGCAAGGAAAGGAGGAACGGGGGAAACAAGGAGAGCAGCAAGGTCCCCACAGGCAGAGGGAAGCGTCCCTGGAGCAGTAAGGACAGGCTCTTGAGGAGACTGGAAAGCAACGAGCGCGAGAGGCAGAGGATGCACAAGCTCAACAACGCCTTCCAGGCCTTGCAGGAGGTGATCCCTCATGTGAGAGCCGAGAACAAACTTTCCAAAATAGAGACTCTCACGCTGGCCAAAAATTACATTAAATCCTTGACTTCCATTGTACTCAATATGTCCAACGGACGCTTTCCAGCAGTAGAAGGGATGGGGGGAGCCTGGGGATCCAAATTGTACCAGCATTATCAACAGCAGCATGGGGAGGATGGCCATGAGGAGCATCTACAGAAATATTCCACATAGATTTATAACTGCAGCCAGAGCACCAACTGCCAGCTACTACTTGCCATTGTTTTTCCTTCTTACATCACAATCCATGTCATTACCTAGAGGTTTAAAGAGATTATTTTTTTCTCCAATCTCTCCTTTTCTTTTCTTAAAAAGACAAACAGGTAACACCCGTGATTATAGTTTATATGGCACATTAAAAAATTACCTTAAACCATCAGAATTTTTTTAGAGCTTAATGAATGGGTTTGTGTGGGGTGCCAGGGTCTGGAAACCTATCCTGAAACACTGGAGTTGACTTGAAAATAGTGATTTAGTAGCTTCTGAAAATCATCTTACCTGGCACAGAGCGAGTTGGGCCTTTAAGGCCTGTGTCACCTGAGTTCCTTGGAGTTTGTTGAGAATCGTGGCTGTAGCTCTGTTCACCAGCCTTTCAATGACTCATCTACTGTACTAAAGAGAAGATTAAAATTGATGACATCATTTGACTGACTTGGTGACTGAAGTGGCACATATGGGAAATTGATTGCCAAATCTGAATATTTATCTTGATATTTAAGTTCTGTGGATCTGCCCTGGTAATTTTGAACCTTGCAAGGCATAAAAAGATCTGTTGATGCAAACATCTGCAAAGCTTTCTTAGATTGTAAGCTCTCTAGAGTAAGGACAGTTCTGATCTGTGTTTCCAGAGCATCTGGCCTCACAGAGATTTTCTTTAGTGGGTGTCTGGGTGCCACTGTAATACAAATAATAAATAAGGGACAAATTACTTACTTTTGCCAAGACAATGATAAAGATGCTTTAGAATAGTCTGAGGTTAGACTCTGCTGTGGCCAGTTTGAATTATTTGCTAATGAAGCCTGTGATCCGGTCAGGTTCTTTCTGGGTTAGTGTTAGATTCTGATCCCATAAAACAATAAATGAAGCAGAAACTCTTCAAAATGGAAAATGAGCTCTTTTTTTCTCCCTCCCCCTATCCCGTTCTGTGGTAAAAGGTTTTATGTCAGTGCAGAACTCTCATTTCCTTTTGCATTCTGATAACTGGGACACCTGAAGCTGGAAGTGTGGTGCGCAGGGAGCCCCCATGTCACAGCTCCCCCTCCCCACATGCCCCATGGGACAGGAGGCTGCTGCTCTCTGCTCTGATGGCACAGGAAACATTTGGCCCCTCATGCATCCCTAGGATTGGTAATGGTTTGTGGCATGGTCCTTTTCCTGCAGAACAAGGCTGTCCAAGCAGCAGTGGGGCTGAGGAAGGATTTATCAGGCCCATCACAACAGGATTGTGCTGCACTGTGCAGGTGGAAGTGTGTCTGTAGTTTGCTGCAGCACAGCTGAGGGGATGACAGCGTAATTCAGAGTGAAAGGTGAGGTTTCCCACACAGGCTGGTGAGGGATGTGAATTATCTTGCTCCACCACAGTAATCCATAGCTATGAGGTAGAACAACACAATAATTTATACATGTGGTTGCATTATTGGAGAAAACATTTGGATCCTGCCTCAGCCAGAATTTTCTTAGTTGTTGGGCTGTTTTCACATTAAAATAAATGTGATTAAGCCCTTCTCGTTCTCAAGTATTAATGAAAGAATTGCAGAGTTTCTTAGAGATTTAACTTGTCCTTACAGTGCTGGATCTTACTCCATTCACCAGCTGCTCCTTGTGGGTGAATTAATCCTCACTGTATTTATACACTGCTTACAAGGCCTTTTCTTCCAGTTATTCCACTCAGCACCTCCTCAGGTAAGAGATGTTGATATTATTTAGTTATTTCTCAGCCTCTAGGTCAGTGGAAACTGTGGCTCCGTGTGTCACACAATAAGTGATGACCAAGCACTTGTAGATTATGGAAATGTTTTTTGCAGGATTCTTTAAAGGCCATTATTTGAGAGTTTCCAGCTAGTAAACATCCCTGCTTTTTTGGGATAATTCTGTTTGAACTGTTGTTTGATTGCCTTGGTGGAAAGAGGGAACCAGCAAGTTTAAAATCCAGTGTTTTAACGGTGCTGTTGATGAAGAATTGCACTTTGAGAACCCAGTATGCTGGCATTGCTCCTAAACATACAGAGCTTAATGCTGGGGCAGTGTATTTTTGACTTTCTGCAACCAGAGGCATCTCAAATACTAAGCCCTAAATGGCACATCCTATGTAGCTATAAATCCAGCAGCCAAGGAGGCAGGAAAGTTATCCCTTCTCTACCACTGCCATCCCTGAGGGACAGGCAGGCTCTGGACACAGGCATTTTTATGGAATTACTGCTGTTAGTTCCACAGTGTTGGCTACTAAGTGCTGTGCTCTTGGACACGTCAAAAAAGATTTTGGAAGAAGCATTTTTTTCTGATAAATTACTTTTATTTTTCAAAATTGCTTCAATTTAAAGTCACTTTTCCATATTTTAACTAGCCACAACAATGACATATTTTTAAATTAAATAATTTTCTAAATAATATTTTAGAAGGCAAATACTTAGTACTCAAACATAAACAACTTATAACTTATCTTTTTTTTTCACTTAAACCCAGCTTTTTACAGTTAAGTAAGTGAAACTTGGCAATGTAGGGAAAAATGCAAAGGTACATTATAAAGCTTATTTGTATGCAATCAGGTTGATTGTTGGAGATGTAAACACTGACTAATAAAAGGAAAAATCTTGATACAATGCAGAGAAAAATACAATCCTAATAATTCTCTAAAAATACATGTAATAAAGTTATTTATTTGGACAAGATACTGTGCAAGTTATGCAAAACCTATTATGGTAATTAATGCAACACATTATTTATGGTTCTCCCACAATGTATAAACCGAAATCTCTAATCACATACTGGAAAGATCAACAGGTTCATTTTTTAACAGTAAAGCATCTTCCATCTTCATTCACATTTGGACTTGGAAACAGTGCTTTCCTTGGCATTAAATACCAAATATGTTCCTTAAATACGTGCAAACATAAGTTTTACTTCTACAAATACAGTACTGAGACCACACCAAACTGCTCATCATATAAAAATAGCTTCATATACAGTCACACACACAGAGGAGAAATGAATGTAAACTGTCCAATTATGATAAATAAGTCAGGAAAAAAAAAGGGTTTTTGGAGAATTGAAAGTGGTTTCATGTTGGAAAAAGGGAGGAAGAAATCACTTACTCAAAACAGCCTGGCCCAAGTCCATCCTTGCACATGGGGCCCTCCCATGAACAAGCTCTGTGCACATGTAAGGGCCTCTACAAACAGGACCAGCTGTGTTTGCCTGCAATTCATTCCAATTCAAAGATGAATCTCAAGGACAGTGTGCAAGGTGTGTGAATATGAGAGAAATGTAGGGAGTATAAAAAAAGAAGTAAATGCAGTGGTCATCGTGCAGATATTCACATTTGTATGGTGTGCAGCAGCTATGGTAAAGGGTCAGAAATACACTGTGGTTAAAAATCCTGCCTGCTTTGACAAAAATATGAACTCTACCAAGTCACATTTCACACACGATGCATTAGTAGGATTCAGTACTTCAAATACCCCATTGCAAAGTCCATTTCAGTCAAACATATCAGTAGCACAAAAATGTCATGTTTTTCTCTCCAAGCAGTAGACATTATTTCTTTTTAACCTACTGCCTACTGCTTACTTGTTAGCAACAAGTAGATGGCAAAAATTTAACAGTTGACAGAATTTCTGTCCAATTCTTGACTTTCACTGACCATCAGAGGGGTCTTAGATTGTTCTGTTTTCCCTTTACTCTCCTCATCTTCTCCCTCCTTCAGCGCTGCCGGGTTTTCCTCGGTGTCAGGCACAGCACCCCGAGATGCTTCTGTTGCATTTCCTCTGACTGTAATGTGCTCCCACCCACCCTGTGGGAAAAAGGGATAGAGAAATTCAAAAAGAAACATCACCCTGTGGGTGCTGTACGTGATGAGATGCTTTATGTGCACTGCTAGTTTATACTGTTTGCTTAGGAGGAAAGTAGTCCTGCTCTGGGATGAGTCAGAAAAAAGGCTCCTTGTAAAATGAAACAAAAGGTAGTAGGGTTTTGTAACTCCCTGGCAGGGAGTTATAGAGATAGTAAACTTGAGGATTGTTTTTTATCACAGGGAATTGAGGTTGGTAGGGTCAGTCATTCATAACAGAGCCACTGCAGATGTTCCACCAATTAGAAAGGTGGCAAAACCTTGAAATAGCCTTTGTCAAAACACTGAGAATAATGAGGAATAATCAGGTGTGACTGCACAGCCCATTGTAACTTCAGAAAGGAACCTAAACCTGAAGGAAAGTGTCCATTTCCTGCAGGTACATCCAAGCTTTCCAGTGCTGCCCAGCTGGGCAGGATGGCATCTCCCTTTCTCTGTGAGCCCATTGGGATGTACAACGTGAGGCAGTTCTGTGCCCCAGCACTTACCCCAATTCCATAATCCCAGGAGAGGCCTTTAGGTTCCAGGGGCTGGACACCAGTCCGGTGGCAGACGGTGCCACAGCTCAGACTGTGGCTGCCCTGCACTTTGTCAGCTATCACCCACACCTCGAGGAAACAGACAGGCAGTAAAATGTGCTGCTCTTCCCAGATGGGAAATCTTAAAAAGGCTGAAAATGCTCTGATTTAGGTAGAGAGACACCCAGACAAACTATAGACCAATGTTATAATCAAAACATTGCCAGATCATACTTGGCAGGACAGAGATTAAATATATAAAAAGCCTTGTTAAAATACATAGTGGGTTTTTTTTAAATGGAAAAAAAATAATGAGGCTTTTTTCAGCAGAGGGCTTGGCTGTATCACTATTTTATTGGTATGATTTATTTCTCTTGCTATCAGGTTCCAGCATTTAGACCAACATTTTGTGCAATAAAGTTAAACAAAACTAAGGCTGAAGAACATTCAATTAGTAAAGTATGTTCCACGTAATTTTTAATAAACTAATGAGTTACAAGGAAACTTAATACACACCTGGTCCAGGGGCCCGACAGACATTTTACGGATATTATTTGAAACATGATCCCAGGTAGATCCTTGAGGGTAGCTGGGGGTGATACCCTGCCGGTACCAAAGATTGCCTGTAAAAAGCAAAGAGTGCTGGTTACAGCCCAGCATGGCTGCTCTGAAGTGCTTCCAACAACAGAAATCAGGAATTAATTCTTTCTGTGTTCTGGGGAAATGCAGTTTTGGATAATTTGTTACAGGGATGGACAGAAGTTCCCACTCTGCAATTTATATTTCTATAGTTACTGTTTATAGAAGATAGCAAATCTGTTTTGTAAAATTTCTGGGGAAAAATGTTCATAGAAGGAACTATGCATTAGAAAACAACAGCAAATGAAATGAAGGTTTCTGAGCCTGGTGTTAAAGGCTTGTTTCTTGTACAAAAGGTGCATGATTTATCTGTTTTGGAGCAGGATTCCAGACAAAACCCAGCCATGCAATTCTCTGACATTGATCTGTGTCTTCCCCCCACAGAGCACAGATTGTTGTTACCCAGGACACTCAGATAAAACAACAACCAAGCCTTCAGAAGCAGTACTTGAGTGCACTGCTATTCCAAATCCTTCAGGATGAAATATTACTCCCTTTGGAGCACCAGGAATCATCTGTCCAGTTCTAACTTAGCCTCTCCTTTTCAAATCAGTCTGGTATAGACTGATGCACTTTCTGTAGCCCTGACAAATAGTTTTTTAAATCCTTACCATTTTTATCCAAGACAAACACAGATGTTCGTCCCACTGAGACTTGCTTTAACTTCTGTTTTTGAGGCGAAGGGATATGGTACCAACAGTCACCTAAAGGTCACAAATCTTGAGTTAAACATTGAAAATCTCAAATTAGGCATAGAAGTGTGTGCAGTTGAAATACATTGCTGTGCAGGAAAGCTGTGAACGACATCACACTTCTTATCTGTTAAACAGATTGGTTTTTACAAATGAAGACTTTAAATTACTCAAGTGAACAGCAAATTAATACAAATAATTGTTGTATTATTTGTATGCACTGTTTTGCACAGCCATGGGAAAGGCCTCTGGGAAATAGATTGGACTTTTTGAGACATGGCAGTGGAGTAGAGCCAAAGGTAAAGTACAAGTTCTTACCTGCAGGTTTGTTTGGAGACACTGAGCCCCGGTAGAAGGCAGAACCATCTCTAGCAATAGCCCAGACCTGGTAAAATGCTCCAATGGAGATGGAAATGAAGGGCTGATCTGTTCCCACATGCAGCCAGGATGTTCCCTAACAAACCATGGGAGATGAATTGTGAAGCAGTGGTTAAAGCCTCCATGTAAAAATATTGTTAATTATTACCCAATGAGAAAAAAAATCAACATGGTGGAAAATATTCTGGTGAGTAAATCTTACATAACTTTACACTGAACAGGAACAAGGTTGCTGATCCTCAAAGATATTTGGATATACAACTCTTTGAAAATAACTAAGTTGGACAATGAAGGGCCTTTTCTGTTTAAATCACTGCATTTTAGGCATCTACATGTCTCTGAACAGCTGGACTAGAGCCTTTTTCTTTTTTTCTTAAATTCCTCAAAAAATCCCAACTGATTTGGGATTTCAGATTCCAAACACAGTATTCCAATTCTCACTGCTGCACTGCCTTACAGACCAAGAAGGAAAAAAAGAATAATTCTTGAATATTTTGCAATTTCTTGTTATTTTTCTCCAAATTCTACTAAAGTGTTTTCTTAGGTATTTTTCCTGGTTTTTATCCTACTGGTATCAAGAGGCACTAGACTGGGACCATGCTTCACAGAGTCTATTCCTCAGCAATTCCTTTAAGTGCATACACCTGTTATCAACAATTCCAAAAAACAAACAAACAAAAAAAGAAGAACTAAGCTGCCACTGCAGAAAGTGGAAGTAAAATGTTTCATGAGAAGATGGCCAGGAGCTGAGAGAGGCTCCTGCAGGTGATGTGGCACAAGCTCAGGTAGATTATGCAAGAGAAGTGCTAATTAAAGGAACGTGGGCAGCAAACTGTGCTACAGCTGATGGACGGGGACTTGCAAATCTGGGACATAAAGGGATGAAAAACAACAAGGTGCTTTGAGAGAGGGCCCTGTGTGATTGTATGTACTTTTTTATTACATTAAATACATCAATAAGCAGTAAAACCAAACAGGGAGCCTTACAGCTGGATTCTGCTGTGTCACTCCAAGCCTGCAGAGCACGTCTCCTTTGTCACTGATTGCCCACAGTGCTACTGCTTCTTCATCATCTGCATCTGAGCTGGGAATTATGGAGATGTCCCACAGGGTAACAGGAGGCACTTCCAGCCATGGCCCGTTGGTGACTATCTTACATTTTCTGAAGCAGAAAAATCCCAAACCTGTCAGAAGTATATCCTTTCTATAACTGAATTTGTTTCCCAGTCTATTACTGACTTCCAGCCCTAAAGTCTTTTCATTAGGTAGTGCTTTTCATTAAATATTAGTGTTTTTAATTTGAAAGAGGTTTTTAACAATCAATCATGTTTTGCCTCAGGTTTTAAAGTTTGAACTGACACTGGTTTCTCAAAACTTCTGTTGTTTGTATATTTTTAAGTTACTTTTTAAACCCAAGAACACCCAAGAAGTCTGCAGCTGGTGCTACACTGCTCCATAGCTCTCTCAGACTCGCTGGGCAACAGCAGGACAATAAATTGCAGAGAGAGCTCCACACCCAGCTCATTCCTTCCTCTGTCTTGGTTAAAGGAATAACTTTACAATTCTTTTTTGGTTGGTCTGTTAAAAAGAATATGTAGCATCTTGAGGTAGGCAGAGGCTAAAGCAACTTGATAAGTCATGCTGGGACTTTCTGTACTTTTTCTGTGGAAATTGCACCGAAGTAGTGCTGTCAGTTAGGGAAATTATGTTAGACTCTATCATCACCACAATAATTTTGTGAATGAAAAATCATCAGGACATTCCTCTGTTTTCCAGTTCTGAAAAACCAGATCTGACCCTAAGTGGTTCCTTATTGGTTTTCAGTTTTTAAGTGGTAGTTAAAACAAGAGGAAATGTTTAGACTAGAGGGTATTTCTCAAGTTGCTTATTTTCTTTTGAGTCCCTATTTTGATTTACTGGGTTTGTTTTGCTGCATATAATTAAATAACACTTTTGATGCTTCAGAATCTCACTTCAAAGCTTTTTGTACAAGGGGCAAAATACTTTGTAGCATCAATACCAAACCCAGCAGTGTATAAGTTCACAGCAATTAATTAGCACAGCTGTTAGATGCTCTAGTATAGAAAACATAGAAAAGTTGGAAAAACAGGGAATGCAGACTTCCCCAGGTTAGAGAATGTAGTGGCAGTTTGCTGTTGTCTGGGCTCCTCCTGGACATGTCCTCTGATTGAAATGGGGTTGGACTATCTGTGGCCCAGCACCGAGTAAGTGGAATTCACAAGTTGGAACTGTTAGTATAAAAGGCCTATTGCCAGCAGTTACAAGTCACCTAATATGTACTGATATATCCAGGGTCTACTAATCCTTAATCATTTACCATAAGGAAAATCAGATATAGAGAAGAAATGTATGATTTTTATCTACAGATCCCACAAAATCCAACAGGATAACTACCATAGAGATTTACAATTAGTGACATACTACTACGGGTCATCAGTTTCTCTGCTGGGTTATTTATTTCAGGTTTCTTTTTCTTTCGTTAATTGGGTGACAAGACTCTTCCCCTCATAACTAAAGTAGACTTGGTGAGCAATTAACATCCAAGTTCAAAACTTATTTATACTGAGGTTTCTCACCTTGCCCAGCGCCTCCGTCGGACAAAGTCTTTCATTGTCTTGTGGCCGTGGTAGGACCTACCAAAGCAGATTAAAACAATGTTCATGAGGATGTCAGAGCATCTCTGGTGTCAGTGCCAGCCTGAGAGCACTGCCTCCATCTCCCCATCAGGCACTCCTGCTGATTTTAAAACTCTTCAAGTGACAGTTTGCCAAGTTCACCTTGCTGCCCTCCCTCCCTGCAAATATCAGCGTGCCCACAAGAAGGGAGGAAATGAGGCAGAGTTGTGTCCCTGTCAAAGGGCAGCCAGTGTGCAAACCAGACATGAGAAGGAGTGAGGACTGGAGCTGGGATTTGGCAGAAGAGGAGTTTCCTTACGCTGGGAAGTCAGCTGCATACTGCCAGCCCTCCCGGTCCGTGCCGCCCGCCGGGCTGAAGTCGATGTACCAATCCGAGACCTGGGGGCACACGGGACACTGGGAGTCACAGTCAACACCTAATGCATCAGAAACACCTATTGACCTCCACCTTTGGACAGCAATGACTTGCTAGAAACCTCCTAATACTTGAAAGACATACAGAGGTTTCCAAATCTTTTTGATTAAGCTGGAAAGGATCTAAGTCATGTTAAACAAAAAACCCCAGTCAGTGCTTAACATTCTTTCGACTGTAGAAGATTATTACTAGTTTTGAATGGGGAAAACAAGGTTAAATGTTATAACAAATCCCAGAAGAAAATCTGGGCCCCTTGAAGTCTTGTATCCTGCTTGCTAAGCCTGGACTTCTTTGTAAAAAAATTTCTAAGACAAAACTTACCCAAGACCACTGTGGAGAAGGAGGCTTGGTGTTGGTCTTTGTACATTCCTGCAGGCCAGAGGCATCACTCCACATGTATCTGTCCGTGGGCAGACCTCTGTGGTGGGGGAACAGTGCAAGGTCACTGACAACAGGGAGTTTAAAAGGCGAGGGAAGAAAGCCTATTTGTAGCACGTCCTGCTTTCACACACAAAACACTGCCATCGTTAATCTCTGTTATTTAGAAATGTCATGTGAGTGATGAGCACAGTGGGAAAGAATCCGTACAATTGCTTCCAATTATACCAAACTTGAGGACCATGTAAATGTTTCTCTGTAGAGAAACATATAATATTCCTCACTACCATTTAAAACTGGCACATGAATCCTGTATATGTGGATATGTATTTTTCAATACTTTTGCTCAAATACACTATTCAAATACACTATTCCAGTGCATATAGCACAATATGCACATGAATATATAGATCCTAATAACTTTTCTGTCTGGCCTTACAACCTACAATGCAAGTAGGGACACTTTGTGCAATCACAAAGCACAAATATGCAACTTTTTGCCATAATGACATTTTGAATGGATAATTACAAATTTGAAAATGGAGAAACACTGCTCCTTCCATCACAGGTTAACTGTGAATGTTGGAGGAGACTGAAAATAGAGTAAGTGTAATAACTCTTCCAAGCTAGAACAAAGCCCTTGTTTCATTTGACTGTAATAGTATTAAAGTAAAGAAATGCAATAAATTGAGTAAATAACCTGCTGCTGTATCCAGTGACAGGGTTCCACCGTTGGTTCTCATAGATGTAAACACATTTCACATCTGACTGTGTATAAATGTTATCAGCGCTACTGGCCAGTCCTGTGAGGAATAGATAATGTGGATTACAGTAAAGCTAAAGCTCGAAAACATTACATTTTAAATTCCAACAGCCTCTGATGATTCTATTGCTGACTCAAGCTGTACCTTGGATGAAGCCACCTCCATATCCACCGGTGTGCACCCAGGCTGTGTGGTCGTAGCCGATGCCCCACACCACGCCCCGGCTGTTGCTCTCTATCAGCCGGAGGTGGCCTCCCACCTGACGCCAGAACCTGCCAGGAAAAGGACATTGTGCTCAACAGCCTTCAGGGATGTGTGCTTTCCCCACAGCAACCCAGTCATCTTCAGGACAGGCAACCTTCTCTGCTCACTTGTCCAACCACTGTGCAACCTGTAAGTGAAAGCAGCTGCCAGCTGAAAGCATTTCCCTCTGAACAGCTACCAAAAAGCAGATGGTACTACTGTTCTGCTTGAGGGGTTTGCACTGCCATATTGCCACAGTTCTCATAAAAACTGTCGAGAAACTGCTCCTGGACTGCAGTGTCTGTGGAGGACTGAGAATTTCAAATTTCTTGACTCAGATAAAACTGAAAGCTCAAATTATATTCCAATTACGGCGATTAGATTTACTTTCAGTTTAGGCTATCTCTTAGGATTAAAGATGCAATTACACAAAATAGGATTTCAGTGAGAAAGCTTTTGAGATCACAAGGATATCTCCATCATCTAAGAATTAAAATATGACTTGGTGAATTTCTTCACTTGCAATCGTAAGTAGGAAGGCAGCCTATTAACCCTGTCAGTGAGAGACATCTGCAGTGTACTACACGCTCCAAGAGCCCATCAAAGCCACTGAACAGACAGGACATTCTTTGCTGGATGGCATCCCATGCAGAAAGAACAGCTTCAGAAGCCTCTTACATTTGATCACACGGCATCAGCTGGGGTCCGGCCTCCAGCTCAGGACTTGGCTCACTAACAAAGATGTCTCCTTTACAAGTAACTGACCAAATGGCATGGTGAGAAGGAGGGCCTTGAATCCGTCTGCTTTCACAGCAAGACATGTTCAGCAAAGACAGCTACAAAACAAGAAGCAAAAAAAGCTTCCATTTACAGCGACAACAAAAATTCCCACAGAGATGCTCAGTACTGTAAAACAAAATTTTACCTCTGCACGTTCTTGCAAATCAGCAAAGCAAGTGTGCAGCTTTTTCTCAAAAGGAACTAGAATTCAGTGGTTCAGAAATTATTATATGACCACTGGAAGCACTGTGGTTTGCAGAAGCTGATCAAGATGAAGCATCTCTCAGGTTTGCCCCGGCTGCAGTGTATCTATATCTGTCTGCCTGTACAAAAGACTCTCTGCAACAGTGACAACAGAGGATGGTTCTTCTACCAATGCAGAAGAACACAGTAACTTAATTCAACTGCTAACTCATTCCTACCCTAACCTGTATCAACAGACAGGAAGAGAATGAAAAGCAATATTGGTGTTGCTGTGGCTAACTGCACCACCAGAAAGCAAGCAGACTCCAGGGGAGATAACAAGCCTCAGGTGCCTCTAATTAAGTTTGATCAGATGGTTTAAATACCTAAGCTTAAACAACAGATGAGGAGCCTCGAGAATTTAAATGTAATGTTGATGTTTCAGAGACTGGCTTCTATGTTTTATTGCAGATATTGCCAGCTTGAAATAAGAGGTGCCCAGAATTACCCAGTCGTGCATTTCTTGCTCCGTTGCGGCTGCCAGGCGGATTGGCCATCGCTGCTTCGTCCTCTCAGGTGTGTACAGTGCAAAGGAGTGCTTGGCTTCGTTCAGCACCTCGACTATAATGGTCACTTCATTCAGGAACACGTGGATGTACTAAGGCAAGAGAAAAAAAACCTGTGACTAAGGCAACCTGTGACCTTCCACAGAGTCAGCGTTTTCGCACTTCAGATCTACAAACAAGGCACTCCTGCCAAGGAGCAGCAAAGAAAGAATTCTTGGCACAGAGGGAATGGGACTCCATTTCCAGTCTTGCCCTACCTCGGATTGCTGTTGCCTGCAGGCATTAACCCTACTTGGGAAGACCCTGTCCAGCCAAGCTGGGCTCTTCACAACCAAGAACATCTTGAACTTTCAGAAGAATTCCTAATTAGTGCAGAAGTGATGGTTTCAGTAGTGTGAATGGTTTGTGATTGGGGATTTCTGACACAGCATTAACACAGCTCAGAAAAGCCTGGCCTTGGCTGGTACCTGCAGTTACTGGTGAGTTGGTTCCCAAACCTCAGAGCAGTAGTGTGCCTCCTTTAAAGAAACTGTTGTGCTTTTCAGAGGCTTCCCCTTGCCAAAAGCAGCTCTCCCAGAGGTCTGCAGCAGAACACACCTTTTTCTCCTCATGGTACATGTAGTAGATGAAGAGGATGCTGTCGCGCATCCCATCGCTCCCAGTGAACTGCTCCAGTGCAACTCGAACGTCCATCCACTTATGAGGCTTCCAGTTCCTCCACCACTGCAAGGCTCCAGTTTTAACCCAAACGGACTGCAAGGCAAACACAAAATTACAGGAATAAAGAAACTGCGTGACTCTGTGAGCGCAAGTCGTGTCTGCTGCAGGTTGGTCTGTACCACACCTCATGATATATATTCATATACCTGTATCACACATTCCCATACAGAGAGTACCAGAGTATGAATACTCATAAAAGTGGATCCAAAGATACTGAAGTAGTATGTGTACAACAGTAATAATTTTTACCCTGCAAGAATGCGGTGGCACACAGGTAGTAATTGGCTCAAGTTTGCTCTTGTTATAACACAAACCTCTGTTTGGAATTTAAGTTTTCAACGTGATTTTTTTAAACTTGATTAAATCCCTCGACTCCCAAGTGTTTTTAATCAAATAATTCTAGATGTCATCTGGCAATTAGCAATGAAGGGACCAAAAATATGAATGAATCTGGAAAGAGCCAAAGAGTCATAACAAAGGGAACATCAAACAAAACAGCTGCTATTTATGTGCTGCCATTGACGTTTGCATCATTTATTTACGCAAGTTAAATTAGTCCTAATGGCCACAGAGAGGGAAGCTCACCTACTTGAGTCACTGTTTCAATTAAGATGCCTCATCTTGTGGTGGAATAACTCATACAATGTTCCACTGTTGCAACCATTTATTTCTCTGAGGATTTGATGTCTCATAGTACCCAAGTAATGCTGACCAATTCTTTGTTTCTTCCTAAATAAAACTGTCTGATAATGCTTTTAGATGAATACTGCTGCTCCATGTTTGACAAGCTGGTAATTTCCCACAGGGAGCTCAGACATTAATAATCCAGGAAAGTTATCATAGACAGAAATAAGGGCAAGAATATAAAGCTGACAGTAAGCTCAAATCAGTATGTCAGAAACGTATTATTGATTCCCAGATGTGTTTAGAAGATAAGAGATAAATGTCCTTACTGCTTACCTGCTCAATAGCCTGCTCATAGTGCCTGAAATTCTCCAGTTCCCGCTTTGTCCTTTCACTCAGCTGCTGAAAAATCTGCTTTCTCCATGCTGCTGTCTGTGCAGGAGTGATGGACAGGGACAGAGACTGCACAGATGATGACAAACCTGGGACAGAACCAAACCAAATAAACTCCAGTGAGCTTTGAGTACAGTGCTGTGAAAGGTAAAACATTTACATGGCGCTCCTTTGAACACCAGACTGGATGAAACCAGTCCAACACCATTTTTTATAAGGATTATAATTTGGAATCAATGTATTACAGCCAAACTTCGTAAATGATGCATAGAAACAGGATCACTAAATGATTATACAGAAGCTTTTAAAGCCATAACCTTGTAAAAATGGGAATTCTGTCACTGAACTGCAAGATAATTAGATAATACACTGCATCACGACTTAGACTGTTAAATACTGGGATGCCACAGTTCATGGTTTATTTTACCCATTTCAGTAGGACTGGCAGAGTGAGGCAGTTATTGCTGGCATCTGCATCTCCCCAGAGAGCCCTTTTCTCTCCTTCCTGTTACTGCTCAGTGATATTATGTGTTTTGCCCAAAGCTGCAGTTTCAGTGCAATTAAAAATGAGATGTAGATCCAGCACAGATTACTTTATGAAATTGATACATGAACTCAAGAGAAAATATCACTTTTACATTTATTTATCTCAAGCCCAAAGTGCTCTACAGCTAAATACTGCAGCACTATGCTCAGACATGAACCTATTAACAAACTGCAGTAAGAGAAAGTGGGTTAGCACAAGTTTTGCACCATGGCTTTGCTCAGAAAAAACAAAACCAGCATTTTACTTAAAGAGCATATTGAGCTGTGACTGGAGCTGGGGTGTGCTGTGGTGAGTGGCCAGTACCTGATGGAGCAGTGAACCACTTCAGTGGGCTGTGCAGATCCACCAGACAGCCTCCCCCAGACACCCAGGCCCACAGCGGGTGCTCATCGGCTCCGTACTGGTCTTCAGCTCCCACCGAGAACACACCCAGGGAAGAAAGGCTGGATGTGTCTGCAAAGCTGCTGACAGAGAGCACTGGATGCTTCTGAGCCTCCTTCAAGTCAATGTTTATCCACTGCAGTTCTGCAGAAGGATTTGGGTTTCCAGGAGATTTATTCATTTCAAGGTTATCTTTGTCATTACTAGCTGAAGCAGCAGCGGCTTCTCCTTGCTCAGGGTGCAGAGGATCCACAGTCAGCTGTGCAGATGTTTCAGCCTGGCTGGCTGGGCCATTCCCAGCAGCTGCAGCTCCCAGCAGGGCAGTGCTGGCAGGGCTCGTGGGCACGGGGAGCTCTGTATCAGAGGAAGGATCTGCATCACCCTGAATGACCGCGCTTGTTTGGTTCTGAATATCATCAGTAAAGAAACAGCCAGCACTGAAGGACAAATAGATAATTAATTATCATCCAAAGCATTGTAAATCAGCACAGGCCTTAGATTGCAGACACACAGAAACTGACTTAGTGTTTCACTGTAGCAGACTTTTAAATGTTAAATTCTATCATCAGAGGAAAGAGTTCAACACAAATCTGGCAAGCTGCTCTAGTAGATCTGAAACATAGGAAGGAATTGTATTGATCTTTCAAACAATTGGTGGTGTTGGCTGCCTACAGCTTTCAGGAAAACACATCCCATTTTCTGAATACAAAATAACAAACAGAACCTTTTAAAGTCCATTATTAACTTTATGATTTGTCATCGCTAAAGGGAACTTCTCAGCACTCAGAGGCTCAAACAAGTCAGATCCATTAGCCTGTGTGGTACAGCCCTGAGGCCAGCAGGCAGGGGGAGTAACTGATTTAACCTCCCTAGGAAAAGAAATGTACAGTGCCACTCAGGAAGAATAATTCCTAAGTGGAGTTGACACTCCTTCATGGAGTTTCATAAACAACCTCTTCTCTTATTAGAGACTAGTTCCAGATAGTGCCCAGAGGAACATGCTTTACTGCAGGCATGCAGTGAATTCCAATGTGGGAGCTTCAGATTCTTCTTTGAGTGCAACAACTGCCGCTTATTGTTAATTTTAAGGGCAAAACTGCAAATGCCTTCTGGCATACATAATGTTTAGAGATATCTTCCCCACTCCTCCTTGTCCGTACCCCTTGAATGTAAAGAAGTATCTCCTAGCATTGAAAGCCTTGCTGTATAAAGTGTTGTGCAGGCATTTCATGAAGTACCTGAGCAGACTTGTTGAGCTCCCAGTCTGAGATCTGTCACTCTCTCTGCCAGACACAATTGCCTTCCATGTCTTCCCACTGAGCTCACTTGGAGTGACACCTTGACGAAAATAAATCGCTCTGTCATCGCAGCCGATTCCCCAGACCTAGGGAGGGAACAGGCTTGGTGAAGGAAGTGGTTTGGAATGCAGTAGATATCAGATACAAAAAAGGTACAGTGGTGCAGAACTGAGCACAGCAAAGTGCTGGACACAGCATTTTCCTTTTGTGTTCTTCCTTAATGCTGACACTGTAGATGCAGAACAAAATTCTCCACCAAAAGCAGTGTGCACCTCCCTGTGCTGTACAGGACACATGCTAGCTGTCACCTTCCAGTGCAGAATTGCAGAATTCAGCCACTTTTCCTCCCAGCAGTTTAAACCCAGGTCCCTTTGTCTGGCCAGCCCTATTGGCACTGCTGAGAGTCCTCACCACATGTGAACAGCTCCTGCACTAGAAAGAACATATCCCTTAGAGGTAACATGCCCCTTCAGAGGGGAATGTAAATACCCTCTCAGCTGCTCCCCAGCTCTCTTACCTGGTTGTTTAAGCCTACAGTTACCATCATCATTTCTCCAACCATTTCAATCCAGCTTGTCCCACAAGGATTATGTGAGTTCACTCCTCTTCTAAACCATACCTACAACAACAGACAGTCTAGATTATTCTCCTTCTGCTCTAGCAGGAATTTCGTTTCTTTAGTGGATTAGTCTTAATCTCTAATACTGATTTGCCACATTGTCTTAAGAAGTCAATTACTTCCTTGATTATTTTTCTTTATCAGATAAAGATAGAGCAATTCTCCCCGTAGTACCCACACTGTGTGTCCACCTGCAGCCAGAAAAGCCAAAAAAGGAGACTGTTTTTGTAGGACTTTCTGTGACAGTTTTTATGCTGTTGGAAAAATACTTTCTATTATGACCAACATGTAGGCATTTTTGATCACTCTGAATGGGCTTCTAAACAGTGTTCTTACATTCAAACCCTAGAAGCAGAGCTGCCAGAGGAAACTGTCAGGAGGATGTCTTTAGCAGCACAGCTCTTCAAATTGTCTCCCCTTAGATCTGACTTTACCAAGCTGAAAGTGCCTGTGGGCTGGGCAGCTGGAAGAAGTTCCTTCTGTATGCAGCATATATCCATACAGCCATAGTGGCAAGCAGCTCCCTTGGGAAGCTGTTGGTTGAATCCCATAACATCAGGATGCTTGACTGCCCTGAGGCAGATCTGAAGGAAAATGCACCAGCTTATCTCCATTTCTTACATGGATTTATCTGGCAGATGGAGCAGGCTGGGCACAGCCTGTTACTATGGCTCAGCTGACAAGTAGTGACTCACTACAGCAGAGAAACTCAACAGAACTGCTGCACAAGCACTGAGTTCAGGCCTGGCTTTGAATTCAGTGTGAAGGAGCAGGGAGTGGGACTCCATGATCCTCATGGGTTCCTTCCAACTTGAGACATTCCATCATTCTAAGTTAAAATTCCAGTTAGAAAGTAATCACACATCCACATAAGAGATACCTCACCTAATTAAATACCCAAACCCCCACATTAAAAAGCTGATGAAAAGGGAACAGTTGTGATAGGAAGATAAAAAAACAGCATAACGCAAGAAAGTGTAGATG
Source organism: Regulus satrapa (assembly GCA_013396955.1). NCBI lineage: Eukaryota > Metazoa > Chordata > Aves > Passeriformes > Regulidae > Regulus > Regulus satrapa. The sequence continues at coordinate 164,345 of VWZN01006317.1, forward strand.
AGAATACTCTCTCTGCTGCTGCTTTTGATATAAAATTCAGTCCTTGTGGAAACAGGAGTCACTTCAATTTTGATGCTTAACATCCCTTAGAAGAGGCTTCTCATCCAATCCCCAAATCTGTCTGACTTGGGTTTAGAAAATTCCTTCCAAAAGAAAAGCAAAAAGTCTTCCTTAAATTCAACTTAACTATCACAAACCACAGAGCATTCCCCTAACAGCAAGGGGAACCAGAATTCCTGAAACAATGGGGATGGAGAGTTCAAATCACCAATGCTTCCTGCGCAAGTCCCATTCCTGTTTGAGAGCAGCACACAGGGAAAGGGAATAAAAAAGCAAAAGCAGAACATGAGCCCTCTTACTTTTCTATCCTTTGTAACACACCACACCACATCAACACCCACGGAGACGTGCATAATCCCATTCTCAGAGCTTGGAGACTCCACAGTGCTCCAGGAAATTCCTGCAAAAGACAGAACCCAGAAGGCACTGTAGGTTAGTTTCTTACTGTACAAATCAAAGAGATTTCAGGCCAGATTTAACAGACTTTACCTTGAGGGTTATTCCTGTCAATTCCTTCTCTCACAATAGCTTGCCCTTCCCAGAGAGTTGCCCAAAGGAGGTCATAGGGTCCACAGCTGATCTGCACAACTTCACCAGGAGTGGTGACTAAGGACCACGTGGAACCTTCTGGATTGTGATGGCAGACATTTTCTCTGTACCATACCTAGACAAGTTTAAGAAAACAAAATCCAATTAAAAAAAAAAAATCACTACAACAAAGAAACCATTGAGACGAGAGTAAAGACAAACTGGAAAGAACAGCTCTCCTTTAACAACAGGACTGTTTTATGTAGTGTATGGCACTCTGACCTTTAAAGGTACTTTTAAAAATGTTCATTATGTGTTGAAGCTATTTCCTTATGTACTAAGGGAGGAGGCTGTTCTACAGAGCAGCTTTTATCACGGAATTGCATCTGGACTGGGTACAGTAACCTATTGCTACAAGTTCTGTGTATATTTCAACATTTAAACCACTTCAGTGTATTTCAGGGCATGTTATATAAACCAAGAGTGAACAAACACATAACACAAAAATGTTACTGTTAGCTGACAGCCTGACCTCACTTTCACTGAACAATATGGGGGGAAAATTCCATTCTCTATGCAGCCTTTGGTGACATCCAGCCATTTGCTAGTCTTGGACTGTGCAATTTTCTGCAGATCACAGTCAAAATAGGAAGGTCAAACATAGAAAGCATCCTGTGGTAGTCATACAAATGCTCCACAGCATGACTGCTGAGTGCTAAATCTTCATTTTTAGGAATGCTTAATCTCCCCAGAGACTTTCACTTGGGAAATAAAAGCATTTTACAGTGGCAGTCTGTAGACTGAGATGCTTGTCATGTATTACTAGAAAGTATGAGGAATAGGGAATTTTATTTTAAACAGTTTAAGATTGCTTGCCTCTCCAGGCAGTGCCAAATTGGACTGAAAGCTCAGGCTATCTGTTAAAAGTATTACATTGTGCCCTGTGAGACCATAGGTTAGAAAATGTCTAGATACAAAGGAATATCAGATACATGCTGTAAGGATAAAGGAAGAAAAGCAAGAATCAAGTCTTCACGGGACTGAGCAAGAGGATACCCCATGGGAGGCCTAAAACCAATAACAACAGAGAAAGATGTATAGTTTTCAATAGAAAATAAAATGAAAACATTTCAGAACTGGATGCCACATCGCCAGGTCGGGAGGTCACCACTTTGCAACCAGTAAGTCTTAGAAAACCATTTTGTAAACTCTTGAATCATCCTGTCTCTCCACCCCAAAGGCACAGCACAGTGCTTCAGCAGAAGCTTTGTCAGGTTTTAAGGCTCCTCCTCCTGGTTCCCAGCACCACGGTCAGCATTCTGGGCATTTTTCAAGAAATAACATAACTACTCAGCCCCAGTTTTTAAGATGCACCTGTTCATAGAGGTTAAAGGCTTCCATAAAACAACAACCCTAGGAGTACTAAGCCTTTCCATTTACAACACAAGTTGTTACATAATGTAGTCCCAAAGCAGCTTTTCATCCTCTGCCAGATGCACAAGCAGTACATTTCCTTACCGACATAAGACCACATCAACCCTGCCTTGCTTTACAGGTATTTAACTCCTTTTAACTAGTAATTTTTATTAGAAAATGTAGGGAACACACACATACCCTTCCTTGCAAGGAAACTGCCCACACTGACAGGCGACCGAGAGGCTCGTCCGTGATCTCCCCTCCTCCGATGGAGATGTCATTGAAAGGGTCTGGCAGCTGGTCTGGCTCATCATGGGACACGATCTGGAGCAAAGGGAAGGGAGTTGAGGAGAGGAGGCACTGCAAACAGGACACTTGGCTGGTGGCATGACTTATGTCTTTCAGGTTGGTTATGTGTCACTTCCTAGAGTGGCTGAGCATGGAGATTCTCTCTCTCATTCAATGCCTCCATACACAGAGAGGGGAAACGCTGCCAAGGCAGCATGGAGAGTGTTTTGCACCCTAAGTGAAGGGAATTCTTACTCACAGAACAGTGCACACATAACTGGAAAGCTGAAAGATCATAACTTTTGAATGTTCTTAGAATGGAACAATCATTAAAGAAGTTATTCACACAGATAAAAGACATACAGCTGGTGAACGATGCAAGGCAGGTACCACCTTGAATGAGAGTGCTTTGAGCCACACAACCAAAAGAAGTTAAAAAGCTGATCTGAAATTTGCAAAGGAGCTGAGCATCCATCTCTAATTGCATCACCATGAGATTTGGCACCTTATGACCACAGGTTTCTATGAAAAATCCCAGCCTTCCATTTATGCGTACAAGAATAGCAAATTGGAAGTAAAGGAATACAAGTCCAGCCTACAGAGAAGTCCTAAAAAGTTAACTTCCCTACACTTATAATCGATTATTTCAGACAATCAGTTTATTTTAATATTTAAAAGAGATCCAGAACCTTTGCCCAAACGTCCCGTGATTTGTATCTCCTGTATCTGATCCATCTCCTGCGTCTGACACAAGAATTCCATCTCTTATCCTTCGTGTAGGTGCTGGGGAAGTCTATGGCATAAGTCCAGCCCTGCAAACAGAGGTTTTCTTGTATGAAAAACAGGATCCAGGGAAAGTCTGAAGTCATAACTCAAAGCAATTCTGTACAAGAGTCACAGCACAAGTTACTCTGTGTGTCTCTACAGCCCTGATTAACAGATCAGCTAATTCCATGAATGATTTATGAATCATGCCCAAATTCCTCTGGATGATATACACAGAACAAGACAGAATAAAACAATTTACTTTCTTCATAGTAAAGACCTTAAATAACAATGGCATTCAGTTGCCAGGATTTCGTGGTCTGATCAAAAGAAAAATGCTTCTATAGAAGCTCCTATAGACTTCAAAAGCCTTCAAATAAGATCCTTCTTTCTGTTGTATTAGAGCTGAGCTATTTCCCAGAAAGAAGTGTCTATGGCAAGTTTTGTTTCTCCAGAGTTTTTTACACTTCTATAAAAGTTCCTTTCATTTTACAGAGTAAGGATTCCCAGAATATATCTCTTTTTGGTATTGTTCACCTACCCCTTTCTCTGTTGGTTCCCCTCCAATATTTTCATCCACATACCAGTCAGACTCCCACTCCCAGTGTGGTGAAGGCAGTGTGAAACTATCAAGCTGCTGGTGTTTTAGCCCGCTCACATCACTCCACTGCCAGCGGTCACTGGGCAGTAATTTCTCACAAAAGCCACCAACTGGATTCCAGCGCTGCCAGAAATAATAAATAAAGCATTTGGTTTGAAATCCCATGATCTCATTGCACATCTACAGGGAGTCATGACACATTTCTTATCTTCTGCAGTAGAAGAGGAATAAATTCTTGGGGTGAATGAGAAAGTGTTCACTCCATGAGCCCCTCCCTGACAAAGCCTTTGGAGGAAGCTTTTTTAAGTATCAAAGAAAGGCTGACTGCAGAGCTCATCCCAGCCAAGTCATTTTCAGCTACATAAATAGGACCATCTGATGCTATATTTTATTAGACACAGGGCTTTTTTCTTTGGTGGTATATGGCACCATGACACTGCAGCAGTAGGGAAATGCTGAATGGATGGCCTTGGTATCTCCATCTACTCCCAGAGAAAGATGATTTATATCTTGTCTGCACTAGAAAAGCAGCACTGCCTCTGCCAGGAACCTTGAGAGAGCCCTATCAGCTAATGTCCCCTGGGTCTTATGTTACATTTTTTCCCCTAATCTGCCTTGAATCAGTTACAGAACTGATAACTCAAGGATTTTCACCTACACTGTCATTTCCCCCCTACTCCTACACACTATACTAATAGACTGTATACTACTCTATACTAGACATAATATACTACAGAAATACTGGCAAAATCTGTCCTGTAATACTGTCTTACATTTTAGGGCACGTGGAAAATGCGGGGTTCAAAATCCGCCTATAATTTTTACACAAAATATGATTTGCTGTTACTAGAGATCTGGCTAAATTGCCTTGCACATTATCTGCAAACTACTTCAGTTTCATTTTATCATTGTTAGCTCCTGTAGAGTATTTCTTTTTGTGCTTTCTAGTATTTTGTTTTCCGTTTTTCATTACCTAGAACAAACAAAATGAAAGTTTTAAAGTAACAAACAAAATTCTAAATTTTTCATTTTTAAATCATGTGTTTACACAATAAAAGGAACATTTTTAAATGGCTGAAAAGCTGTATCAATATTAAATAATGTATAAAATTATTTTGTTGTACTTTTGTCCATGCAGGTAAGTTAATGTCTCTTCCCAATTTATATTCATTCCATTGCCCACTATAAATCAGGGAAACGTGCTCAAGAAAATCCATCAGTTTTCTTCTCTCCCAATTAACTTTTGGCTAACTTAAAACCAAATTTGATACATTTCCTTTAAAATACTGTTTTAAAGACATTGTTTTGACGTGCATCAGATAGAAAGAATCCCCTTAACAATTCTATGCAAAAAAGTTGGAAACATGGAAAGTTATGCCTTTATTAGAGAACTCTTTGTAACACTAAGAAGTAGCATTTTTAAAAGAATAATATATTTTTGGTAATGTATCTTCGGATAGATTTGTATCTCTGGAAGTTGCACGGGATATTTTCTTAAGGGGATTGTGTATTTGTCACTAAGGGAAGGAGAAATGGAAACCACTCAGTGAAAAGGGTGAGTGCTCCAGTCTGACATGGCTCACACAGAACAGGCTGGAGTTCCCACTGGCATCGCTTACATCGAGAAATGTAACTCCATTGGGAATTTAAATACTACAAGAATAACCTGGTATTTGGCACATAGATGTACTCTTCAGAAACTTCTGGTAAAAAAATCAAACAAAAAAAAAAGCTGATCAATCCTCCTGTGAGAAAAACACACCGAGACAGCTGAGGTAGGATGTGCTGTCAGTGCAAGCAGTGGCCGTGTGAGAGGTACTGTAGCTGTCATACCTGGTTCTCATAGGTTTCCTCCTGGTATCTGATGGGAACATCTCCTGAGAACACGTAGGTGTACACTTGGTGGTCACAGGCTATTCCCCAGCAGCACTGTTTGACAGCAGAGACTCGTTTGAATTCCAGCTGTGTGTCCTTACAGAGCTCCCAGTATTGGCCGACAGTAGAGAGAGTGTAAACCCTCCCAAAAATGTCAACAGCCCACAAAAGGGAATTGGGCATGGCCATATCTGAAAGGCAAAAATAAGGTTATTACTGGAAATGATGGGTACAAAAATGGATCTTGAACCTACTGCAGATCAGTCATGCTCTGAGCTATCATCAGTCAAATTAAATAAACATGTAAGGAATGGATTTTTTTTTTTAAGAGCCTGTGCAAAGCTGCAGCCAGATCTCTTTGTCAGAGCTGTGCAGGCAACACCTCTCAGATGTCCCTGAAAATCCATAAGAAAGACCCTTCTACCAGCCCACTACTGTCCATCCTACAAGAGCTCAGAAATAAACAGGACAGCTCTGGCAGATGGGGACAGACATTAGCAGAAGCAGCACAGACCACGCCATAGCAGGCAGCTTCACTCCCAGGATCTGGTAATGCTGGTGGTGCTACACACCCTGCTCATCTCAGCTCCATAAGGCCCTGACATCCCCTGACCCCTCCTTGTCAGCCTCCTCTCCGTGTAACAACACACCTGCACAGGTACAAAGGCAAGGATGTGAAAGGGAGCTTCTCTGAAAGCACACATCTGGGTTTAAACCAGGGATATATTGCCTGCTTCTGCCAGGAAACCTCTTTCAAAGCATTCTGGATCAGGTCCAACTTTGGGATCTTTATATGTAGGTGTGATGAATTTAAGTACACACAGAGCATGGTTTGGCAGCAGAGACCTGGCTGGGTTCATTCCGGTTCTATCACATAATCACCTGTCATTTTCTGGGCACTGCAGCCCTGCCCTTCTCAGAGGGGTGAGGCAGGTGCACATCAGTCCTTTCAGAGGTCAAGTAAGGCCAATGTATTTCTGTCACTTAACCTTCTGGGTGCCATCAAAACAGACAAATTTTGGTAGTTCTGTATGTCTGACAGTCAGAATTGCTAATTAATGTTTTGAACTTTGCCTTCAGCTCCTTTAACTACGCAGCAGGGAACTGGGAGAGGAAAGGTTGAAAAGTGGACTCAGATCCAACACAATGACAGAGGAATTCTTGCTTGGAGTCAGTGTGGAACACTGCTTCTTTGCTGTCAAATGGCAACTGTGCTTTTAATACAAGAGCCTAAGGAGAGCTGCCTGCTGGCTTTCTGATAAAAGAGGTGGCACAGAGGGACTGGCTTGCACTGTGTGAGTGAATGGCAACGGTGAAACTGTGGAGAATCTCACACAGCTGGGTCAGTGTCGAAGAACAGCCCGGGAAATTCCCATGGGATCCCAGGGAGAACACATCAGGAGTCTTTGCTTCATAGAATTGCTGCTGCTAAGTACCAAAAAACTGGATCCAGCAGGTGAAGAATAGGTAACACTGATAAGAAAACACATAGAGCAGAGAATGAGTGATACCCGGGGAAGGTCATGAGCAAAATTCTCCTATTAGTTGTAGCATAAATAAGATTAATCCCCTGGCTTTGACCATTTTCCCCTCGTTGTTGCTGGGACTTTGAAGGCATGAATCTTTGTCTGCAGTTAGATCAGCCATTTAACCTTCTTTATATATCCTACAGTGGAGTACCGAAGGATGTAGCATGGAATAATGGAATGGAACAAAGTGAAGAAGAGGTGAAAATGAGTGTGTGTATCACTGGGAAAATAAAAGCCGGGAAAATAATCCTGCAGTATTAGCACTTAAAATTCTCCAAAGCAGTGTTTATAATAGAGGAAAACATTATGCACTTAATCTTAAGTAACCAGAATGCCAGAGAGTCTGGAGTAAAGGAAGCATTATAGATAATGCAACGACGACAGCTATCTAGCCAAGTAACAAAGAAAAGTGATGCTTGGGTCCCTTAATGATGGCCAAAGATATAAATGAAGGCCTGTACCTGGAATGACAGTCCTGGCAAGCAGAAAAGTACCTGGAACAGCTTGGGAAAAGGTGATGAAAATTCCAAAGATTATGAAGTTAAGAAAAACATAGATGGGACAATTAAAATAACCCAGACTAGTGCAACTGATTTAATACTCAAGGCAGCCAAGACAAGCGAGAGTTTATACACATTCTTTCATCTGAACTTTTGAGACAGTGAATCATGGGAACATGATTCCCACTGAACAGGGAATCATGGGAAAATCCCAAATGCATTTGGGATTATAAACTTTTCACTTTAAACCCCTTTGCACTGGCTGTGCTGCAGAAGATGAAGACAGATTTGCCCAATTTTGAAGGATGCTCAGTGCTGCTGGTTTATGTGCTCTTTGTTGAAGGCAAAAGTCGTCAAGTATTCTCAGGCGCCTGGAAATCTGCTGAATTATTCCTCACCCTGCAGCTCAACCAGGTAATTTCGGACAGAACTAAAATGCTTCAGTGAAGAAAACATATTGGTAATTAAAACTTCCAGCGACCTGGCGTATCACTGATTGCTACAGAATTCAAGAAAAATCTCGCAACTCCCTGCATATAATAAAAGCGTCTGGGGAGAGCAGGGCCCTGTCCCCGAGCTCAGGCCGTGGCGATGGCAGGACGTGAGCCACCCCAGGACTCGACGCCTTTCAAGGCACACCGCGCACACATTTCTCCTCCGTGTCACACGAACCGAGCGGGGGGGACTCCTCCGGTACCCCCGTCCAGCCACGGAGGCGCCCGGAGCGGGGATCGCAGCGCGCTCCACCAACGCGCCGAGGCGCTCACCGAGCCCGCCCGGGGCCCGCCCGGCCGGGCATTAAGGCCGGATCGGCTCAGGAGCCCAGCGGGGCTGCGGCACCGGCCTTGGG
>VWZN01006317.1:176671-203146 GCA_013396955.1 Regulus satrapa
CGCTGGGGCCGGGGTGGCTGTGGAGAGCCCCCCGCGCTCCCGGGACCGGGCGGGGGTGCCCGGGGGCCGGGCTGGGCTGCCCGGCCGGAGCGGGGAACTCCCGGCAGCTCCCGGCGCAGGGAGGCGCTGGGGGTGTCGCGGCTCCCCCGCCCGAAGGCAGCGCAGGGATCCCGGTGTTCCAAAGCGCCGCCTCCCTCTTCCCTCGCGGCCCCTGAGGTGTTTGTGTTGTGCTCTCCCCAAAATCCCGGCTGGGGTTGCGGGCGTTCCTCACACGCGCGTGTTTTCCGCCTCGGAACAATGGCAGAGCCGCGGCTGTGCTCGGCACCAAGACAGACCCCAGACTTGTTCTTTGCTTCGTTGTACTCTGGTTAATGTTTGTTTTTTCTGATACACTTCAGTCGTCTGGGAGAGACTTAGGCAGGTGAGTAGATGCAATTCTTTTCGTCAACGGAATTAGTGCTAACATCTGCCAAAGGAAGACGTAGGAAAGAGGAAAGGCTCAGGAAAGAGGAGCGCTTCAAAAGTTTTAAAAGTTACACAGCAGACACAGACCCCCGCCTTTGCGTTGAACCTCGAGGCTACAGATTGATTTTCCTGTTGATAACTAGAAGCTTGTTTTCCTGCAATACAGGTATTAGTGGTTTTTTCAGTTTGAGTCGTGAGGTTGCAGGGCTTCACAGATGAATAACTTGATTGAAGGAAGTCTGAGAACTTGGGATATAAGCTCAAAATGGGTTATAACCGGGCAAACTGTGCCTTTATTACACTGCATACATTTAACTGTCCCTTTCAAAAGCTTTTCAAAAATGAAATTTGAAGTTTTTAATGTTAATAAAGCAGTTTAAGGCTTCTGTCTTCTACTACAGCTGTTAAAATTACTCATTCTTTTTCCTAACTGTGGACTTTCTGAAAGTTCTTTTTTTCCCTAAGCTATCTCTTTCTACTTGCATCCTATGGCTCCTACTTTGCTTTCTAGTTCAAAACTTAGTATATGAAATTTAAGCTTTCATAAGAGGAAGGTTTGTTCTGTTTCAAATAATTTGTCTGCTGCACTGGGACATTTTTGATACATAATATCCAGAAGTGAAAGGTCATTGTTTAAACAGTTTTCCCCTTGTGCTCAACAACATTGAAACAAAATCTTGACGTTAATTATTAGCTCAGCGTCCTTTTGGGATGGTTAAATTGATACTTGTGTTTATGAAGTGGCTTTGCTATTAGGTGTGCCAGATGTTCCGGTTCTGATTTTGATAGAGCTTAAAGTGCTTAATAAAGACTAAATTCCTGTTTCTTGCTTGCCAGGTTTTGTTGTCATTCTTGTAAATTAACATTGCTCGGTGGTGATTGAGGGTTTTTTTTCTTGTTTTAGGGTATGCTGTTCCTCCGCCGACTTCACAGCCAAGCTATTCGAGCACGTACACCATCATTCAGCAGCCTGCCACCACCACTTCGGTAGTAGTAGTTGGTGGCTGTCCTGCCTGCAGGTAAATTTGCTCTTGAGGAATTCAGCTCGCTCCTGGGTTGTGTTATTTGAGATAGAGGTGTCCGTGGTTCCTTGGTTTTTTAGTAGCTTTTCTCGGTGTGTGTCTTGCTGTGAGCTGGAAAGGCACCGAGATTTAGGAGGGGAATGCTTTGGTTTGTGTGGGGTGAGCTTGTCCCGGTGGGCTCGTGGCACCTGCTATAAATAATGCAAGACACTTCAAACATGAATCTGTTCTTTGAGATGGAGGAAGGTCTGTGATACTGTTAATGAAACGGCACTTTCAGTAACAGATGTCATGGGTCAGTCAGTTCTTGGGGGAAAGCATGACAGGAAGTCCTTTCTGATGTGTTTATGCCTGGTGATGGTGAGTAGCATGATATTATTGTGAAACTCTAATCTTTGACCAGTCACTTCTGGTTTTCTGGCAGTACTGTGGAAGTACTTCTGCTGTTGTGTGTGTTCCCATTCCCAGTCCAAACTGGGAGGACCCAGGCAGGGTGATTGTCAGTATTGGCTGAAAACATTGGTGGCTTAAAGCTTTAAAAGATCTCTAAAAGCCCTTTAACTGCAGAAAAACAGAGAAATTGACAGACCAGACCAAAAATGTCAGTCTGCTGCAGTGGTGAAAACCAGAAAAAGTGGTCAGCTCTTAGGTGGAGTTGTAAGAGAACAACTTCCCCCTCGGAGATCAGAGCCTTAAAAAAGGAGGGAGGCACTCGGTTTCCTCACCAGAGCTGTGAGTCAGCTCAAGTCCCTTTCACTTCTCAGTTCTCTTCCTGGGATATTAGGCCATGGCTGAGGGCAGAGGGGTTGCTGCTGGTGCGGTTCAGGCTCGGCTCTGCCTGGCCAGCTGTGACTCAAATGCAGGCTCATTCCCCTCTGTTAAAGTGTACAGGAGTTACCCTTGGGGTGTCTTGCAAGGAGGCACTTGGTGCTCTGCAGGTTGCCCTTCCTTCCCTTTCAGAGCGTGTCGGAGCTGACCTGCCCGGGCAGCTGAAGCGGCGCCGGTTTGGGCTGTGATGAATGTGACGGAGGATGTCATTTGGCAGGGGCTGGAGCCCAAGTGTTTGAGTTGGTGTTTGTCTGAGAGTCAATACCCGCCTTCAAAGGTGGATTCAAATAAGAAGTATCCTGTGGTGCCTGTTGAAATGCCACTAGTTAAGGCTGAAAAACCTGTACCAGCTAGAGCTATTGATCTGGAAGGTTTATGTTTTAAACAGTGGGGGAAAGCAGGCGCTGAGCTGCTCAGAGGATGTGGTAGGTCCTGCCCACCTGGGTGATTGCATCGCCGTGCTGATGCTGTAGCTCAGCCCGAAGACAGGGCAGACGATGTGCATGGCTTGGAGAGGCAGGCAGTGTGCTTACACAGACCTGGCCCTTCTGGCCCTGACCCCAGGACAGCTCAGAGCATTTCACTGGGGAAGCGCTCTTGGAAATAGCTTAAAATGGGTAGGCTCTTGTTGCTATTATTTTTTCTTTTTCTGGAAGTTTGTAGAATATGCTGAGTTGGAAGGGGCCCATCAGGATCATCTAGTCCAGCTCCTGGCCCTGTACAGGACTCTCCAAGAATCCCATCATGTACCTGAGAGTGTTGTCCAAACACTTACTGAACTCGGGCTTGAGACTTCTGGGATGGTCTAGGAAAGACTTTGTAAACAATCATTTGCATATATAATATATAACTGTAGCCAAATTTTTGAAAATGAGCAGTCTGTCATTAGTTGTTTTTAAGTGATCTCACTTGAATAGCTTTCTTAAGTCATTAGGTATGCCCAGCTAGAAGTACCCATTGTGGACCCTTTCCTAAAGCAGAATACTCTCCACAAAATCCTAGTTTACTCTTGCATCCTCGGTTTCTGTTTTAGGCTTTTTAAAAAATAAATTGTGAAAACTGGAATATTCTGGATCAGGGAATCCCAAGGATGAGTAACTGTGTCTATAATGTTATATGTCAGTCTCCTTTGCCCTATTATCATGTTAGTTCCTAATTGTCCTTAGAACAGGAGTCAAGTATCAAGGTAGGAGGGAAAAATCTCCGATTCCTGGTTTTATGAGTAATCATGGAATTGATAGTGTGTTACTTCAGCAGAAAGGACAGGGAGGCTGGGTGAAAAGCGTAATATTGGAAATATTCATGGGAGCCTAAAGAGCCAGGGTTTGTATTCTGGAAGGTTACATTGGCTGGTACTTTCAGAGAAAAAACTCAATCCTCTTTGACTTCTCAAGAACTTAAGTACAGTTCTAGTTTACTTCCATGTCCTGGAAACCTATTTTATGATGAATGCAGTGTGCAGCTACACTCTGAACACTACCCTGAACAGAAAAGTTGTTGAAGGGGCATTGAAAAAGTATTAAAAGCTATTAATGGTACATAAAAAACTTTGTTATTAAACTACCAGGTCAGTTGTCCTGTTACTTTCCTGATTTGATGGTCTGTGATTGTTAGAGCAGTCCATCTGCTTTAGATCATCACCAGGAAAAGCCTTGTGTGTGGCTGTGGGGTGATGTGTAACCTGGAGGCCATCAAGAGGATTTCTACCAGCAGAAATACAAAGCAATCTGTTGCACTGTGGCATGTATTTGTGTTGCTGATTGAAATCAAAACCATTTCCAACTTAAAATAAAGGGCTTTGAGAAGAAATGAGGAGAATGGGTCTGTTATTTGAATTGGTGTCTATTCTACTGCAGACACGAGTGATCTTGGGTTAATAAGCTGGCTCGAGTACAGTTGATCTTTAGGCTTCTTGTTATGGTATTTAGTCATAAAAAGTACAAAGTATCTCCAGAAGTAGCCTCTCTGAAGCTGCTAATGTGCTGTGGTGGCTGGTAATTGCATTCCTGCCCTTCTCCCTCTGAAGCACTGCTGCCATCTGAGGGATGACTCTCCTGTCTCGCAAGCTGCGCCTCTTGCTCAGAGCTGTTGCTTACACTGAGCTCATTCATTGCTGGTCAGTGTTGCTTTCTAGCCACAGACTTCAGTGTTCATGTGTGTTCATCCTTCCTTGCACTCTCAGAGTGTCCTTGCTGGTTGTAGTCGTGTTGTCTCGGTGTGTGTTCTTCTCCCAGCCCTGATGTACAGAGAATCAAACTGAGTTGCACAATCTTGTCAGCTTTATGGCTCCTAGCTGACATTTAAAGTTTGGCCAAGTCCTGCTTCTAAACTATTTTATGTTCCCGAGTACACATTGAGTCATTACAGACGCTGATATCCTGCTGTGGAATTATCTTTTTAGCTTGGAGAATGCAGCCTGGCTGCTTTACTTGGGGTCACTTTCATTTTCTTTTTCTCTGTCTTTTGTTGTTGGCGATAACTGCCTGCTCAGGAATGTTTGCTTTCCTGTTATTTAACAGAAAAAAGTTCCTTTAAAAAACTGTAAAAACATTCTCTTCATGTGATGGTTGCAAAAGCCAGTTTCTTCAAAATCCAGGAGAGAGCCTGTGATGGGCCCTGTTGGGTTTTTATTTTCCTGTTGGGAGAAAGAGTAAGGGAAAGGACCTCACACTGCTGCAGCTTTCACTCCAGTGCATCTTCTGGACCAGCATTGTGTGGGTCTCAAATTATTCCAACACTTCTTCCAAAGCTTCTTCCCAAACAGGAAGATGAGACAAGTTTAATTAAAACTGTATTTACTTGGGGATGTCTCACAGCATTCTCCCTACCACAGGTATGGTTTTGCTTTGTTGTTGTGGTGGTTTCTTAAAATTTACTGGGGGAGTTTTTTTGACTTGACAAAGTTGTAACTTCTTAGGTTTCCATTGAAATTTTGTTTTTGTCAATTACACACATGTCTCCTGAGGGAATAGACTCTAGAAAAATTGCACTTAGGTGATCAAGTTCTTCCAAATTTCAGTTTTCTGCTCTTCCATTATTTCAGTGGCAAATGCTCTGTGGGCTTTGATAAAAGGCTGCTCAGGATGCAGGCTTCCTATAGTTATTTACAACTGCATTTAAACTTTGTGCAAATATTCTTAATATAATTTAATTATATTCACTGGTTAAATATACAATAAATGTTTTAAAAGGCAGCAGAAAACCACTTGTTTAGAGAGCATAGTGTGAGCAAACCTGAGGATTTTTGGTTTCCAGCAGCGAGCTGGAGATCCTTTTGAACCTTTTGAGTGAAGCAAACTTTGCAATACCTTTTTGAGAGTACTGTGAAGAGGACAGGGAAGAAGAAGAAAGCCTTGATCCAGCAGACTTGGGCAGGGTGCCGTTTGGAATTCCTGTCTGGGAGAGCTGGGACTTTCCCCAGCTCAGCAGCAGCTGCTGAGCAGGAAGTTGCTTGCTGAGCCCCGCAGAGAGGAGGGATAAGCGTCTAGCAGGGTCCCAAATGAGAACAGCACAGCTCTGGCTGCCTCTGAGGGGTTTCGTTCCAGTGGTCTGACCTGATTTGCAGACAATAATCAAAACACGTTAATCTCATAAAGTCTAATTTATTAGAAAAATAAGGCACAGCAGGAATGTATTCCCTAATGGGACTGTATAAAAATGATAATCTGGGTCTCTAATGCCTCGTCTGTCACTGGCCCTGAATTATAGCAATTTTTTTCTTAGAGTCACCATTTGTCTTGAAGAATACTTGTCTGATAGTTAGGATTTCATTGTAGCAAAGATTTGTTCTGGGAGAGAGGAGGGAGCTGCCTTTGTCTGTGGATCACCACAGCAGCACTGATGGGGCTGTGTGTGCAGACAAGGCAGGAAGAGCCCCACCAGGGCTCCAAGTGCTTCACCCTTGGGTGCCCACCCCACGGGGAGCTCGGACTGCTGTGCTCAGCCTGCTTGGCCAGGCTGGGCTGTTGATGTGAGGCCTCAAGGCTCATCTCCTGATTAGAACTGGAATTAAAGCGGTGTCTCCTGCAGCAGGGGAGGCCGCTGGTTTGGAGGCATTTCAGGAAAGACAAACAGCTCGATACAGGCTGCTCCCATTGCCAGGGTTCCTCTGCTTCTGCAGCCAGGCCTCTGTACAGCAAATGAGGCCTAAAGCATAAGGAAATCCAGATAAATCTGTAAATACTGTTGTGCCTCTTACTTGGATGTGATTTTTAAGGATAATTGCATTTACATACATATACATTTTGTGTTGAGGAGGGCAAGCCAATGGCTGCGTAGAGATTTGGGCTTCTTGTGAATATGGATCAACAACCATTCAAGACACCATCAAGCCGAGGCTGGAGGAGCTGATACCCCTCTTCATAGAAATTAAACAGTAAACATCCAGTACTTACTCAGTAGTTCCATATAAAATTGTCAATTATTTTTCTTCTGCAGCTGCAGATGAGATTTAAACATTCTGAACATAGCTGCTGCTGTTGCATTAGCCAGGAGATGATAACGAATCATCTTGGTTTTGTTGGTATGTTCAAAATTCAAGATTTAGTCTGTAGCTGCCATAGTCCATGCTTGTCCCTTGTCTGATGTTTCCATTCAAATCTAAACTTTGAAACTCAACCAACCTCTGTGGCAGAAGACGGGATATGACTTGAAAATTCCAGGTAGATGGTCAGTGATCTGTGTGGAGGATAGGAGTTTTCAAAGTGCTGTTTCTTTTTATGTCTTGCAGAGCTAGTGGTGTAGTCAGCCTTTCTCTGATTACCTGGGATGACCCTTTGCATGTATTTGTAAGGTCTAAAACATGCTGATAAGCCCACATTTAAATACTGTGATGTAGTGGTAAGTCTGAAAAGGCACGTGTTAAATCGTACCAGTGCTGTGTTCACAGATCTCATTATGGGCCCTGTCATCCCAAGCATTTGACTTAAGATCTTAATGTTTTAAGAGTTACTTTCAAAAAGGGGGTTATCTGAAAAACAATTTGGTTTTAAGTACTTGTCAGTGGGCATAATTGACCTTACTGTATGGAGCTGGCAGCTGCAGTTATAGCTTAAATGCAAGATGCTGCTTGCAGTATAAATAAACCTTTCCACTTTATTTTTAGAGTGGGAGTGGTGCAGTTATAATCAGCTTTTATGTGGTTTATGCTGTAGAAGAACATTTATCTTTGGTTACTTTAGTGGTTTGAATATGAAATCTCTAATTACTCCATGTCTCAGGTAAGATATACAAGCAAAAAATATTCATAGTCTCCCTTATAAAAAGTGGTTTTTTTTTTTTTTAAATTTAGTAACTGGCTAAGCAGTGATTGGGTAAGTGTTCGTCTAAAATTAGGTGCTGACATAAACCAGCAGAAGCCAAGAAGTGTTTGTGTGGCTAATGCTGTAATCACACAGCTAGAGGTGACAGGAGCTCTGAAGCAGCAGGTATGGTGTGGAGGGCATGCAGGCACAGCTCGGTGAGTGTCCCCTGGAGCTGCCTTGCTCTGCTGGCCTGGGCTCTCCCTGTTCTTCTCCAGTGCTGACCCAGCAGGGCTCCCTCCCTGTGCCTTGCTTTCTCCTTCTCTGGGCCTTTTCCTGGGATCTGGTGTTGAATGTAGATGGCAATTTAAAAATTTTAGCTTTAGTTTAACTTGGCATTTTGCACTACCACAAAACACTTCTAACTCTGTTTAGGGGGACGGGAGTTTAAAAGAAATTCTATTTAAAGTGTCAAGGACATGTGTTGGCCAGTGGGCTTGGGCCCTGCAAGCTGATTAAGGGGGTTGATTGGAATGGGTTGGGCTGTGCTCATCACTGTTGGGGCTGACCAGCAGTACCCCATTGATCCCTCTGTTTGATTAGTGTGTTTGTTCTTTAAGGTCACCTCAATAGACTGCTTCTTCTCTTAACTAAGCACTGACTTACTTGTCACAAAGGTTTCAGGGCAGGAACTGAATATGGAGTTATTAAGAGACAAGGAGAAGATTTCCAAACAGTAATGAAGCAGGAGTTGGATGCCTGCAGGAGGGAACTGCTCAGCGGTTCAGGGCAGGAAATACAACAGCAGTAATGTGCTGTGTACTGTACTTGGTGTGCATTTTCCAAATCATGTTATTTGTCATTGAAATGCCTGGAAAAGGGGCTTTGTCTGTCTTGGGTGGATCTGTAGTGTGAAAACTGGATCTTGAATTACTCAGAAACCTCGAGAGTGTGCCTGAGCCTCTCCATACACCCAGTGTTTTCCTGGGTTAACCTGTGGAGAGGGGAAAAGGAGAGGCCTCACCTCCTGAGCTTGTGCTGCTGGTTTTTCTTTGGTCTGAGGGTGGTCAGTGCTTCGTGCATTTCGCAAGTGCAAATTGCCAAATTCAGCTGCTTCATCCAGACCTGAGGGTTCTGGCTGAACAGTGCAGTGTCCTTTTGCCCCTGTATCTGTAACTGCTCTGGTCCAAACAGTCCTGAAACTCTTTGCATTCCAGCTCTTGTAGTAGAGTGTTCCCAGGAGATAACACTTGCTCCAGCTCTCAGGGCAGGCACTTTGTTTTGCCACAACGATGCAAGATTACTCTTGAATGTCTGTGTGCCCAGAGATTAGGACAGTGAGAGATGAGCTGTGCAGAGCTGTTCTGCCTCAAGACACGCTCCTCAGGACTTCAGTTTGGACCCTTTTTCCCAGAGCTGGACCATGTAGAGGGAGTTTCAGTAGTGCAGGCACTACTGTTCTCTCCCCAGGGCTCCAAAGCACTTCAGGAGAACCTCCTGGTCTTTCCCCACAGCTCGTGTTATGCTGAGCTTGTGGGAGTAGCCACAATGTCCAGCACAGGCTGCACAAGTCTGAGCTGTGGGACACTCGTGTGCTGAGACTCCAATCTATGTGGTGATATGAACTTTGCCTGCATTTTTTGGTTGCCTTAAAAGAGTGTTATCTGAGGACATGAAATGATAAAGCTACAGCTGGGATCAGTGGTAACCTGACAGTTCTTTTATTTTATACCAGACACAGAGTTAACTTTTATCTCTGCAAACAGAAACAAAGTGCATTAAAGTGAGGAAAAGCTTAAAGGGGAACATGAACTTGCGTAAGCAGCAGAATATCAAGAACACTTGGAAAAGCCTTTGGCTTCTGATGATGGTTGAGGGGAAGGGGAATGGTTCCCAAGTTTAATCAAGTTGCAACGTTTCAGGCAGCTGCTCTAAGGAAATGGTCTCTTGAGCCTGCGCCTTCCTTCCTTTGCTCTATTCACACGTCCAAGAGCTCGTCCCTGACTGCTCACAGGGAAACAGCAGCTTGTTGGCCTTGGCACCCTGCTCACAGCCTGCACTTCAGGGCCACTCAGTTCTGTTTGCACTGACTTTCACTGTACCAGGAGGATGCATCTTGTTCGAGTGTTTTGCTAAACTCCAGATCTTGACTTTAATGCAATTGCACAAATTTCTAAAGTCTGAACTCTCAGGTTTACTGTCTGTCTTCATTTTGGGGGATGCTCAGATAACAGCACTTCGAAAAGGAGTCAGGGACTGAAATGTAGGTAAATTTCTGCTGTCATAGGACTGCTGAAACAAAATTTTTGTGTGGTCATGGAATTGGGAGCCAGCTGGAGCCATGTGATATCAATAATCAGTTCCTCTACTGTTGTAAAGGGAAATGAGCTTTGAGAAGTAGAAACTAGGAGCAAACCCCAAACCTTGTACTTTATCTTGCTCTATAAAATGGTGTGGTTTCTCGTGACTGCCAAAGTGCTGAGTGGTGACTTGGGGGCAAACTGGGTGAGTGTCCTTGACTGAGTCTGTTTTCCCTTTCCGCAGGGTTGGCGTGTTGGAGGACACCTTCACCTGTCTTGGTGTTCTGTGTGCCATTGTATTCTTTCCAATTGGGATTCTGTTCTGCCTTGCACTGAGGCAGAGAAGATGCCCTAACTGTGGGGCAGCTTTTGGCTGAGGGGCTGAACGTGGATGTGCTTACAGAAGCTACAACTGTTAGCGTTCTCTTTCTAATGTAAATGTCATGTACAATCATTTTATTTGCTTCAGACCTGTTTTGTAAAGTGTGAAGGAATTTAGTCTCTTGCATGTAATTTAAACTTAATCTTTTATGAGCATGTGCATTGCAAAACATGAAAACCTGACTAGTTTTCCATGTTTAGTGGCACCTGTTGAAAACTAAATAAAACTGCTTTTCCTTTTGCAATCTTCAACTTGTGGCTGGATTATTAAATATATTACTGACATGTCTGATACTGTGTAGTCTGAAAGCAGAGTAGTAATCCTAGCTACAACACAGGGTAAGTATTTACCAGAACCCTTTTTATGATGATGATGATAAAAAACCATGATTAAGGCTGTACACATTTAGGGCATCAGGTATTTGAAGGAAGCATTGTAAGTGCTGTGTGTGCTACTTCTATGGCAACAGCTCTCCCCCACAAGTAATAACAGACAATCAGAGCCCTGTTTTAATTAGTGAGGGTTTTGCTTCATGCAGGGGTTCACAGATAGCAGAACCTTCTGCCTGCAGCAGGAAGAGGTTTGGGCACTGCCAGCTGTGAGCTGCCCTGAGTAAAGGCTTTTGCATCTTAGATTGTTTAATTCTGATACTGAATTATTGAAACCTCAGACAGGTTGAGTTGCCTCTACTGTGCTTCAGAAGATGGGCTCAGGGGTAAGCTAGCCCTCTGAAAAGCTGGTGTGTCAGGTGGGGATGGTGGAGGTTTATGCAGAGCTCTCAGGCAAACTGTCCTCGGCCTTGAACTTGAAAAGCAGGGTGAGAGCAGCCAGCACATGCTCATAGACTATTTTTTGATATTAAGTAACTGAAAGGCATTTCACATGACTTGAATTCACTGTTTATAGTAGTAGAAGTAAGCACCACTAAAGGAATAAGCCTGGGGATGCTGCAGGAAACATGTGCATGTGTAAAATAGAACGAGTTAGAGTAAGGATTAATCACAGGCACGGCTCTGCTGTGACTGAAGTTAAAAGCTCCATTTCACTCAGTTACTGCACTGTGCCAGCACTCAGGCCTTTGCTCAGCTCCTTAACCAAAAATGTTCAAATTTAAGCTGTTTTCCTTTTGGGTAGGCTACAGTATTGGAGGAACTTCTAAGCAGCTTTTTTATATTGGCATTTGAAAAAAAGATCGTGGCACTGCTTTATTATGACCTTTAATCAGACTAAAGTTTGACAACAGTTTTTAAAGAAAAAGTTATCATTGAAGAATGTGTTGACACTATAACACACACTGAAAATTAATTTCTGTTGACATCTGAAATTTGTGTGTGAACATTAAGCAAGGCATTACAAAATGTATTCTTAAGGGGATAAATATTTATTTATAACCTAAGGTATCTTTCTTACACAAAATAACATATAATCATTTATACAGGCAATTCTCTATTCTGGAATAAGGCAGTTGTTAAATTGTTCTGTTTGAAAAAAAAAATCACTTCTCTTCTTTAGTAAGTGGCATATGCAGGCTTATATTCTAGAACTTACCATTGCAGCTTCCAAGTAATGAACGCCAAAGATTCTGTGAGCTATTACTTTGATTCACTAGAGTATCCAAACTATCTCCAGTATTTTCACAATTCCTACTACAAAAAAAGGCATACTGTAAAGTCAAGCCCAAGTGCTCAAACACTAGCCCAAAGCAATTATTACCTCATTAGAAACTACAGGTTTAAAAAACATCAGAGCTCCATTCCAGTATGTGTCTATTGTACAGTAATTACATTTAAATAAATTTTTAGGGCAAGTTGAGATAGTAATTGTCATTGCTGAAGGAGGGTGCTGCTATAAGGAGGAAGCACTCATGCCTGAGCCGTGCATTCATCGGATGATCGGTGCTGATCTGTCATTTGTTACTGTGGGTCTGAGCTTCACCGTGGCAAAGGGGTTTTCTCCACTGAAAAGAAATGCATGAAGTTACTCGAAGGCTTTCTGCAATCCAACCCCAAATTTATTCGTCCTTCATCTGAGCTGTCGTCAAACAGTAAGTTACGTTTCTGAGGCTCAGAGATTCTGTGCAACTCTTTGTTTAACTTGAATTTTTAAAACAAGGTTACATATGAAGAATTGCTTTTCAGCGAGCCAAAAATTTGGGAAGCTAATGCTCAGTTGCATCTGGACTTCTTAAAACAGCTCTCGGTCTTTAAAGTTTTTTTTGCTTTTAACCCTCAAAGTCAGTTAAAGAAAGGTTTTCAGTCCTGCTCTCCACATGTTTTTCTGAGAAAGGCCTGTGTATTGTAGCATTTGATGCCACTCTTGAGGAAAGTGCAACTAATTTTAGCCATATTGTTCTAGCAGTGCCTGGGAAAGGTCACAGAGAAATTAATGATAAACATCCTTATTTCCCCTTATAATCAATAAAATAAAGTCGGTATAGAGACACAACAAAATGGGTGTAAAAGTATTTTACCTTAGAAAAGGTGGTTTTATAATGCCATTCATGTCAGGTTTCTGTAAAAAAAAAAAAAAAAATTTACATGAATTTGTAGAAATATCCTACAGGTGATATTGCAGTCCTGCTAAAGGAAAGAGACCCTGTAATTAATCTGTATGGGTAGTTTGGTTTTAATACTTTAAATTTCAGTGCTGAACCAAAGCCTTTGAGGCTTTCCATTCCAGGCACGCTGTGTTTCAGGACCTCATTCAGCAGGTTCTTAACGCATGCTTGCCTTGTGATTCCAATGAAATTGCTCAAGTCCATCAGCTGTAAAGAGACCTTAGAATTAGGCCTAATTAGCCCTGAAAATTAAGAAAAATGAACAAATGCCTGAATTAAATCTTACTGAACACTAACCTTCCTCAAAGCTATATCTACTATTATGTCTTTTTTTTGTATAGTTGATACTATTTTATGTATCAGTGTCTTGTGTAGCACAGCATGAACAGTTTAACTGGCAAGAACCATTCTTCATCTTTCCTTCTTGAAATCCTGAGCCCTTTTCTCCTGTGTATTCTGAAACAAAAATAAGATGCCTTGAATCATTTCCTGCTTCTGCATAGGAGGCCCAGTGAAGAGAGTCTGTAGATTCTGTATGAGTGCACAAGCCAGCCCAGTATAATGTTGGGCTTATTTCCAAAGCCTATGGAGCTGTGGGGGCTGGGGACGTGCATGGAAGCAGGAAAGACAAGGAAGTTCTGCAAGAATGAAAATAAATAGTGACTTTGGAACAAAACACTTGGCTGCAAGTGCAGCAGCTCTCCTCTACAGTTGTCCTAAGATAGGGGTCACAGCAGCTGCTGTGAGTTAGGAGGTGCCTCAACAAAAGTGGTCATTGTTCTATACTCCAGAATTTCCAATTTATTTTAGTCTTGCTTTCCCTGTGGAAATTTAGATTATCAAAAGAGATGTATTTGTTTTCCACTCCTAGGAGCTATCAGTTTCCATTCTGGCCTCCAACAAGATTGTACTGCTCTAATTAGAGCTCTGCCAACTGACTGATCTGCCATTCCTCTTGGGTTTCTGGTTCAACAGGAATGCTAGTCCACAAGCCTTGAATTTATTCCTAAACCCCCTGATGTAGTGCCACAAACCAAAACAACCCTTAAGATGGCAGTTCCTGAGAGGAGTGACCACAGCACAGCAGAATTCCAGAATTCTTTGAAGCTCGTGGTCCCAGGGCAAGGAGCTCTCCCTGCTGCATTGGCACCTCCCAAGGGCTTTGGATATATTCCCACTAGAAGGCCATGCCTTCAGAACCATTTTAGATGTTCCCAGGTATTTGTTTTGAAAGTAACTGAACATGAAGGTGTAATAAGCTTTCAGTTTCTGCTTTTAAAATTTCTTAGCTTTGCTTCCACAAAGTACAAGTTGACAAAGGCCACTTCCAATTTGACTGTAGGATTCACCAGATTACTAAGTAGAAACATCTGTCAGCAGGTCAACCCAAAATTTGTTTATATGCTATACTGAAAGACAAGATATTTTAGTCATACCAATAAATAACACAATTTTTTAGCTACTGGCTGCCAATTGTATTATTCTTTGATTGCTGAAGTTTCCCATGGCACTGGCTAATGGATCTTTGCATCTTTGGTACAGTGTCTCATATTTTAGCAATGCTAACCTTATTTTATTTAATTAGGTTTTTTACCTTCAAAATACACCTCTTCTTCAAGAGGCTCTTGGAGAACATCTCAAAAACATCACCCCTACGTACACATCAGCAGAATACTTACTGAAACAAGCAGTAAGAGAAAAACTAGTAATTGCCTAGTTTGATTAGTCTTCACTTTGAATCAGTTCAAATGTTGCCTAAATAGCAGAAATAATAGCATTGTAATACATTATCTGTTCATAAAAAAATATATTTTCACTTAGCTGCAGCTTTGCTGAATGCAGCCAGGAGTTATTACAGCTCTCTTTCAGCAACAGCAGCAAACCCAACACTCCAACAGGGTTCTTGAAAACTGGGTTTATGCTGCTGTAAGCCCTCTGTGCCCCACAGCTCTACATCACTGGAGGTGATGGATTTGTGCCGCTTTGTGTGAGAATTTCTTTTCTTGTTTAACAGATCCCATTGCTGAGAAGTTTTGCTGTGCAGGCTAAGTCTGCTGCTGCTGTCAGTGATATCCCTGAACAATTCTTCTGTTAGGATGGATGGACTGAAATGCCAAAGCCCCTGACATTCCTGGGGACAGCTGTGTCAAAGGGCTGAAGTCAAGCACAGGTAGGTGAGGTCGGAGATCCCAGGGCCTCACTGAAGAGCCCGTCCAAGCAGGGTGGAATATTTAGGTTCCCTGCCTGGGCACTCACCGGGCCTGCCTGCTCCGCTCTGTCAGTCGGAGTTTTCACAGCAGCACCTTTGGCAGGCTCCATCCGTCTGTCTGTCTGTGCAGCCCCCAGGTAGTCTGGTGGTGGGAGGACAACTTCCCCTTTCTCCACAAGGTTCACAGAACTAACACTTCGCACTGGTGCAGGGCTGCAAGACAGAACCCAACAAGGACCGTTCTCAGATGCCAGAATCCATCTCGCACTTCTCTTTAGCGCCAGGAGAGCACAGAGGTGCACGAGCTGGAAGTGAGCAATGGGTGCACTGTCCTGGAGCAGGTGGGGCTCTGAGTTAAGGCTGTTCTAAAGCTACTCCTTGGGTCTGTGTGTAACAATTAAAACACATTTTTAACATAATTAAGGCATTGTACTACAGACTGTTAGAGAGTATTTACTGTACATGCTACTGAACCTCAAAGAACTTAAGCACAAAAATAACATTTTAAATAAATGTTAGTGAAGGTCTGGGCATTTCTGCAAGTGCCACCCAAAATGTTACCTTGGCACTGGGACAGAGGCTTTTTCTTCTGCTGATTCATCCAGTGGTCTGGTGTATGATGAAGGAAACCATCCTTTTCTGTAAAGGGAAAGGTGTTTTATACTATATAAAATTGGAAAGATCTTTCAAAATACAACAGTAGACTAAGCAAACAGATTTAACTTTTGAGGAAACCAATTTCTGATGATGTCAAATCAGTGGATAAAACTAAATATGTGCAGAGATTTTCTTTAGAGGGAGACTCCAAGTCCCTAGTCAGTGAGAGCCAGTAAAAAAGGTGGAAAACCATTCAGTAATGCCTGCTAACATAATCTTGTTACCATGTTGACAACGGAGACATGCTTTTACTTCACATTCAAGGTGGGTAATATATTGATTATCTTACAGTCTGGTTGTGTCGTGCTCCCCATAAAGCCAGCCATCCTTTTCCTCAGCCACCAGCAGGGTGATGATGTCCCCCTGGGCAAAGCTGAGTAATGTCTTGTTGCTTCCAGCAGTATGTGGGAAGATTGTCTTCACTTTTTGCCTTTTCATTATATTCAATCCTGTGGCAACAGAAGTTGAACGCGATAAATTGGCATAATCTGAATTCTCTGTTAAAAAAAGAAAAAAAAAAGATTAAAATTAGACACATAGAAATAAATTCAATTAGTAATCTGAGAGGGAAAAAAAGAAAGGAAAACTCAAGTGCAAATGGAATTCCAAGACTTTGTACTTAGACAGCTCTCACTGCCAATGTTTCTTAGTACCATGAAGCTCTTGACTGCATGTGCCTTTATATGCACACAGTCAGCATAATAAAGTGGAACCAACAGGCAGAAAACATTCTGTAAGTTTTACCTGGCTACTTCTTTCCTATTTTGGCATGAAAAGTACTAAACAATCACAGCTGTAAAAGTCCTTTAAAAGTTTTCCCTTGAGAAAAAAAGGATCTGTGTATAAAATCCAACTTTCAATTTCAGATGTGCCTCAACGCTCATCTTCAGCATTGAGGAGACTTGCAGATACTTGTCACTTTCTGGACACCACATGTTTATCAGAAAAAAAATGAGGGCTTAAAACTGCAAGTTATTTGAATAGTACAATATATTGTAAGTGTTTTTTAAGGAAGAAATGCTGGAATTTCTATTACACATTGAAGAGTTTTGCATTTCTTATGCTGTGGTCTAGGCCTAGTTCTTTCTCGTAACACAGAAAGTTAAAAAAATCAATATATTAGACACTTGGGAAGCAAATCTTATTAGGATTTTAAATTTCAGGAAAAGAACTACAGGACTGTGTGCATTTTGTCCCATGTGCATTTCTCCCTTACTGCTACTCTAAGCCAGAGTGAAGACTGTCAGTGTTGGTGTACACTGAAAGACTCAGGTGGATCCTTTTCAGAATCATGGAATTCCTTCTGCTGATAACATTGCAAACCATGAGAGCAGTTAAGTTGGGTTAATCAGTGACACACAAAGTGATTAAAATAGAAACTACCCATCCTGAGCTGCATTTTACTGCAAACAATTCTCTTATAACACATCTCTCTCCTGTTAGGTAAACTATATAAATCCTTTGTAAAGACTATTTCCTACTCCTTTACACATCCTGAAATTCACATCATCGTAGTATCAGAGAAGCCCTGAGGTAATCTTGAACACTGCAGGATGTTATTCTCACTTACCCAGTTTGCAGGGAAGGGACACTCACCTGCTGAATGATTCAAATTCTCATAATTCCCATGTTTGGGAGCTGTTGCAGGATTGTTGAACATATCCACGAGTGGGCTCGTGTACGCCCTGCCTGTGGGAGCTGGGGGCACTTTGGATGCATTTTCTTGGTGAGGATGAAAATCATTTCCAATCTGGAGCCACAAAAACAACAGTGTCACAATACAGAGGGAACAGCAGTAACTTTTTTGCAAGATTAAATTCTAGAGAGCAATGCTTAAATATTCCTACAGGATATACATTTAAACATGACATAAACCTACGTGTTCCTATGGGATTGCTGATCAAAGGTTTGTAAGAAGCTTGATAAATAGTTGCTAGTGTGAAGGCTACAATAACCTTTTTTCTGCAAATAGCATGATGATCTCCAGATTTTTCTTGTTTAGAAATTTACTATACTCATTTAGAAAGTCAACAACTGATGATAACATAGGAACCAGCAGAAATGAGAATTTCACCTGTACTCCAATAAGCTAATAATCATGAAAGGAAGAAGGAAATAAAACAGAAAAGAACATTTTTCTTAGGTTCATATTGAACTACTGAGTATATAATTGCTATTGCTTACAAACAAGAATGTAGGAAATGGAATGGCTGCAACAAAAGTATTCCTGAGGCTGAGCTCTGCAGGAGAAGACCTGGGCACCCAGCTGGGAACTGAGCCTTGTTTGGACATGTGCTCTTCCTCCCTTCCCTGCTGTGTCCTTTCTCCATAGCAGAGCTTCAGCTTAGTGACTTTGGTTCCATCCCCAAGCCCAGTATATTCCAGCTGGGATACACTCTGGAGTCCATCCCAAATGCTGAGGTCCAGCAGAACCTCCCAAAGCCACTCCACAGGCACTGAAGAGAGCCCAGAACCACCAGGAACAACATACCAGGGTATTTCTCTTGACCATCGGTGAAGGCTGCGGCGTTCCCGAAACCGGGGTGGAGCCAGGGGTCCTGATCTCATCTATCATCATTCTCACTTTTTCAGGCACTTTGGTGGCATCACTACAGATTTCCTCCCACGCAGGCAGCTTGGATTTTAGGAAGTCAGCACACTGCATCCAAATTAGAAGATACTTGTCAAAGATAGGCTTTCTCATAAAATTGCACAGACCTACTGGTTAGCTGTCATTATACCAAAATGCTTGCACCAGCAAAATGGAAGTATTTTCTAAGATTCTTCTAAGGAATACCTGTTTGAAACAAATAAGATGTTGTAAAAACAACTAGTTTGCAGGGTCAGATATTGGAAGTACCTGATAAATCCATGTATCTTTTTCTTAATATGTGATTTAAAAAATTTCACAGTAACCCTTGATATTTACTACAATACATTTCATAGAATAGTGTATTGTAAACCTTTTCTATGAACTGGGCACAACACTTGTCTGGCACTTCAGCTCTTAGCTATTTCTGGCAGTCTGGTCTACATGCTGCAGGAAATACTCAGCGTCTCCTGTGTGCCTGGATTTCAGGAGTTTCATTTTCATTTATGCTCACAGCACTGACCTGAGCATGGTAGAAGTGCATGTGCTGGGTAAAGCTGCAGTGCTTGTCAACCAGAAAACAAAACCTTCTTTTCTCCTCAAGGAGAGCTTCTCTGCAGCCTTCTGCAATGAATCTCTGAATATCACTTTGTCGAGAGCTCACGGTTTCCAAATACTGAGGGGAAAAAGGGAAAAAAAGAATCACGTAGAGCCTCTGAGTTTTATTTGATCCTATATCCAATTAGTTAAGTAAACTCTAAAAGCCTTAGAAAAAGCTTTATGGAAAGGCAGGGTGAGGTAGAGTGGCTTTACTTCCAAGTCCCTCTCTTTTCCTGCACTGATCTGACTTCCCTGCTCTCATCGGGTGAATGTAATTGTCCCTACAGCAATCAGCTTATTCAGAGGTTGGGAGGGGGTGGTGTGGTGTGTGTTCAAATTGGACTAATGACCTCTGCACCACTGCAGCTGCATTTATTCACCCAGAGCTGTGATGAATCTGTGCTTCATTTAGGAGGGGGCGTGAAATGAGCTACTAGAAAGTAACTCATACTAAACTATATTTATCTGAGATTATGAGGATTCATTAAATGCTAATCCTTGAGCTCAGACCCAGAACCTTAAAAAAATCCTCAACTCTTATGAATGCAGGTTAAAAGACGGGCAGTGAGAAATAGGAGCTACTGTTACCTACACTTACTGTACTGTGTTATACACAAAGATTTCTCTGAAAATTAAAATAGATATGGAGAAAAAACCCCTATAAGCTAGCATGAAGTACAAGTGTCATGCAAATAAAAATGTCAGTGCCAAGTATTTTCAGAGAGACACATGACAGAGAATCTGATTCAGTAATTTTAAAAGCATCTCTTCAGTGTCTTGCCATTTCAGATTTCACCTCAAGATGGCAATGCTGGATTAAGGGCAGTAGGAAAGGCAATAGCACAAGCTGGCACTGCCTACTTAGGGAGATTACTCTATAGCAAATTACTACTAAATTTGCATAGTTTAGCTGGCTCCCTGTGTAAAGCTCTGTATAAAGGTGTAGCTACAGATCAATTATTGGTCAGGGGATGAAATCTAGGAACCAGAAGTCTGAATATGTACATTCAGAAGTCTCTGAATAATACACTGGAGCAGTGAGAGCTCAATTGCAGCTGCAGTACAAACTCTAAGAGTGCCTTCAATATAAACCAGCTTTGAGGAACCATTAACTTTTTCTGTTGACCAGTTCTCATACAGAGAAAGAAACAAATAAGAGACAATGCACTGACCTCCATTTCTTTATGCTCATACTTTGTTACATTTCGTGCTCCTTGGCTTTTCCTTCTGATTTTTTTCAGCTCAGCCTGAGACTTCTCTAAAGAATCCAGTTTGCTTCTGTGTTCAGTTTGGTACCTTTTTAAAGTTGCCTGCAATCAAAGCATTAACATAATCTCACAATGCACTCAGCCATGTATCTGGGTAAGGGACTAAAAAGCATTTCTGTGATCTCTGAGATATTGCTCACACACCCTAAATTAGTTAAGCAACTGTTGTAGTGTTAAGGAGCTATGAAGTCATATTGAAGTTCCCTTTTTAACTTAAATTAAGCATGAAAATCTTGACCATCTTTATATATCTAAAATGCATTTCTATTAAAGTTCGTATCAATTAATTAAATTTTGAGAAACAACATCTAAAAAAATTGTTTGAGAAGCAATAAACAAATAAAATAGGAATTTTAGAACTGAATGTACTTACAGTCATATATTTTACATCCAGGTCCGTTTTCTTCTCCAGTTCAGATATAATTTCTTTATGAAATTTTTTGAACTTTAAAAACAAATTAATTAAAGGTTATTAAAAATTGGCAAAAGTAATCTGTAATTTCACAAGCAAAATTAATTAGGAGAAATTAACTTACACTCTCCTCTAGACTGTCATTAAGTTTCTTGTGTGTTCTTGAGATTTCTACCAGAACTTGGCCTGTTGATAAACATACAACTATATTGGTTTCTTTCTTAGGCTTCTGAAGTTTAAGTTCACAAAGAGCAGTAATAAAATACATTTAACTAATATACTCATTAATGGTTATATTTAAGAGGGATAGAAAATTTCTTGCTGTTGCTCATCACAGCAGCTGAAATGAATAATTCACTCTGGCCACAGACAAATCGAGCAGTTCATAAGTGATAGAAGAATAACTAATTATGCATTGTTATGCAAAAGAGACATGGAGTGCCAGACAAAATAAATACTTCCTTGTCTCCAGAATAGCTCCTGTTGGTTTAGTAACAGCCTCTTTTCGTGCCAAGTCAGAGCATAGCACACGAGTTGTTACTGCCCAAAGAGCTGCTATCCATTTCTTAGTCTGAAAACTCAACTCCAATGTTTTTTAAGTTACTGCACCTTCAGAGTCAACAAAGCAACCTTTCAGTTCCCTTGCTGCACACCTGCTAAAACAGACCTGATCCACACAGGAATTCCCACCTGTGCAGCGCTGACTGATGGCCAAGGCAAAGCAGATTCCCCAGCATCCTACAACCGACCCTGAAATCCCATTCTGCTCTGCTGTCTGCCAGCACAAACTACACAGCCCAGTCAGGACGGCGAGCAGCTGACAGCTGAACTGCTCCATTTGGCTTTAGGAGGATACAGAGGGAACTCCCTTCCATCTTTTGGGTATGGTCGTATGAGCAAAGCAGTGTAAAGTGCGGGCTGGTGCTGCCCTGCCTGCAGCCAGCCACATCACCCTGCTCATGGCCACATCAGCTCCACTCCCTTCCGTGCCCTGGCACGGGCACACCGAGAATGCCAGCCCTGGCTGGGAGATGGCAGCAGTGCTGAGGAGAGCAGCTAAAAGGCCCAGTTTGATTGCATCCAAATCAGAGCAGCTACCACCACTGTTACCAGCTCCCCACCAGGAGCCGCTACCAAAACTGGAAGTTTTGGTCCCACTGCGACTGATCGGACTCACAAACTGGGCTGCATGTGGAAGCCATGACTAGAGATGTGTTTTCCTGGTGCTCCATTTGCTTGGCAGGACTGGCAGGTTCAGTTTGACAGCTGGTTCCCTGGCACACACCTCCTCCAGTGATCCTCATATCCCTCAATCACCCTTGCAGCTGTCCCACCTGGATTTGCCACAGGTAGCTGCAGTTGTGTTGTCCTCATGCACAGGCAGGGCTGCTGAGTGACCAGAGTTCTGTAATTCCTGCACATCACTGGCAGTCACTCCATGGGACTGTATGTCTCTCCTATCTGCCATCTTATGAATTTCTAGTTTCCTTTTTTTGAGTAAAAATAGGATGCATTAAGTGCTCAGCATGCCGCTGTATGAATTTTGTTTTCTACCATCCATGTTCTTTGAGAATCCCTGAGCGAAAACTTGTAATCACATAATGCTTCAGATCATTCAGCTGTTCAGAAAAGCTCCCAAAAGATGCCAATAATTAAATATTGGGCTTAATAAATGAATGACAGAACTCTTCATGAGAACCTTCTCATCTGCACAGACATCCAAGCCTGTCTCCCCATAGTGCAGGCTGGTGACTTGGTAACCTTCTCACATCAGGCAGAAGCAACCCACGTCCATGGATATGTTCCCACCTTTCTCCCTTCTGTCATTCTCAAAAATCTTAGTTTCTTTGAAATGAGAACCACATCTCTTGTGAAGCAGTGTGACACGCAGATTTTCAGCTATATCTTGTAATATGGGGGTCTGCATTGCTGTTTATGGGGAAACACCAGGTGGTACAGGAAGAAACACACGAGTCTCTCCTGGCTTTTCAGAAATCCCTCTTCCTGCACCAGTGCCCACCCCTACTTGTCTTTGCACAACAGACTGCAGGACAGAGGAGTGCTTTATTTTTGAAATATATATATAGTTTTTCTGAGTTCTGTACAGCTCACAGTGTGCCGTGCCTTTTTTGTTCATATTTAAAGTTGCTAGTGACTACAGCAATATAAATACTATGAGAAGTGAGAGGTGCTAGAGTAATTAGTTGATCACATGCAATAGAAAAGTAAATACAATTAGTTACACCAACACTTGAAGTAATGGAGGTGAGCAGTGTTATTTGAAGGCTCCAGAATTGAGTGCACTTTAATTCCTACTATTTCTGTTTCACCAACTCAACTCAAAAGATACATTTTAAACTGTAATGGGCTTTTAAAGTTAGAAGAGTTCTGTGAATACTTATCTACAACTTAAAAAGGAAAATATTGGTAAAAGAAAGCAGGAAAGATTATCAAGAAATGCAAATAAAATTACCAAGTTTGGTTTTACATACACAGGCTAGAAAGCTGTTTGCGAAATTACAGAAATTCAGGGTGAGAACTGGAATGGCCCCCAAAATAATTACCCTTACAGATTTCTCTGCTTTTAAAACAAACTTATTCTCCCTCTGTGTAAAAACCGCACTCCGAGCCGGGGCTGCCAGGGCAGAGCTAATCCTTGGCCACGCCAGCCCGGGAGCACGGACACACATCCAACAACGCAGGGCATTGACTCAGCTCCCGGGGCTCCCTCCCTCCCCTGCTCCAGCCCTGTCTGCTCATAAAACCCCTTTCACCTGGCGAGTGGAAAACCTGACACACGCGCGGTTATTTCTGTCGCGCGCTTGCTGCCGCCTTCCCGGCTCTCAGCCCGCAGTGCTTGCCTGGAAACGGGTTTTTTCATCTCTGTTACACCAAGATACTGCCAAAACATGTCCTGAAGAGAACTTTGAAAGCTTCACTTCCTTCTGAATGGTTTGTGCTGGGTTATTTGACCGGTTTATTTTAGAGTGTTCCAGAACGCTTTAGAATAGTGTGTTTAGTTGTCAATGACTCTGGTCCCTCGTTGCATTTTCTTTTGCTCTCACCCAGAGACTTCCTGTGCTGTGAACCAGGCAGAAGTAATATTTATACTTAATGTATATATATATTTTATTCTGGGATCTCCTCCCTGCCACCAGGAATTCACAGGCACTGCATGTACTGGCTCACCCATTTCATTTCCCCTAGCCAAATGTTGATTCAAAACATGAAAAGAACCCATCCATAGTAACCACGCTCTGATCTATTAAAATTTAAATTATAGATCAGATTCTGCACTTTGAATAAATAGAGAGCATTTTTGCAGTGAACATATATCATGTTTCTTTATTGCCAATTTAAGATAATGGGTAGCCATTTAAATGCTGTTCTCCTGAATTAATTTATACAAGGAGACAAGTTTTTTTAGAAGACTAATTCAGGAGAGACAAAACAACCTCTAGCCTACACAGAACAGTGTCCAAGTAGAATGTAAATGGAACAACTTCAATATCATATCTGAATTTTAATCACCATGGTGAATTATAGAATAGCTCTAAGAAAGACTACTCTGGATTAATGGCAGCATAACCTAAGGCCAGACTCTTGCAAAGAGGTACAGAAAACTACTCAAGGTGAAGATAAATATGTATTTCTCACATCAATTAAAATATTCTACTCTATATTAAAGCTGATCATGATTAGTTTTTATATATGAGAACTCTTAATATCTGATAACCAAATATTAACCTCTTTATCATTTATTGGCAAACCTCAAACCTATCAAACACAACAACATGATCAGAGCACATGATACCAGGCCACTAAAGTCCAATTTGTGGCAGCCACCCTGTAAACTCGAACCAGTTTTTGGCATCCTATTTATACAATGAATTAATAAACCCAAAACACTGGTCTTGATGATAAACATAACTATTAAAATAATTGTTTTTCAATGATACTTTTTCTCTGCTTTCCATCTTCCCACACCCTGAACATGAAATCTTTGTAACTGAATAAAATAGGTGTACATTGAATATTCCCACTTTGTTTTAGGAAACATAAAAGTAGTTGTAGATGTTCACAGATACTTGCTCTGATATTTTCTTATTACCTTAGAGATGCACTGTAGGGAAGGGAAGCATTCTTTGAGGAAAGAATTTTGGGGGAACATCTCAAATGACTTAAAAATTAAACATTCTTCATATACAGTTCTTGAAACTTGTGTCATAATACAGCTAAAACCTGATATAGAACCATGAGCAGTGGTGGTTCTATGGTAAATTTATTTCAGCTTCAATTAGATTCAGTGCACCCATAGAAAGGTCTTTTAAGCTGAAATTTCAGGAATTTGTGGAATATTTTTAGGCTTAACCAAGGCCGTTGGTTGTATCTATATTTTCTATTGAGAAAGTAATAGAGACTAGAATTTCATTGATGATGTTTGGTTTGTTAAAAAAAAAAAAAAAATTATGAGCCCAAAGGGTGCTGCCATCATTTCTCCAAACAGAACATCCTCTGAGCAAGAAAACATCCCTGAAAGGCTGTCTTGCCCAGGAGATGAAAACCAAGGAAAGCAATTTCTCTCAGAAATACTCATTGTAAGGCCACGACTTCTGCAGAAGTTACACTTCAACTTCACTATTTGCACTGGTTGATTGTTCAGGTTATTTACCTTTTCACCTTGTGTTGACTGTTCTTGCAAAGTCTAAAAGAATTTGTTCAAGTTAGAAACAAAAATGGAACTCAATCAATAGAGTTCTGTCATAGAAACAAGTATCAACAGCTACCTACAAAATCACTTACATTTAAAAAATACCAAATAGCTACATTAGAAGTAATAAAAGTATTAAATACGTTATCTTACTTGAAATATACTCCAATTTTGTTTTATTTGGAGGAGGTTGCTCCTTTTTTTTAATTTTCTTTTTTCCCCCTCTTGAAAAATTTCAAGTCTCTTAATAGTGAGACTTTTTTAGATGTCTGGGAACAGGCAAAGTGCTTAATTGTATCACTCATTTACCTCCTGTTGTCCTGTTTTGTATTTAGGGCAGGTTGATTAACTTTGTGTCTTAGAGATGAAGCCAGATAATTATTTCTATTAAACGAGAGAATGAAAGGCTGAGTCAAACTGCACAAGGAGACAGCACAGTCCAAGTGTGTTATTAAATGCTATTGCTGGCAAGATGCTCTTTTCTCCAGATCACCCTCTGCCCAGAAAAAAGGCATTTATGACATGGGAAAGTTAGAAACAAAGTCCTTTCAAAACAGTAGCCCCCAGGAGGTAGTAAAATAGGAAGTTTCAAAGGAATACAGTGTAACAAAAATATAATTGAACAAAACATCTGCTAAGCTTCAAACATGTTAAATTTACCGTTCTGTGATAGGAAGGATTTACTGTGCAACAGATGCTTTAATGAAACCAAAAAGCTTTAATTGAATTTAATATATGAAGGAAGAAAATCATAAAGAAGGAAAAAACAATGTAAAACTTGCCCAGCTCTAACTGCACTTTTCTTCTGATACAATGTGTCCAGAATGCTTTAATAGTTTCCCCATCTGTAGAATTAATAGTAATATGCACATAAATCAAGAGGACTAGGTCAAGTCTGCCTTTCCTTACTGCATGAGCGAACATGGAATAGGAATTCAGGAGTAAATCTCCCTGTAATTCATTTTACAAAATGGCATTGACACATGACCATTCAGTGCCATTTTGTGAAGGTGACTGCAGAAGGTGAAGGGGAGGAAAAAAAAAAAAAAAAAGCCTACATTCAAGAAAAGAGGAAGAGGTTTTAAAGTAAAGTATTTTAAGTCACTCTACCTGCTAGATATATTCTAGGCAGCTAGAACCACACATAAATAAAACCTGTAATTAAAATAAAAGCAAGAACTTCACATTCTAAATGGCATTCTGAGATTAATTTTAAAATATGCAGAGTAGTTCT
>VWZN01006317.1:211885-225308 GCA_013396955.1 Regulus satrapa
AAAAAAGAGCCAACAAAAACCCCTCCTTTATTTCTCTTCCATTTCTGTTTCTACCCTGCTGTAGGGCTGGTGTCTCACCTCAGAAGCCCACGCTGTGTGTTTCCTTGTGAGAAGGAAGGGCTGCCTGTGGGTTTGATACCAATCTTTACACCACATTGGCAGGAATAGGCTCTAGGTCACCCAGCAGGTTTGGGTTTGAACTGTGAAACCACCTCTAATTTGGCAGAGATAACAGAAGTACTATGCATGACAGAGCTGCTAGTGGTCAACCACTTGTCTTTTGGCAAGTCTGAAGGAACTCATGGATGGGATTTGCACAGGGGGCAGCAGCAGCTTCCCCTGGAGCTTCCACAGGGCCCTCGAATGGGCCAGGTTTGATCTGTCCTTACGCACCCCGCACTGCTCAACATGCACTGCAGTGCTATTAAACACAAAAGTGTACAGTAAATACTTTTCTTTTCAAGCAGATACTTTTAGAGATACATGGGTGTGTCATATTTCTTTGGTAAATAGTTTAATATTGTAGCCCAGCTCCAGGACTTGTAAGATTTTTTTTTCTTGAAAATGCAAATGATCTGTCACAGACTCCTAACCACATTATCCTACCTTTTCCAGCATTCATTGACTTTCCTTATCTCTAAATTAGGTATTCCATCAGAGAGTATGTTGGAAGAAATCCAGGGTTACTGTTTGCCTTAAGAAGAATAGATTTTTCTGCAGTAACTGTTAAAGCAGCAGGTGAACAGAAAGCAGGGAAGAAGGCCATGTTTTCTCAGTATGGTATATCTTGAGGAGGATTTGTAATTGCAGGATGGAATTCATAGTTAAACAAAAATATTTTTTCAATGACATTTCTGTATTGTCCCAAATAATACACAGTATCAGCTATTTTCAGAAGTCAGCAGATTACCCAATAATAATAATATTTCCAAATAAGCAATGTCGTGCAGTGACAAGTCATAAATCAGTTGCTTCCATGCATCTGACCAACTGCTTGATTGCAAAAACTGTAATTGTGCATTTTCTGCTATTTCATAAGACTCTGCACAGCCATGTCTTTTAACTGTTCTATGGTTTGACAGCAGCAGCTCTGCTTTCTGTAAACAGCCTGCAAAGCAAACAGAGGAGCCGCTCTCAGGACTGTTTGCTCTGCCCTGTTTGCTGTTCCACCACTCCCAGCCCTCGGCTCAGACCTCGCCACTCACCCACAAGTGCTTTCAGAACAAACCCTAAAAGTGCAGGCAGCCACACAGAAACCAGTGGCCACCTTTCAAGAGGAGTCTGTCCCCCCAATTCTACTTCTCCAGAACAATTAAAAAAGAAAAAAAAAAAAAAAAAGGCTAAACCCATCCATTGCCATCAGCTGAATTAACAAACCATCATGAGATACAGGAGGAGATGCAAGTCACATCACTGGAAGGGTCCTACATTGCCCAAAATCAAAAGTTCAGAGTCAAGACACGTCACCAAGTTATTTTTGTCAAAAAGCAAATGAAGGCATTAAGCAAATGTTTCCTCTTTGCAGTACAGGTCATGGTTCTTTGCTTTGCAGTGACATGAGAATTTTTTGTCAGAAATATTACAAATACTTTGTACTCCTTTGCCCAGTGTTGCAATGATACTGCTCAGCCTGCAGAAGTGATGTTGTCAAGGTCAAGTGCTGCTGCTGGTCTTTCAAATATTCAGAAGTTATTTTCAGGAGAGTACAGAACTTGAAGTGGATTTATATGAATGTAAAATTAATCTGTCTTTGAGCCTACAGCTCCTCTTTCAAAAGCTTAAGTAGAAAATAAATATAAATGCACCTGAAAACTTTTAGTGATATGCTTGATCAAAAGCAGTGAAGTAAAACTGAACCCTTCACATAATGACACTCAACCAGAAAATTGTTTTAGTTTAGAACTGCTGTTGTACATGAGAACTCCTCATACCAATATTCTGTTGCAGAAGTATTTCAACCTTCACTTCTGTGTTAAAAATCAAGATATGTATAATCAAAAAATCAAGATACAAGATTAAAAATGAAGATGCTTATTTTTCATATTTACTTTAGGATTATATGAGCTTAAAAATACATGCTTTTGAATGCATAAGAAGATATATATTCACCAAAGGAGGGGAAAGAAAAGGTAATTTTTGTCAGAACATTTTAAGTGTCTTGAGAAATAATATGCCTTAAAGGCAGTTAATCCCCATCTGTGTTATATAAGAGTAGAACATACTTTTGCTGATCCTTATCTACTGCACATTTTTTCTGTGAACTGCCAGCAGGAAAGCAAAAATAAAGTTTATACTTTGGAGTACTTCAAAAAATAAAAATTAAAAAAAAAAATTAAAGTCTTCACTTACCTAATTCTTTGGAAACTGGAGAATCTGCTGATATGTCCCCGATCTTTGCAAGGCTATCATAATATGCTCTTCCAGCCACTACCATAACTGGGGGTGAGTGAAAAAAACACAATTGTTAAAAAAAATCAAAATATCTTCAGTTTTTATTAATGTATGATCCTATGAAGTCTTATCATCTGGAGCACAGCGTAAGAGAGGATTATGGCAACAAGGAAATCTCCCGTCAGAGAAAGTCACAAAAGTCCCTGTGCTCCCTGCTGATCTGTGAAACCAGGAAACAAAGACAGAGCTCCAGAACATATCAATGATGTTTCAGCCTGTTATTGAGCTCCAACTCCCGAGCATACCCAGAGGCAATCAGCAGCTAGTGGGAAGGCTTAGCCACAGGCCATTGGCCAGGACATAGCAAAGTTCCTTGGTACAGAGAAAACTGTTGGAAAAATCCCAAACTGCAATCCCAAACTTATTAAAAGTGCTGAGGACTCCTGTGGGGACCAGCCAGACCAGAGACCTGCAGCTGTCCCAGGGAGATGTGGAGCCCCTCAAAAACAAATCATTTCCCTCTAAAGCTGGCTGTTACAGGAACCAATAGGCTCTGAATATGTGCCATGAAGTTTCAGTTATTCCCAGTTAATCATTTCCTGGCTAGGACTGATTTAAACAGCAAAGCCAGTTCCGCTGGAATGGACACAGAAACGTCGGGATTGAAGGGAGCCAGTGGAGAGAAACTTCTTACACAGAGAATAGATCTGCACTGGCTGCCTTGCCTCTCCAGTCTGGTCTGCACACCATAAAGAAAAGAAATAACAAGGACAAACCAGCAAGGTTTAATGTGAAAAATAACTTATTGAAGTTATTTGTCATGATTTTTTTGCAGTAGTACATTCTTGACCTAAGGTGAAAGTCAAGCAGAGCCTCGCTGTTGACTTTAGAATACTTTTTTTTTTTTTTTTTTTTCTTTTTTTTTTTCTGAGAGGAATATAATTGCCAATTACAGGTCTGAATTTTATTGTTTTTACTAGCAAGGTGACATCTTTGGTTGCATAACAGTATCTTCACTGAGAGGCCTGAAAATTTTCCGAATCAAACAAAGATTCTCTTTGAGGCTCTGATGCACTGGAAAGGGTGATTTCTGTCTAAGCTCCGTCTCATAGGTGCTCTGTACTCAAACTTTCTGAGCAGAAGGATTGTACTGGGGTTACTGATGGAGCAGTGTGCCACCTGCACAAGAGGATTTGATGCCAGTCCAACTTCTCCTATCTGTGTTTTCTCAAGACAGCCCCAAGTCACTCTTTTCTCCTAACACAAGCACTAAAAAAGGAAGGAAATGTGTGATTTTCCCTGTGCTAACCAAGCTAAATCAAGAACCCCGCTTGTATTGTTCCTTCACCAGTACTGTGGCATATAAATTATTTCCTCAGAAATGGAGGGGTTTTTGACCTTTGGTCCTCAAAGTGTAGAAAAATACATTATATACGTATTTGGAGTTCTTGTAAGTTTCATGTTCTTTGTCAGCTTACTCCAACTTTTTTGGAAGGCTGTGAAATGTTTGATTAGAAGTAGAGCATTTACTCCTTGTTACACATCTATTTACACCACTAAGAACTGGTGGTGAAAAGATTATCAATTTATGAGAGTCCAAAGATGACTTTGCAACAGTTGTTGCAACACTGTAAATATTCATTTGAAATTAAGCATTCATGCTAGATATGTCTTATCAGCTAGGCTTAAAGACAAATATAACAAAACCCAAAATGTAACAAATCAACAGCAAAGCGTGTGAAAAGCAGAACCCTCAGAAACCAGTACAGAAATATTTCAAATTAATATGAAAAGACTTGTTATTCCTTCTGGTACTACCTGTAATTCCTAAGGTCAGGTACTAGGTAACCACTTGTCAATCCATCAAGTTAGGCACTGGCACAGATAAGTCAACATTTCCCTGTTTTCATCTCCAGCAGGCTTTGGTTTTATCTTTTTCTCAAGCCAGGTCTAACATTTGCATGAGGAGAGATTTCAATGTCTGTTTGGCTAGGCACTACTTCTGCAGGATCCCATTTCTCAGAGGACTGCATTACACGGAGGGGAAAGATGCGCCACAGGCTCGAGTGAGGCAAAATGAGAGAGATTTTACATGGCTTTAATTTGGTATCAAGCAGTTTGACAGGTCTGCATGGGCGAGTGGAGCA
Source organism: Regulus satrapa (assembly GCA_013396955.1). Taxonomy (NCBI): domain Eukaryota; kingdom Metazoa; phylum Chordata; class Aves; order Passeriformes; family Regulidae; genus Regulus; species Regulus satrapa. The sequence continues at coordinate 216,424 of VWZN01006317.1, forward strand.
GGCTCTGACAGGTCCCACGGTGCAGGCTCTGGGAGCCTGGAGCCCAGTCCTGGAAAGCCCTGCTTAGATTGTGACTGTGAAGTCAATAATGGAAGCAGGCAATTATGTTCTCAAATGTTTGAGAGACTGGTCCTTAGATTCAAATTCAAGTTCGCTCTGATTTTGACTCAGTAAAAAAGATACCATCAGGATTAATACGGACAACAACAACAAAAATCCATCCACTCCTGCAAATGGAACTAATTCACATTGTTCTGTACTCAGGGTTACTTAAGTAGTGACGTGTGTAGGTGAGCAGGAACAGATCTAAGAATGTGAAATATCTCTGGAAGGTCTGTTCAGAGAGAAAATAACACCTAATTTACATAACTTTGGTTTTCTTCACTTACTATTCCAATGTGGGTTACTTAAACCCACTTTCAGTTTATTTTGCAGGAGCTCTGTGCCTAAGTGTTTGTGACGCAACTTCTCCAGGACAGTGGAAAAACCCCAAAATACTGGAGAGAAAGTACATATATTTGTATATTTGTGCTTGTTAACTGGGTCTTTTTTTTCCTCTTAATTAAACACATTCAAAGTTCAGGTTGGGAATCAAGCCTATATACAAAACCCTCATATCCAATATGTATATTTAAATGAGAATTAAACATTCTTTCTAAACGTAGCACCCAGAAAACTTACCATTAACAGCTTTTTCATAATTCTTCCCCAGATTTATTAAATTCCTCAGTCCGGGATTGAACTGTTCCATAACATTCTAGTGAAAGGAAACAAAATTTATGTTACAACCAAGACAATTCCACAGTGGGTGTAAGTATTAATGTCAGTGTCACTCAGGCCTAGTTTACAACTGAGAAGTCTATGGATGGATGAAAATTGGAGGATTTGAGAGAGACGGGAAAACAAAGGATGGAAGGAAGAAGAAACTGAGCATTTAAGATAAACACATGGTAAAAAAAACCCCAAAAACTATTGCAACGGGGTGAAAAGGAGCCTGGCTGTTAATAATACAAAAGCATGTCAAGTGTGTGATCAAAGTTTGTGCAAGACCATCTTTAATGGTACGTGATGTTGGAATGAGTGCAAAACCTTTATCCACTAATTGTTTTATAAATTCAGACAACAACTTTCTGAAAATGGTTCAAGATTTAAGTTCTAAATATAAAAAAATGCTAGAAAAGAAAAGAAAAATTTCACCAGATCTTTGGTTCATATTCTTTGTGGTTTCTATGTCATGGATGCATTTAGGGAAATGAGCTATTTAGGGGTTTTTTGCTGCATTTTTTGTTTGTTAGAAATTTGTACAAAGCTGTGTTTTTTCAGAAAGAAAATGAAAATGATGACCTTATTTAAATAGAAGGGGGGAAAAAAAATCCACTGCAGCTGCTTTCTCTGTTAAGTACAATTACTGTCTGAAACAACCAGAATCTGAAATCCAGCAGCTCCAGGCAGGACTGATCTCATTCCCAGCAAAGTCTACAACCAGCAGATTCTGGGCCTCCTTTCCCCAGAATGTTCCTTACAAAACTATGGCTATGATATTACTCTGTGAAATTATATTGTCATGAAAAGAAGATCATGTAGGTACCATTCTGTTATTCTTACTATTTTTATGGCAATACTTTTATGACACCACTCACTACTGTTCACACAGCAGAACTGTCAAGTTCAAGGAATTCAAAACAAATGCTCTCTGTTTACAAGAAATACAAGACTCAAGACAAGTGAAATACTATCAACCTTTTGTCTGTTGTACTATTAACAGAATGAAAATATTTACATTTAGTACACAGGTGGACCCCAAACCAACAGCAATACTGTCATATTTGTCTGATTTCCAGGCAAGGCCATGCAGACCGAACTTTATTATTTTTCAAAAGACAGCACTATACTTGAATTCTGCTGAACATTAAAAAGTGAACTCCAGTAATACTTTAACAGTCATATAAGGTAAAAAAATAGATATTTTAAAAATATATAATACGATCAGATTTCAATACTAGCATAACATAAATTACATCAAAAGCAGCCACAGAACAACAACAATACCTGGCCTCACTGCTTTTGTGTACAAATTAAATGCAACTGGGATTGTTTTCTGGTCTGTCCCATTAAACTCTCACCCACCCAAATGCAATCACTGCAAACAAACCAGCTATTGTCCCCAGGCCCTTGATTTGTGTTAACTCCCAAACCACATCCAGAAATCATTTGGGAAAGCGTGTTTCAGGTTGAGCCAACAATGCCAAGGGCTATTCTAACAACTTAACAGGATGGAGATTCAGGCTCTGGTGTCTGGGAACGTCCCTCCTCCTGCCTCAGCTCTTGAATTTGCTACTGTCAGTGTTGCTGCTGTGGCTGCTGCTCTCCTCCTTGCTCAGGCACTCTGACTATGAGACACTTGTTCCAAGGGCAAGTTATTTCTTCCTATTCCAACTTTTTGCTATTTCTTCCCAGCTGTGTACTAAAGACGATGTCTGTTGACTTACATGGAGTGAGTGAATCACAAGGAAAAATAAAAAAGATGAATTAGAGGATTGTTTTGGGATAAAGAGTCCTGTATTTTCAAGGATATGGGGAAAAAAGATGTATCATGATGGTGTGTGTCCATGGCAAGTTACAATTCCAATGCCACCTTAAATTGCTACTTTATATTGAAAATAATCTTGAAAGATTCTGCCTATACGAATGCTGTTCCTCAAAACAAAAAATTACAGAGTAAAACCCCTTATTGCGACCAACCCCAAAATTCTAAGAATAACACAGCAATTATTTGCCTTGAAGTACTGATTTTTGGAATTACTGTCTAAAGCATTCAGGGGTAAAGATCCCAGTTTTCCTGACATCTCCCAATTCAGATTTCAAACCAGTGATTGCACCTGTGTCAGTTGTTTTTACTCAGGAGGAAGTGAATAAATGCCAATAAAATTACCCTTACCAGCTCCCCACTCTGAATCCAACACCCACAGCTCCTTTTTTTCACTCCATCTCTTGATCCAGAGCAGGTATTTGTGTACAGCAGACACAGACCCTGCTCTGGAGACACTGCAGGGCCAGTGGAACACTGGGAACTGAGGAAGAGCCCCAGGACATCACATCTACCCAAAGTACGTATAAAACCGCTGGGAAAGGTGAAGAAACAATTTACCCCATTTATAAAATTGCCCTAAAATTTACAATTTTAGCCCTGCAGCAGCGGGAAGGAGTACAACTAATGGATCTTTTCTCCATGAGCCCAGGCAGTTCTGGAAGTGTTTCAGGCTTGCACTGCCACAGTGGTTGATTGTTAGCAGGACCAGTGCCTGGATGTGAGATGAGAAAGGGCAGAAGCCTCTGCAATGGGAATTCCCCCTGGGGATCTGCTGGGTCTCGCACAGTTTGGGTTGTGGGTAGCAGCTGATCCTCACAGCCCTGGGCAAGGATCATCTTTGTCAAGGTTTTGTGCTCAACAGGAGAAATTAACTCTCCCTGACCCCCCCTGCCATGTCTCCAAGATGACCTGTTGAAATAATTCTCAGATTATTTCCCTCTCATACATTAGGAAAAAAAAACCAAAAACAAAAAAACCCCACACATAATATGTGATCTTTTTCCTTTCTACTGAAGACTAGATTCTCAAAGCAAACAAAATACCTCGCCATGCTTCTAGTGGTCTTTCTATACAGCTAACCACAGGTAACCACTGGCTGTCTCTGAAGTCCAGGAAGAAGTATCTAGAGCACTTTATCAAAAAGGGAAACTGTCACAGGCAACTCCCTCTTCAAAATGAGCTATAGATTTGATATTACCAAGGCATTTCAGATACATTAAAATTACTGTAGTATTTTATTCAGCTTCAGAAGTTATAGGGGACAAGAGCAACTCAAATCCATTTGTATAGTTACTTTTTCTTACCCTGTCTTACAGTTTTATAACTTCTCTTACTTTTAATCCAAAGAAAAAGTCACAGAAATGAGTGGGACTGAATGCCAGTGCAAAATTTCAAGTCATACAATGAAGTCAGATCTCAAAACTTCTCAAAAAGGAGGACAGAGGAACAAAGAAAATTTTCTGATCAGGAGAAAAATGAATTTTAAATTGCCAAAAATCTCAGAAAGTAACAGTATTTTTATTTGCCTTGGAGTACAAGGACTGGAAATAAAACTTTTTTCTTAATTCAAATAAACATAATTAAGTGAGAAAGTGCTTGGGAGAGCTAAAGTGCTTCCCAGTACATCATTTCCCTGTACAGTGAGGCACACAAGCAGGGCCTCCTAATTGTCAATCGTGTGTCCTACATTCTAGTGACACACTACCTCTCATGAACAGAATAATTAACGAGAAGATGAGGCACATGATCAGATCCTACAGCTTTCTATTATTTAGGATGAATGGAAATAAAGGGAATTTTTTTCAAAACAGGCAACTGGAAACGTCTTTTATGCAGAGACCTTTAGAACTGGAAAAAGCGACCTTCCAAGGGAAGAAAGGATGAGCGAAACCTATTCTGGTCGTTTGAGTCATTAAATCCTCATAGAATCTGTTATAAGGGTTGCTGTGCTCCTTTCACCACACAAACCCAGTGTGGGTTCTCCAGCCCAATAGCATGGAGCAAGGCTGAAGAGGAAGAAGCCCTGAATTTCCACTTGTGTGTGTGGGTATTATATATTCTCCAGTTCCTGACAGCCATATAAACAACGCTAATCTTCAAAACAAATGACAGCCATTGTAAAAGGGCCTTCCTGTAAATGCTCAGCTTTGCTTTTTACTTAAAGGCACACCTCACTGAACAATAGCTCAGCAGGTATGAACACAGCTAAACAATGCATAGACTCCCTGCAGTTTCAAGTTTACATCCTGCAGGCACTCTTGCAAGAGTGAATAATAATGGATTTGGGTAGAATTCTGAAATTAGGGAACTACCAGAGAAACGTAGATCTTGATGTCTACCATCGCTCTTATTACCATCACTATAATAGCTACTCATAGCTAAGCTCTGTACAGCTACAAGTGATTTAGTTTAAATTGTTATTTTTCAAATTGGAAATGAGTAAGTTTTTTAAGAAGTCTCTAGTGTTGCCACACTATGTCTGAGCCCCCCCAAGAAGATTCAAAAGCTGTACAAAAAGGAAATAACACTGCGCTCTAGAGTACTTGAAGCATTTTGTACATTAGTGCATTTCATCTCCTCCTTTAGCTCCTGAAATCCATAATGCAGTTTTCAGAAAGGCACAGTTGGGCCCTCAGCACATCTCATGTAAATATTATTTTAAAACAGGTTTAACAGAATGGAAAAGACTAAAACAAGATGCCAGTGTTTATTCAAAAAGACTAATTCTTATGACTAATTATTAGTTGTCTTGATGAAACATTTCTTGTTTAAGAGAAACATTAATACATTATCCATCAGTGTGTTTCAAATACAAACCTTTTCAGGTTATGAACACATGCCCAAGGATAGACCTCAAGTGGGCATTACCCCAAATAAGGGCAGAAGAGATAATTTGTGCTGAGGAAGAACTGGATTTTATACAAAATCCCTAAGGTTTCTCTTCTCCCAAGTTAGATTTACAATGCAGGGATGCAAAACAATAGCCTGACTGCAGCTTGTGCTGGGACCATAGGTGAATTTGAAGTTTGATACGTAAGTCCAGTAGTTTAATATAATTGTGAGTCTTTTTAAAATACAGAAACATGGAATTTAAGACTTTAAACCAAATTTATCAGATATATTTCTGCGATAAAACAATATAGCCTACCAAAATAATTCTCAATGCCTCTGGGGAGAACAAAGGGGTTTTTTGGGGGGAAGGTGTTTTTGGGTTTTTTAAAAATTGTGTTTTGGTCGATAATGGAGGTTTCTGGGTAAGATTCACTTGAATACAGAGCGATATATCTTTTAAATCCAAGATGAGCAACACCAATCATGCCCTTATCGAGAGCTCTGCAAACCTCACCGCACAGGAGCACTCTGGGAGCTGCGCGCCCAGCCCCGGGCCCACCCAGGCAGGAGGACAGGTCTGTCCCTCAGCACTTTCCTGTGCTGTCCCCTTTCCCCTGCACTCCATGTACCCCAGCCAGATGCCAAGCAGCTTTCCCCACTAACAGCAGCAAACCTAGACAGGCTGCAGGGACACAAACCCCCTTCACCAGGGTGACCAAGGGACCATCTGTGTGCCAGGGGGTTCCACATTGCACCGTGCCAGGGGGGTCCCACATTGCACCCTGTGCCCCCAGGGAGCTGCCAGGGCAGGGCAGTGTCATACCAGGGAACCTCTCAGCAGTTTTTTGGCAGCAGGGAGGCTGTGGCCCTCTTTAGTCATAGGCTCCCACACCCTTGGGCTCCATTGTGCACGTGCCATTCCTATCATGCGTTAAAGCGATTCTTCAGGTCTTACATAAAAGGGTAAATGTCAGCCCTGGTTTTTGTGTGGGCACACACAGTAGTGAATTATGCTGTTTATTTAGTCAGGTTAGCTGAAAAACATTGAGGTGTTCACTTTCTGGTGTTGCTGCCAGAAGAAAGGAAGAACAAGATAAAAATAAAACGGCATTACTCGGCCACCTGATGACTTCTGTAAATATATTTTGAAGCTTTGTATAACACAGGTTACTATGTATTTAATAAATCCAATGGATTAGCACTGTGAGAAAGAAAAAAAATAAAATCACACAACCCTCCCCCACCCCCCAAAATAGCAGGCTGGCAAGGTATCAATTCAATTTTCTATTATTTTTCCAGGTCACCCAAAACTTGACTTTTTTTGAGAAGTCTTGAGCCTGTATTTAGTCCTGCAGCACAGATGCCATCTCTGCACTGCACGGAACCACTTTTCCCCCAGACCAAGCCCTTCTTCCGGGCAGGAGAAGCACAAGTGCTGCTCTGCATTTTACCCAGCCCGGTGTGTGATTCAGGCAGTGCCCTGCTAGGATGGCACAGGCCAGGGCAGGAGTGCCATGGGCACTGCTGAACAAAGGAGAGCACACTCTCCACACAGGCTGCAGCACAGCACAAAGAGGTGATCATTTGTTTTACATGGGGGAGCTGTGATTGCAGTCCCAGCCAGTGCTGAATACACAGGCTGTCCTCTCTGCCCCTAAAGGGTAGCCAACTGTTTTCAAGATTTCAACTTTGATACAGAAATAACTGCTTTAAAGTGGACCCCGAATGCATTCTCTATCTGAAGCAGCCTTTATACCTTATCTGGATAAAGTTTCAATTTTTAATGAGGGCAGGGCAGGAGGGTTTCCAGGCCTGTGAGTACGAGCTATGTGATGCAACATGCCAGACCTCTCAAAATACCTACAGAGGAGACATTTCATCACATTGTCAACATTAACTTTGTATTCTTCCGTGGTTTTCCTGGTTATTTCAATCTTAAAGATCCCTTTGAATTAGTTAAGAAAGCAGAACTAAACTGTAAACTTTCCCAGGAAATAAGAACTGAATAGTGCCTGAAAACAGGCAAGGTTTTGCTATTTAGAGGTCTCTCACTCCTTTAAAGCCTATTTTAAATTACATCCATGAAAACACACAGGAGATCTTCTCCCTTCTCCACTGTAAAACTGTTTTGACTGCATTCTGGAAGTCAATAGACAGAGTAGAGCATTCCTTTGTTGGCACAGCCCTGAACAGTCAATTTCCCAGGTTTCTCCTCTGTGAGCCTGTATTTACAGGGTGCTCTTCTGAGAGGGCAATTTATGTTTGCTTATGGCCTTGCCACAAACGTAACTGATACCAAAAAGCACCAGACTGTTCAAGATTATCTGCTCTGGCTCTAGAGGACAAAATTTATAGCCAGATAATATCTTTTTTCTTTTTTTTTCTTTTTTTTTTTTTCCCAGTAGTTTTGCATTAATTTAATTTCTAAGTCCAAAGAAAGTAAACAGTAAATACAATATGACCCCAATATAACTGGACTACTTAAAGGGAGGGGTAAAGTTGACTTAAATGTGTGTCCAAGAACAACAAAAATAACAGTAAAATTTACTCCTAGTAAATGTTTTCAGAAATCTTTAAATGCTGATGACAACATCTTCAGAAATATGAAAACATTAGATAATGAACCAGAAAAATTTACTAAATAGTGAAATAGAACAATCCATCAGAAAGCTTTCCTTAGGGCTCAAAACTGCAAGTGTAGTGCAGCTGTAAGTGAAATTTGCAAATGCACTCAATCATGCAAATTTGAGCACTTTCTCTGGTACAGCACACTGTACAGAACAAGGATTATAGATACTACTATGGATTACTTCACTACCCAACCAAAAGAATGATTCTCAAGGGAATTTCTCCCAATTAGAATTGCTGTGTTTTGGAAGAAGTGTGTTTATAGGAGAGAAAGAGTTCAGAAGTGTCTGGCGCTCATAAACAAAATATTTTTAATTCTCCAAATAACGAGGCATTTTGGAAAGTTTAAAAGCCTCCCAGCATGAATTGAACTACCCCCAGCAGACGGTACTTTGAGGCAGTGCTAGGGTACACCATCATAAATCTGATTATCAGCTCGGGACGCTGGCAAGCAACTTAATTCAGCGCTAAGCCATTTTTAGGCTGTGGCCCGTATGAAGAAACGGTTCAAGCAGAGGACCACAACCACCAGGATCTCCAAACCACCTTATCACCAAAACACACCGAGGGAATTAGGGCTAGCTGTTGAAGCGAGCCTGCTGGAGAGGCAGAAACCCGTCTGGAAGCCGCCTTGTTCCGGGGCTGCCGCGGCCGTGCCCGCCCGGGGCTGCGGCGGAGCCCGGGCAGGGGGAGCCGGACCCTCCCGGGAGCGGGGAGAAAAAAGAGAATAATTTTTAAAAATTTAAAAAAAAAAAAAAAGGGAAAAAAAAAAGAAAAAAAGAAAAGAGGGAAAAAAAGAAACGAGGGAAAAAAAAGAGGAGAAAAAAAGAGAGAA
>VWZN01006317.1:225686-273190 GCA_013396955.1 Regulus satrapa
GCTCGCACCGCCCCTACCTGAGCCCGCTCCCAGCGCCGCCTCCATCCTCATCCTCACCCGCCGTGCTCCTCCCCGCTGCCAAAGCCAGCCCGGGCCGTGTGGGAGTCCTCTCAGGAGGCGGCTCTGCTGTGGGTGCCCTGCCGAGTCGGAGGTAAACTTTTCCTCCCAGCAGTCAAGAGGGGCTTCTGTAGCAATGAATTAGTCTGAATTAGCGCATGGCGCTAATAACCCGGCGATGGAAGCGCGGTGCCCGCCCTGCTTCCTTCCACAGCGGGCCCGCATGAGGGAGAGCAGAGAGCCCCATTCCGGAGAGCCCCTCACGAATGGGCACAAATGTTTTACTCTCCACTTCTGGTCTAGTGCACCGCCCGAGCTTCAGCTACATGCTGCAGTTCTGTTTTTTTTAGATACACACCCAATAAAACGCTGCCCCCAGTCATCTTTCCGCTGTGACCTGGCTTACAAGCCCTTCATGGAGAGCGGTGGCGAGGAAGGCTGTGGGAAGCTGTAAATTTTTTGTGGACCATAAATTATGGAGAGATTATGAGATTAAAGTATACCGGTTGGGATATCTTTCTGATAAAGAAATAACTGTGCTATCTTGAAGGGCTTTGTGGGGATTTCATAACTTTGGGTATTTAAAACTAGGTTATGGTGCTGGGTACCGAGAGCGTGAGGTGTAACCACCCTCCTCACACGTTGGCTGGCCTTCTCTTGGTCGCTTTCTTTCCCTGTTTCCCTCACTTTATTGTAGCAATAAAAGAAAAACTGGACTTGGATCAGAATCCAAGATATTGGACTTTGATGAGGAACAAAGCTGTTGTGGGGTTTTGAGAGCCACAAAAATGTTTTTGAGCAGGTGGAGGTGCCTCTAGAATTACAATTGCAATTGACCATCTGGGGAAAAAGTGGGTACTTCAGGTGTTATCTTGAACACAGCTAAAATGCGGGGCAGAAAGGAGGGATTAGGAGACCTCATACTCCCAGGTGAGGTCTATACAGACTTTTGGTAGGTATAATGCTAATTGCTTTTCAGTTTAATCTGTAATGTTATCCTACGGCCATAATGGATTGTTTTGGGCCCAGGTCGACAAGTGGTGTTCCCTCTAAGCAGTGTTTGCTCATGCAAATGGTCCTGTCAAATGTGGTGTGGCTGCTTACCTGAGCATGGCAGGAAAGTCACAAGTCACACTGTTTATTCCCATTTTTTTTGTCTGCAGAGTTTTTTACAACTCTGAAAACAGACTGGGTGCTACCAACTTTAGTGGTACCATATTTTCAGTAACCAAAAAGGATGTTACTCTCTAATAGGCTGGTGTTCAAATTTGAGGGAGCAAAAGGACTTTTCCTTCCCTGATTCCTGCTAAAGGAGCTGGGAGTGTAGTGTATAGCAGGGAGTGTTTTATTCCTGCTCAGGGCATAGCATTTATTTCCTCTGAATGCTGTGGAGCTCTGGGAGCTCACCCAGGATTCAGGGGCTTTGATCCCACTTGGCTTGCTAAGTTCAGTCATAGTAAGTTACAATGTAAGTGTAAATGGAGTATGCATATCAGACAGAAGCAATATGGATAATTTATGTAGGCAGAAGTGTTTAAGCTGTTACAACACTTAACACATTGTGGGAATGCTCAGCATTTCAAAAGATACATTTGTAAAGGGTCTTTCTTTTTACCTTGTAAGTGAATGTAAATATTTTAAAGTTCTAGTGAATTTCCTACTTCTGTGTATGACCTTTGGTCTTTGGTATGACCTTTGGTATTTGTTCCTTTAGTCTTTCTGTGCATACTTTTTAAAAGAGCTTTTAGGTAATCTTTTTTGTGTGTTTTTAGTGCCGTTGGTTATTTTCTTAAAAAAGGAAAATAAATATGTAAATAAATAGTATGGTATCATACCAATTGTAAAGCTATGGAGAAAAGAAAAAGAAGCATAGGAAAAACAGTCTTTTAGGAATACCTAAGTGGGAAATGAAGTTGTCAGGCCAGAATCCTTAATTTGGGGTAATGATTTAATCTATTATTTCATCTACCTCCAGAATAAAGTAAAATTAATCATAAATAGTTCAGATTTTACTTTACTCTGTGGCTGCAAAACTTGAAACTTGATGGCCAAATCAAATTCTTTGAGTATCCAGGCCTTTGCTATAAATCATAAGTTTTTTAATTCACTAGGAAAAAAAATTCTCCTTGGGCTTGTAATACAAATGCAGCAGCTTTGCTCTCTAATAGGGGTTTTTTATCTTACACTGTGTGAAGATTAGTGTTACCTTACTGACTTAGCTGGAGTCAATCCTGATGTGTGCAAACAACAGGAATTTGGAATAGTTGAATGAGGTTTCATTTTTGCAAGTTGCTTAAGGATGCTCTTACATTTAAATATGAGTGCAGTATTCCTCTAGTAACACACCGAAGTGTTTGGTGATCAGGACGGAATGTTCAATAGTTTGCAAAGCTGAAACCTAATGAATACCTCTTCATGCTCCATCGCCTGCATACTCCTGTAGGCATTTGCAATAAGCATGCTATTGTGAGATATATTGTTTTATGTAGACATTTCTGGTTTATCATATTCATCAGTTACACTGAAGTTTGGGTGTTTGCGATCTCAGGTTATGCATTTTGGTATTGTTTCTCAGGGACTCTGAGAGCACTTGCTAACTTTGCTCTGGAGAGGAGTTCAGAGCAGGAGTCTAGTTCTGTTCGTGACTCAGGTTGCCTTTCTTGGATGCTTTTATCAGATATGGATCTGTTGGCCAGAAGAGATGAAGAAAGAAATATTCCATCTTTGGTGGTGAACCCCTGCTGTGGTATAACTATGTCTGTTCTCTGTGTGTTGTCCTAGGCAAAAACTGCCCCTCAAGAGTAGTTCAGGGAACTTGCCGGGTTAGTAGCTCAGCTGGTCCAGACCCCATCAGAGCAGGGTTAAATTCAGCATTAGGTTGCTCAGGTCTTCATCCAGTTGAATTTTGAAAAAAAGTTGAGGAACAGAACTAAAAGTTTTATTTGAAAGAGCCTGTAACTTGACAAGTAAAGAAAACCCTCCACAGTGTTATGGGTTTAACATTTTGTGGTGGTCTGTCCCCTGTGTCACCTTTCCAACTGATTTGCCTGTGCTCAACAGGCATCCTCTGGCTTGTAAGGAGCTCTGGCTGTAACGTTGCCTATTGAGAAAACAAAACTCCTTCCTCATTAGCTGCCCTTCTGCCTCACTTTACACTTCCCTGATATGAAACTGAAATGTTTGAAGGACGGTGATTATGCATAATTCCCGCAGTTACCCTTGGCCCTGGCTGTTTATAAGTGATGGCTTGGATTTCAGCGTGTCCTGGTCTCACCCTTGCAGGGGTTCAGGTGCTCCAGTGCCTGGCGGGCTGGCCCGGGGCTGAGCTGCCAGCATCTGAGCCCGCAGCTCTGCAGGTATTGCTGGGAGCTGCCCCAGCCCAGCAGCTCATTCCATGCTGGCCAAAGGCAGAATCACACAGATTTAGCAAAGCTGCTGTCGAGGGACTCACTCAAAATAAATGCTTATATTTATTCCCTCCAGAGGGCCAGTGATCTCTTGTAGGGTTTAAGCTTTGGAACATGAATAGCCACAATAAAACTTCCTCTGTGCATTGCCAGCCCTATATAACTGAGATTGTAATGAGAAAAGGGCATTGTTGATAGGACATACGTACTCCGGGATATTCCCTTGAGTGCGTTTCTTTAAAAGCAGGAATATTTTGCATTGAGTACAATCATTTTCTTCATGTGTCCTGTTTGCATGTCAGAGACATATTCAAACATTATTTGGGAAGGATTTAAGCACGCTGTAAAGACCCATTAATATCAGCTCATCATTAGATCTTTAACATGTGTTTTAAGTAGCTTAGTAGGACTGTAACTAATTACATAAATTGTGGCCAAGCAGTAATCACATGTGCATGATGTAGCCAGCTGTGGCCTATTTCGTTCCCCGTGGTCATTAGCAGATGTTTAACTTGATTAAGGAAGAAAAATGTACACAGCCTGTTATTTAGTGGTCTCAAACCACATTCAGAGTCAGAATACAATATTTTGAACAGGAAATTAGAGGGACTCTACAGGCTCTCTGTTCTGATTCTGATAGATATTTTTTGCCCTTTGTTGACTCTTATAAGGAATTTTTCAAGTATTTTAATCCCCTTAAAATTGAGCATGCAAAAGCACACTAAAAGTTACACAAAGTGTTGTTTGAAAGAATTATACAAAACTTTGAAGTGACCCTTTCAGTCTGATTCGGCTCCAGATCATTTAAAGGATTTACTTCATTTTTAAATTGATGCAAGCAAGCACAAAATCATTTTGTTCCCTGCTCATTGTCCTGGGCTGGTTTCAAAGCAAATGAGCTGTAACTCAGACTCACAGGTCAATAAGATACTGAGCTCTCTGGTCCAGGAAGACACTTAATCAAATGCTTAATTTAAACATGTAATTAATTGACTGTACTTTGGGGGGTTGAATCAAGCAAGTGCGTGATGCTTTTTATTAACTCTTCTTTCTCCAGACTAAAAATGAGATGATGTTTTTGTCTTGAAGATGAAGGTTTTGGGTGTTTGTGCTTGGTGTCTCAATTGTCTTGTGTTGCAAATTATTGTGGCAGTATAAGTTGAACTGTAATCTGATTTCATCACTGTGATTTATTTTTTTTGAGACTAAAAAGAACAGAACCTTTTTTGAAAGGTTTCTTTAATGAGGTTGCCTAGGACATGGACAAAATTTGACATTCAAGGCAGTCCTTCTAGCTATGCTAATAATTTTCTGCTGCTAGTTGAAATATTTAATTCAAAGCTGTTGTACCCACACACTCGGTGACTGCTCATTTCTTGGCGAGTGTAGCTGTGCTTTAATTCACGTGCAGTGCCCACTAGATGGCAAGCGAGCTATGCACGATGGAGGGAAAAATGCACATTATCTGTATGCACAAGGCTTTCCTCAAGTGCTTTATAAGGAAACAAGATAGATATTAGTGGTAAGCGAATGAAACAGCCTTTATATTGCTCAGACACAGCCTTGGAATTTTTTCTCAAGAGTGTAAGTGCAGTTAGTATGTTCATTTTATCGAAATCTAAATATGTCTTGGGATCTGTAACTTTATTTTGGAAGCCAGCCCTAGTAGCAAGCCAACATCCTGGTGAAATTCCTCTTATAAGCTCCTAATCCATTCAGGTTCCAGGGGTTTATGAGGTGAGTCATGCTGAAAACACATTATTTTAAATACCTACGTATTTGTTATTCTCCCTTTTGTAATTTGTCAGCTGGGGATTAACTAACAACAGGTGTGCACTGTCCCAAATGGATAAACTGGTTTGGCCTGGGGCTGAGTGTAGGCTTGTGCAGCTAAACAGAGATCAGCTCACTGCTGCTCTTAGTAATGTCAGGACATTCTTTATTTGAACCACAGCAGGAATTATCAGTTTCTGTTGTGGGGCAGAACGTAATGACCTCAGCTAGAATGTGATGCTATTGCTGGGCTGGGAACAAAATGTGCACCAGGTATAAAGCAGCACTGGTTTAGCAGTGCTTTTTTCACAGCACAACACTGCTCTCAAGATTTCCAAAGAATTTTGGTGATGTTCTTACCTCTTCCTTTTCACATCCAGGACAAGGACCAAGTATGTAGTATTGGTAATTTGATTGTTCTTAAAATTGACAAAACTTCTAGAAATGCATTTCTACATTGCAAAACTTGGACCTCATTAAACCCACTCTTTAATGCAGCCTTGCTGTCGTGGACAATTACTAGAAAGATGGTCAAGATAGATTGTATTAATAATAAAGTATTAAAAAAAATACAATTTCCTTTTTCCTATATTGCCATTTAATTGTGAGCATTTTTTAGAAGTGGTACTGATACCCAAAAAGCAATCCATTTCTATCTGTTGGTATTAAAAACGTGATTCCAAACACATACGTGGATATTCCTGGACCGAGGCATACTGAAGTTTCTTTGTATGGACGTGTTATGAGCCTGCCTTCTCCTCTTATGTTCAGTTGCTGTTCCAGGAATCGAGCACTGCTGTGCCTGCCCACTCCTTGTTTCCAGACACCCACTGGCCAGTGAGAACACCAGCGATGCTTTCCAGAAAACGCAGGGCCGGGGCCGGCGGATGCAGAGCTGGAGCTGCCCGTGAATCCTGTGGTGGGTGTTCTGAGGAGCCCCACGGCAGTGCTGACAGCCCCTGGCCCNCGGTGGGTGTTCATAACCCTGCAGCTCGGTGGGGAGCTCTGAGGAGCCCCATGGCAGTGCTGACAGCCCCTGGCCCAGCTGGGGTCCTGCCCCTGGGTTGCAGAAACGCTGAGGAAGGAGGTGGTGGGAGGCTGTGATCATTCTGCAAAGGTGGGAAGGTGATGATCATGGGCAAAAGGCAGTCTTGGAGGTTTGGATGAAAAGGATGATTGATTAATCATGGGTTGTCTGAAAGGTGATAGCCCTAGGGTCAAAATACCTCACTTCCAGTCCCATTGAGATTGGGAAGATAGCATGCTTGGGGAAATTAGAGTGATTACCAGTGGTGTACAGCTCCTGATTAACTGGCTTCATTGAAGTCAGTTCAGTTCCTCTGGATTTCTGAAAGATTGGCTTGCCATTCCTCATTTCTGCTCAGCTTTCTCATTTGAAAATCAAATCTATGTGCTCTCTCTCAAGGAGTGGTTGCTAGCCTCAGGGCGAAGGGATGTGGGATGGCACAAATCCACCCGCCTTGCTCTGGGGCTGCCAGGCTGCATCTGTGCTGGCCAGCCCTTGGTTTGGGTCACGGCTGTTCTGTATCTAGCGTTTACACACCAAGACACAAGGCTGAACTAAAAGTACTACCATACATAGTAATGAATTAAAGGAAAAGACAATTATGGCTGTCTCCTTTTTTGAGTATCCAGAAAAGATGTGAACCTGGCACTGTGAACCCTTAACCATTACTGCTTTTCATGGTTTTCAGCTCCAAGTGTCCGAACTTAGTGGAGGCCTGTGCTGCAGCCTGCCTGAGTAGCATTTGCATGGGAAGAAGTGTCCTTGCACCTTTTTTGGCATTTTCCCAAGTGGTGAGTTGAGATATTTCACAGGCCCTCCCCACCCATTCTCTGTGTTTTTATCCCTACCAAGCAGACACTTCAAGCACACTAAATTTAACAATAAAGAAAAAAAGCTACACAGTAGAAGCCATTTCAGCATTACACATAAAAAGCTGAATGTAATATGTATAACATTAATCCAAATATTCCTGAAAAGCCAACAATAGAGCATGCACTTGTAGCAGGTGGCAGCAAAGGGGAGAAGTGGCAGGTGTTGTGTAGGGCATGGAGAGCGCTGGGATCCAGAAGTGACCTAAGGAGCTTGTTTGTCATCTTTACCTGACATGTGAGGAGCAGAAGGCACTTCCCTCCTGATAACAGTGCCCTGGGGCCCTGACTTCCCACAGGGTTCTAGGGCATCATCCTTCCATGTCATTGAGTCAATGCATCACCAGAGTAACAGAGCATTTACCAGGTAAGAATTGTTTGGGTTGTGATTCAATGCAGATATTGCAGCTGCTCAGTTGGCTTCTGAAAAAAAAGCATTTTACTGTTTCTTTGGTCCTTTTTATCTAAGGGCTATAGTTTCAGCTGTTCCTGGGGATGTTTTGAAACGAACTGCTCTGGAACCAGAGAATCCAGTTTCTGGATACAGGAGATAAATCAAGTTGCTTCTGTGCTGCATATTACAGCTGGTCCACCCTAGAATTCACTGAATTAGATATAAAGAATTTAGTTAATTTCAGGGTTTCTAAATGTGGTCTAAATATGTTAATTTTGGAAACTCTTGTTCACATAGAAAGCCTGTAAGTTACTGCTTGTCCAAGCTAGGAGAGAAGGGATGTAGTGAATCTTCTTTTGACCATGAAATTCATGTCTTTGTTGTAAATTTAGTACAAAATTTTGGTCGAACTAGAATTGATGGGAGTTTTTAATGTAGATAAGCCCGGCTTTCTTTTTTATGCTCTTGATTTTTTGTTCAAGAAATGTGAACTTTTAAGAGAGAAAACAGTTACTCAGAAAACTTGTTATGCTGATGGGATTTGTGAAACAATTTGATGCTACCTCCTCCTTCTTTGACTCCTGAAATACTGGGAGCTTGTTGTTATACATGCCATGTTTCTATTACCTGCTTTTCATCAGTCAGCTGTGGATATGTTTCTTGTTATTATCATGGAATACATGTACTTGCAGCTAAACTTTACATAAAGTTTCATATCTCTACCCACATTTGTTACCTTGTAGTGCTACTTAGCAGGTAAGTGTAAATCAAAAGATAAGTAATGAAAAATACCCTCTCGATTTCCCTCTTTACAACAGAGAGGAGGACCCAAGCTGCAAAATTCAGATATCAGTTTAGCTCTGAAGTTTTCAGAAGATCAGAGATCTGGAACTGATTTTATATTTTTAAATTTGGAAAGTCATTAGAATTACCTGGTTCTGCTTTTGGGTGTTCTGTATCTAGTGTTTACACACCAAGGCACAAGGCTGAACTAAAAGTACTACCATACATAGTAATGAATTAAAGGAAAAGACAATTATGGCTGTCTCCTTTTTTTGAGTATCCAGAAAAGATGTGATACTGTACTGTGAGTTTATTCTAGATCAGTATCCTAAGTCCCCTTCCTCCCCCAGCTGACAGAACAGATGGTTCATCTCTCTGCTACAATTTCTGAATCCTTCAAAATCCCACTGTGAGGAGCTGGGAATAGGTCTTTCTTTAAGAAGTCCTGTCCCTCTAGTGCATTTTAATTCTTAATTCCATGGCTAACTCTTCAAATTACACTTCAAGTATCACCCTGTTATGCTGATTTTTCTGGAAATTAATAAGGGTTGAGATGGCATTTAAAATTAACAATGCTGATGAAAATATCAATACAAGTAGTACTTCAGCACCATGGGGGATATGTAAAGGGAGAATGTCTACAACCTTTTTCCCAAACTTTTTTTTATATAAGCCTGTGGTCTTTGAGCAGTCTGTGAGAGCTGTGGGCAGTGTAAACAGTTTAGATCTGTTTATAGCCATGAGTGGCACTTCAGGCAAAAAAAGGATTTGAAAATTATACAGGTGAGATAAGAGCTGTGTCAGTGTCACAATAACAGCATTACTGGCACTGCTGAGGGGAAGGCTGAAATCTTGGGTCTATTATGAGTGACTCTGTATTCATAGTGGAATAATGCCTATAAAAAGAGTAAAAACATCATTGGCAGTCAAAATCTGCACTCATGGGAAAGAGATGAAAGATGGGCAGAGCTGCAGCAAATGGAGAAGGAGATCTTGAACACCTTCATGAGTAGCAAAATTTAAATCAGTTACTGCAATAACTGCAGGCAAGAGGAGGGAGGGGGGAGGGCAGAAAGGCAGTACATTTCTTTTGATTTTCTTTTATTGTGGGAAGCTTTCTATGACTTGAAGAGAACTATGGAAATTACATAGCACCGAGTCAGGAGTGACATCAAAGCGACCAGGACAAGTGGGCTGTGTAACTGGGAGTTAAAACCCAAGCATGACTTACATTGATGGATAACTCTTTAGAGGAATGAGCATTTTGCTGTGGTGATTCACCAGCTAGCAGCTGGATGTTTTTCCCAAAATATTCAAAAATATTCATCTTGCTAAGTGCGGCCAACAGTTTGTGCTGTTCGGGTAATATTAATGAGTTAAGGTAAAACGTGTTATATTTTAGGTCTTAGTTTCTAGACAATGTGGGCCAAAGTCACATCCCTTTTTCAGTGGCACAAAGTAGTTGAAAAGGCAGAGGGTGGCTAGGTAGGAATTCCATTTACACAGGAAGAATCCCTTGCTAACAGACAACTACGACAGCAGCTCAATTCAAACTTTTCTCCAGTGCCAAACAGTTGAAGTTTCTGAGCAAAACAGGAGTTGGAAACTGGTTTTTGCTTCTGAGTTAGTCTCAGCTGTCAACAGTCCACCAAGAAAGTGGGTAGCAGCATATGAATTAGGGCAGTGCTGCAGCTTGAATTCTGTTTGATGTTAGTGCTGCTCTGACTCAGTGTGATCTGGATTTCACCACGGCTCTGGTGGAGTTTGAGGCTTGAAGATGGAACTCCCTGGCTGCCACCCACCTGTAGCAGCAGTTGCAGCTGGGATCAGGTACAAATCAAATTCAGACCTTTTTCATTGCCTATTTTGTGTCAGTCTCTTATTCTATTTCTTTAATTTCCAATTTGTCCTGCCCCACCTATTTGCCAATAAAAATAATTCTGTATAAAACAAAGCACATACACACAAAGTAATAGAATTCCTGTTTCACATTTTCAGATCTCTAACATAATGTTCCCTTTCTCCTTGCCTTTCTTGCTCATTTTATGATTCTTTCCCATCTCAATTTCTCTCTGCAGTCATTGATTACTGATGTAATATTTCCCATATCAAATTCAGAGCTATAAAAATAGGCTACAGTGCAGAAAATATATTAGACAGAGGCTGGTTTAGTTGAGTTAGTGAGGTTATGTGTTGGAGAATAGTGACACATTCATTTATTTATCTGCAGGGAATTGTTAGTGAAGTTTCTTGTTTATGCCCTCTCAGTCTTTCTACTGATTCATTCTCACCTGGTTTCTGAGGCTGCCATGACCATGTAGAAATCTAATGTGACCTAAACAGCTCAAATTCATTAGAGCACGATTATCATGAAGCAAGAGGTCTAGCAGAGACATTTTAAATGAGGATGTAATATAAGGTAGCTTTTTACTTTTATGAAAGTGTGAAAGTATGAGTTACATTTTCATTAAGTTAAGGCAGTGAGGTCTTCAGCATGATTGGTGTACCTGCTGTACAGACAGCGCTGTGAAATAAGCCAGAAGCAGCATTCTTCCCACTACTTCCTCCTGTTTTTATTGATTTAAGTGAGACTCTGGGGTATCTGATCCTATCCTGATGCCTGAAGATTTATTCATATAACTCCCCATGCATCAGCATGATATTACACCACTTGCTCTCTGGAGAAAATAATTAAGTGAATTACTAACGCATAAAATACTCAACTTAAAATGCTTAAATATTCCATTTGATGCAGTTATATATAGTTTAATGCAATAAGTGCAGCATCCTCTTAGAGTGCCATGGCTTTCATCTCCATTAAATGGAATATTAATTACCAGTTGATTCCAATTTTGCCAAGGTTGCTTTGTTGTTATGTTCTTCAACAAAAGTAGAAGGTGAAAAAAGACTAAACTGTATATAAAATAAAAGTAATCAACAGAGATCGTTATATCAATGGTGTCATTACTTTGGGGTTGCTGTTATAAATACTTTGCTTTCATAGAGTCTTTAAAATGAGACAGAAACCTAATCTATTGACTGACTTGTAGCAGAAGTTGCTCGTGGGGATGGTAGTTCATCCTACATGCAGGTATTGCAAAGAAAGGGAGAATAATACCCAAATACAACCAGTGATGAAGCAGGGGATGGAGTTCAGCCTTTCACTGAAATTCTGCAATTCCAGAGCAGCTCCATGGAGCACTCAGCAACAAGTAGATGCACATGAAGTTCCAAGTGTCCTGCTCAAAAAAGCATCAAATAGCTTTCAACTGTGTGTAAGCTGCTTAGAGCTGGAATAGTTAATTCTTTTTCTGATGGTTTTTTGGGGTTTTTTTTGTTGTTTGTTTTTTTTTTTTGCTTTTTTTTTTGTTTTTTTTTTTTTTTTTTTTTTTTTTTTTTGTGTTAGAAAGTCTAATCCATTGACATTGAACACTGAAAGGTTGTTTAATTTTTTAAGAAAAAAAATATTTTTTCATCCTGAAGTTGCCTAATTTCACTTATAGTGAAACAAAATGTGTAATTTTATCTATATTATTTAAAAGAAAACAAAATTCTGTAGTATTTTGCAATATTTTATTTTATTTACATCAAATGTTTTCTTTAGCCACAATTTTGTTTGCCTAGGAATAGAGCTGTCATTCCCAGATTTTTTTTTTCCTAAATTTTTGCCTTTTTGTCTTATCTCACTATGGAAACAAGCATTTTAGCCCAACAAATTCATGGTGAAAATATTGCTGAAATTCACCTTTTTTTTTGGCAAACCATTTAAATGTGTGTTTGTGTATTCTGTTTATTTGTATTTTAAAACCAAATGTCAGATGTACATTTGTGTACTAAAATCAGCTGCCTCTGAGCACAAAATCCACTTCAAGGGCCAGACCCTAATATTCATCCATCTTGTGATTCCTGCTGCATCCCTTTCCCCGATCCAGCTGTTACACAAATGTCCCTGTGTTGTCCTGGAAATGGAGCACTGGCGGTGTAGGACAGGCGCAGGAGGAGGGGGATTGTTCCAGCAGAGTGCTGTGGGTGTGTGTTTGGTGCCCACTGCATTCCTTCAGCAC
This sequence comes from Regulus satrapa, assembly GCA_013396955.1. Taxonomy (NCBI): domain Eukaryota; kingdom Metazoa; phylum Chordata; class Aves; order Passeriformes; family Regulidae; genus Regulus; species Regulus satrapa. The sequence continues at coordinate 238,061 of VWZN01006317.1, forward strand.
TGAGAGTTCAGCTCAGTGCTGGCTAATTCCAGGAACTGACACTGTATCTGAATACAAATCTCATCCTTTGGAATCAACTTTCCTTTGGGTCCTGGTAAGAAAATTCAGTGTGTGCTGGCCCTGTTTCTGTGTGTGGTTTGCTGGGAGCTCACCCACCCGTAGCCATCGATGCCTGGGCACTTATACCAACATCTCACATTTTTATGCTTTGGCTCAGAGTGAAAAATGAAAAACAGATTAAGCTCTGCTGTTGTTGATTCTGACTTCCACTTTACCTGCTCTCCCTGTAACAGAGGTTTTGAACAGGATCTTTTACAGCCCAACTCAACTTAGCAATTCTTCGCCAAGTACTAGAAACGATGAAGTTTGGTTCCTCTTTCAAGCAGCTTTTGCGTTTTTCTGCTTGTCCCTCTCCCTGATATTTTTTGCAGTTTGATGCTAATGAGGAGCCAGAGATTCCTAAAGGTAACTAACATTTCTGGTCATAGATGCACAAACGTAAGAAGAAAATTGATCTGCCAATGTTGATCTACAGTGCAGAAAATAGAGATGCATTGCTGTGGTATTTTTCATCTGAATAAAAAGGAGGAATCTTTTTCAGGAGCTGCTGCTGCTTTTTCCTGCACTGTTTCTCATCAGCATATTAAACCTCTTCTTCACAGGCTTTGTTCAGGCTTTTGTTGAATAGCATTCTAGGCTGTGTAAATTAATGGGAGTGTGGTTTGGGGAAAAGTTGGCAAAATGAAGCTGTAAATTGTTGGGAAGTGTTTAAATTGAGAACAATGTTGCAAGTTTCCCATGGAGATTTAAGTCTGATTAACTTAACAGAACTGAAATATATTTTTCAATTTATATTCAAATAATGTTCATTGTTATTTTCTTTAATATGAACTTTTAAGATCTTCAAGGGGAACATTTCTCCACAGAGAGCTGTCTTCTTTACAACAAACCCCAGTGTTGCCATTGACCTTGAGTGTTTTCAGGAGAGAAGAACACAGGAGGCAAATAAATGCAATTTCAGCCCTTGTTTACCAGTCATCTCTGAATGTGCCAAGTGTCACAGCTGCCACTGACTTTGAGGAACCTTAGTCTTTGAATGGTATGAAATCCAGGTAACATTTATTGTGATGGTATTAGAAAATGACAGTTAATGTGTTTCAGTTATTCAGGAATGTAAAGGTAATAGTACAAAAATTATTCCAGGGCGAGTAAATTTAGGTGTAGGTTCTCCTGTCTAGAATCCTGATCATAAAACTTTGCAGGACCTCAACTTTGTGGTACTTCAAGTAGCAGTTCTTGTGTTCAGAAATGTGTTGCTACCCATGAAAAACATTTCACAGAATCATAGAATATCCTGAGTTGGAAGGGGCCCACCAGGATTATCCAGGTGGGAAAATCCAGCATTTTTGGAAGAATGTACGGAGCTGGTTTTCTAATTTTTTTCAAGGAAACATGCAGGATTTAGGAGATTGCATTTTGAAAGGATTAGTAACTCATTCAAAGTTGTTAAGGAAATTTTGAGCAACAAAGGGGAAAAAATCAGGGCAGTCATGCTTGTTCATGAATTGGTAGGGAACTTAAAGAACAAGTCCTGTGACTGGGAAGGACTAGAAAGAACTCAAATATTGGGGTTGAGGCTTTGTACACCGACTGATATATTTTTATATTATCTGTCAAGAGTAATAGTGAAAAGCAGGGTGTCAATACATGGCAATGCCATAAATTTATATAAATTAGGCAATTTTAGAAAAGAGTACTAAGAGCTCTAGGAGAGTGTAACAGAACTTGGTAATAAGATGTCAGATTAAATTCAATTTAGGTGAATGCATGGGAATTAAAGTATAAATAACTTCAGCACATGAAGTTCTAAGTCACTCCTTTATGAAAACTGCTTTATATTATATAGAAATATTTGAAAAACACTACTTGAATTATGTAAGTAAAGATTATAGTAAGAATTGCAGTAAAGGTATAGATATTTTTAAATGGTATGGGCTCTTTTGTTGCATTTCTTGATTCTTGATCATAGATTATATGATTCTATAAAGTATTCCAGGTGCATGAGGTTGACCCAGATTCCAGTGGCTTGGTAAAAGCACACAAATCCCATTCACAGTGGCTGGCTCTGGTATTTGGCTTGTAAATTTAAAACTAAAAGTTTGGATAGTAATATATATTTCTTTGTTTTTTCCCCAAAAGAAGCAGGTTCTTTTATCTTCAAAGTTCTGCTGGAGATCAGGTTTTTGAGTTGTGTTAGAACTAGCCAAGCCTGGGAGGTTGTTTCCATAAAGGTGTGCAGGATTCAAAGCGTCAAATTCCATGAGCAAGGTATATCCTTACAAGTAAATGGTATTCCTGTGAGCGTAACTTTTCACTTTCCATAAGAAAATGATGGCTGAATTAATATCTCTGAATGCTTAAAATTAACAGCCCTAAACTGAATCCTACACTGGGTAATCTCCTGAGGAAAATCAGCATTTTTCAGCCTTGTTTAATTCTGCAGTTTTCCTGAAAGCACTAGAAACTTTGGTTGAGATGGTGAGAGCAGGATATTACCTGCAAGGCTGGGAGTTGTGTGTTTGAATAATGAAAGTTCTGATGAAAACTGCTCATCTGCAGTAAGACCACTTCTGACTTATAATCATTGCAGATTTGACCATACATCTTTTCTGAAATCTCTACTAATCTAAAGCAGAGCTGACTGCATGTTGAATTTTTGCTGACACTTTCTCCATTGTTTTATCAATCCCTCCCACTGTGTAGAACTTGTACTCTGTAACTTTGCAGCAGTCTTCGTGTTGTCCTTGTAATTCTTATTCAGTGTGAAATATTCCCTTTCAGAACTGCTATATAACTGAGCTCCAGTAAGATTGCTCACCTTGTCACCTGTTAATATGAAAAGTTCTACATTTTAGAGAGAGAGCATTGATCACTTTATTTCTGTGTTAATAATAACAATTACCGTCAAATTATTGTCAATAAAAGATGTCTTTTCTTTTTTTTTTTTTTTTTTCCTATTACTGGCAAGAGAAGTATGCTTAGTCACCACAGTTAATTTTGGTTATGGTTCCAGAGCCTTATAGTGAGTAATTTCAGTCTATTTTTGGTTGTCCCTGAAGATTTGAAAAAATTTGGAACAGTTTTTAAAGCAAGGTTTTGATGTCATCTTAAATGACATTGGTTGCCTTTTCACATAATTTTGATGAAATCCTTTGCTCTTGTACTTTGTTTCACTGGTACAGCTAAATCTGTCATTCACTCCCAAATAATCCAAGCCCGACTTGCTTTGCAGCTCAGAGGATTAATATAGGCTGCTCAGTGTTACATGCTTTAACACTGTCTGGGGAAAAAACCCGTTTCCTCACTATCTGTTTTCAGAAGCATTAAAATGTTTTACAATTGCAGTCCTTACACTTTGTCTTCGACAGCTCTGTTGTAAAACTGTGGAAGCAATAAATCCTTTCTATCTTTAATTGAATCCTTTGGTATCACTCTTTAGGGCAGTCTGGGCTTTGCAGTTATTTGCACATTTTCAGTAGGAAACATCTGTTCTTGTAGTTTGTACTCCTTGTCCTTCAACATTGTGACTCTCATGGCCACGAATGCTTTCCATCTTGTGTGGTCCCTGTTTATGGCCTTTGCTGCACAGAGCTCATGTTGGCTCCTTTTTGCCTTTGGGCTCTACAGAAATAATTTTGGGGCTGTGCAAATCGCTTCAGTTCCTCTCCTTGCCAGCTCTGGCATTTAGCCCTAGCACTGTGCAAATTAATGTGTGTTTTTCTGCGTTTCTTGGGAAAACCTTGTTTTTAGAGATAAGAATAGTTCCATTTTTGCACCCAAAAGTATTTGCAAATGGTAACAGTTGTCTGAAACATGAGGCTTAAGAAATTTCTCTTTTGTGCTGTTTCTTTTTTTTTTTTTTTAAATGAAGATATGACGTGCACAATATCCTGCTTAGGAGACTTTATAACACTACTGTGTAGGCAGAAAACGGATTTCTTTCCCTTTGCAGTCTCTTTTAGTTTGATTTTTTAGGTAGCAGAGAAATGTACCTCTATTCATAACCAAAACACTCTGTTGTAGCAGCATTGTTCATACAGTTATTGAATTTTTTATATTGTATGAAAACATGAGCACTATCTTTGCTATTCACATGCTGTTTATTCTTTGAAAGTTTTTTCTTGTAAAAAACAAAAACCCAACAGAAAATCCTCCTCTAGAACACTGTAAGAAATAAAGTATAGCAAAGTAAAGTAGTCAGTAACTGGGATGGATATGACTGCACTGAGAAAAGGATGCCATGCTCCTTTAGGAATTACCTTGTTTATATTGCTTTTAAGTCACTGAACATGTCCATGGTGAAATATAGACTTTTATTTACAGAACTCTGAACAGTGCCTAACTGAGTTTCAGACGTATGTAGTTAATAAAAGAACCTATTCTCTTCAGATAGCCTTGAATTCTTATTAAATATATAAGTTTCATTTTAGACAGCAGGTTTCTACATACTGGGAGCCTCAGGCTAAAGCAAAAAGCAAAGGGAACTTGTATATGTTTGTAAGTACAGTGCAGAAGGGAAAATTCCTATTTCTGCAGCCAGGGCTCCAACTAGTTTATTTGTAAGGTGAGTCTTTTTCTCTTTAAGAAGGGCAGGTAAAAAAATGCAACTTGTAGAGAAAATAGTTTTACTTCTGTTGCTCTCAAGGAGCTAATGTACTTTTAATTAGAAAAAGGCGTTGAAGGCAGGTGGAAAAGGGGAAAAACTGTTGTTTCTTAATGAAAAATTTTCTCTGTCCTGCAGAAAGAGCAATAGGTATCCTCCTGGGAATTTTTACTAGAAATAATGGAACTAGTGGTAGAAATGATGCTGTAAGGAATGAGAAAACAAGGCCTGAATTAATAAAATCTTACAGTACAGTGCCATGCAGTAAGTGCAGAAACCTGTTTTTCACAGTCTGAAAACAAAGACAAAGAGAAGTCCTCATACATATCTGTGTGTGTGTGTGTGTGTGTGTGTGTGTGTATATGCTCACAACTATCCTACATATATCACTAACTTGAATATAGCATAGTTTTTCTGTTACAGCAAGAAAGTGAATCCAAATTGTTAAATCTTGACACTTCCACCCCAATTAAAAACCAGCCTTTTCTTTAAGGCTTAGAGGTGTTAAAGTCATCGACATATTTGGGATAAAACGCCATTGTCTGATTTGAAAAGCAGACCTGATTCAAATGAAATTAAGCAATGAAAAGTGCATTTTAGGTATGGTGTTATTCACAGCCATGCCACTGTACTTGTAAAACCTACAAAAATCAGATTTTTGTTTTCTTTAACTTGATTTCAGTGTTTCACTGAAAAGATATAACTGAATGGCTGCTGTGAGCTTTACCATCTAACTTAATTGCTTCCATTTCCAGGCAAAATGGCTTTCCTGATTTCTACTTTGGCCAAAAATGCTCCCTCATGGAGGCAATCCCATACAGAGAAGGTGAGAGGGCATCTGGAAATGCATGTTTTAAAACTGCTGATCTCACCTGCTGATGGGTGGTAGAAGTGACAGCAAATTCCACATCAAGTAAGTAGGAAATGCAGAGTGTGTGTGTCACTGGCACTTCTGTCTGAGGCTGGCTGCTTCCAAGTGCCCAACACAACACGGATTCCTGAAGCTGCTGCTGTGAGTAAACACGTGTGAGAGGATTTATCTAGAATGTAAAGCTTAAAAAACCTTTTGGAGCTGTATCACTGACATATGGCACAGCAGCTGAAATGAGTGGAATCATTGTTCTGGTGCAGACTTAACAGTAGAAGAAGTAAAGCTCAGGAAAGGTGCAGAGCCTTCTGGGGTGATTTACAGAGGAACTGGATGTGACAATGCGAGTCGGTCTAAAAAAATAACAGCCCACAAGTTAGAACAGTGGAACAGCTTTTCCTCAGAGTGAAATGATGAAGACAAACAGACGAATGTAGGAGGAAGAAAATAAATTAGCTGTTAACAATATCTTTGAAAGCACTTTTAAAAGGGAATAAAATTGCTTTTTAGATTTTTCATCCTTTTAAAGAAGAAATTAAAGTGTCTCTTGATTCTGTGCTTATTAAAAATGAAGTGTTGCCTGATTCAGTGAGCACCTTCACATTGTGAAAAGTATTATGTGAGAATGATGACTGATAGTTGTGAGAACAGGTATCCTTCAACCCTATTTTTAACAAGTGCAACAAGATGACTTAGCTGCCGTCACGAATTTGGCCTCCAGTCCAAATCCATTTCATGCAAAATTCTGGGGAGGAAATGAGCTTCATGCTGGGAACAGAAAATTAAGAAATATGGGTTAGAGAGTGCTCCAGTGTGATGGTTCTGTGTCAAAACCAGTCTGCAGCTTTCTGCCTAGACTTTACAAACAGAAAGCAGCATCTGTATTTGGATTCTGAGGCAAAAAAGAGCACAGCATAAACAGTCCTGATATAAGATGCTTAATATGTCAGTTCACCTAACCAAATGACCCCTAAATCTCTTCCAAATCCTCACAGGATGTTTCTGACCTTATTTCTCCATATTTCTACAAAAACTGGTGCTCTTTTTGGTTCTGAATTGCAAACCTGATTTCATGGGGTGTTAAGCAATTGCAGCAAGTGTGAAGTTTTCTGTGTCTGCCTTGCCATGACTCTGCAGGATTTGAATTTATAATCATGGAAGAACTGAAATTATGATCTAGACTCTGTAGTTTTCTGGATAAAGGCAGAACAAGTGAAGTACCTGCAGTGGCTCAAGGCAGATTCAAGACTTCCCAGGGTTCAGAATGAGTTTATTGTTAAGGTCTTATTTACTTCAAGAGTAAGGAGAATACAGTTCTAGTTTTAAAACAGAAAATGCTGTCACATATATCTTAAAATGAAACACTGAAAACTGAATGTTGATCAGTAATCTGCTTTTTTTGTTCTATCTCCTAATCTCACAAGTTGATAATTACTTTGTAATAGCTGCCAAATCATTAAGGAGTGGAATATATTCATCTACCTTGGTGATAAAAGGGATAATATTTTTATTTTCAGTTTTTCCATCTCAGCAGATGTATAACTGCATAAAAGACTTTGTTGCTATAGCTTACTGAATGCTTAAAAAACTTGAGCAGATGAATTTTTTTTAAAAATTGTATTAATGTGTGGGTTTTTTGGGGAGTAAATGTCTCTTATTTCAGTTTGTTTTCAGTGTAGTTTAAGACATCTCGAATAATTATTTTGCGATCTTGGGTATTTTAGAGACTGTTTTTTCCTGTGTCTATTTTGTTTTCATAATAACTAAAGGAGGGAAAAAATACCAGTATTAAGAATATGTGCCTTTTGAATGATACTGTAGACTCAGTTTTCAAACGAAAATAAATATTTGTGCATGCATGAACAAAATTAGATTTTTATCAAAAGGAACACTGTGGAAATGGCAGTGGATATTACATAGGATGGACCTCACATGGTCAGCTCCATTAGTATGGAAAATTCAAGAGGATCCCAGCTGGCTTTCCTGGCCACAGGTTACACAGGTATGAGCAGAGCTTCTTCTACAGCCACTTCTTAGCAGCTGTTCCCTTCTGAATCCACCTGCTTGGAGACTGCAGTAAAACTTGGCAGTGCTCTCAATCTCCAATATTTGTTTATGCTATTTAAACATCCACATATGAATATTATTATTATTTTTTATGTTTGAGTTTTGAGTTTTTTGTGGGGGTTTTTTTGTTTTGTTTTGTGTTGTTTCTGCAATTTGCCATTATAATATAGTCTTCCAAATCTATGGGTATATTCTGGTAATTTCAGCAAGATGTATTGCTTACTAGTTAAAATGATGTATTTTTGATCATTGCATGGTGGATGAGGTAAGATAAAATGCTGTTGTGGTGTAGAATCTAAATATTTGTGTAGATGTTTTATTTGATAACTGCTATTCTGCTTCAGCTGTTTATGGGGTTTTATTGCTTGCTTTGCAATCCAATATAGGGACCCAGGCATACCAGGGAAGGCTGAGTTATGTTGCATGTGGTTTCACAGAACCATATTAGTGTGCCTTAATCATTAAAGCAACGTGAATTGTGGTCATATATCTTTCAAAACAGCACATGGTTATAGCCCAGGAATGCATTAAGAAACTTAAATGTGAATTAAGTACATGAAAAGATTGCCTAGGTCTTGCAGACTCTGTTGCATTGTGAACACTTAGTGGTGGGAAAGAATAATTCTTACAATGCTTTCTGTCTGTGGGCTTTGAAAAGGCTTTATAGGGGGTTATTGTACCTGTCTGCAGGTGTGAAGATTGAAACAGAGAGAAAAGAAAAAATTTTCCAAGGTCTTGTGGAAAGCAAATGGTGCTGCTGCAGGGAAAACCAATCAATTCAGAGGTCTGGGCCAGTTCTCTGTTCAAGTGCTCTACTGCCTCCTTTGCTTCCAGCTGTTCCTGTTTCCCAAGAAAACAAACATCTCCACTTTAGCTTCCAAGCAGAATGTGGTAAGTATTCTGAGAAACCTCTGCGAGGAATTTCTACTTTTATTATTTGCTTCTAGCAGCATTATGCTGGTAACCACAAACCTAATTTTTTTTTAATAGCTGATGCCACTATAATTCCAATGTTCCTTCTTTTGAAATTGAGTTACTCTGTATTTTTGGATACAAAAATGAAGGTAGTTTACCCTAATTTTCTATATTACAATTCCTAATGTTCTGCTTTTAAGGAGAGAGATCCTCCTGCTGCAATGTACCTCATAATCTGTTTATATGAATAGAAATTGCATCAAATGCAACATTAGGGGAATGGCGTTGGCTTTACATTAGGTGAAATCCTTATTCAGATACAAGTTATTTAAAAAGGGAGGCAAAAAAAGGGAAAAGGGGATTATTTTTCTTTTATTTCTTGACTATACATGAAACAGTTCAGTTCATTTCCATGAATCCTACTCTTTGGCCTCTTCCTAGAAGTGCCATCATACAAAGCTTAGCTTCTCCTCAAGACCATGCTGCTCTTGCTCTGACAATAACAAAGCCTGAATTTATATCTGAGCTTTCTGACGAACACAATGCTAGTCAGAGTTGTTGAAAATCTTTAGGGAAAAGGTTTTCACCTATCTGGTGGAGCTGGTTTTGGTCTGCAGCTCTGCTGAGGCTCTGTAGGTGTGTCCCTGTGACCTGAGCAGTCCCTCTACACCAGCTCCTCTGCTGCTGTAAGCAGTGTTAGTAAGCCACAAAGATCTGTAGAATTTCGAGCGGGATTTAATATGACTAATCATCATCCCACAGGATTTGACTGACATTTTGGTACTGGCTTCTCTGCAGCAGAAATAAGCCTTTAAGAGTAAAACATTTTCTGCATTAAAACTTTGTTTAACTGCAGCAAACCTGACACAAGGAATGACTCCTGTGCACTACAATTAGAGATCATGTGGCAGACAAAGCAAGAGCCCAGGGTTCCAGCATATACACAGGGAGTTGCTAAATTGAATAAGCACAAACAGATCTAATTCTGATGCTTTCTAACTTGTAAGCGCTCAACTTTAGAAGTCAATAACACTTTCCAAGACAGACTATGTGAGCATTATCAGAAATTGAATAGGTGCCTTTGCTTAGGAGTTTGGGTATTTTTTTTTATGAGACAATGCAATAATATACATTGAGTATCTGGACTTGTTAAAATGTATACTCTTCCCTGAAAATGGTAAATTAAGTATTGCCTTTACTTTGAAAATACTAATGCTACATTTTCCTATGAAAATATATGACATCTGGATGTGATCTTTGCTGTCTGTGAAAAAGAGATTTTCAACATCAGGGCCCTGATACAGCTTGTGTCCTGCTTGTTAGTTACTCTGCTTTTATTTCTGAAATCCGAGTATTTGTATATATAAATTTAAATCTATAAAATGGATGTAAGAATAACTTTGGTTCCAAGATTACAGTTAGTTACACGTGCTCAGACTCAATTCTTTTCATCAGAATTTTGCTGGTATCCTGCTCCTTGGAATTCCTGGCTAAATCTGTCATACTGCATTATTTCGTGTGGCCTTTTCAGGGTGCTGGTTGCTCTGTCTCAGAGTTTCCTTTCCATTTTATTCAGTGCTGTATATTATCCTGAGACTTGTTCTCTACAACGAATTTCATTCTTAACATTCTGGTGCAATAAATGGCAATTAAACGGGGAGAGTTTTCCAACTGTGTAAGAAAACCATGCCATTGATGTTTTTTACTGAAGAAAACATTTAAATACTTTTAAAAGGTGTTTTAGTCATCTTGGCAGTGTGTAGAAGCTAAGGACGTGTGACTCAGGAGAAAATGTGTCGGTACTCATTTAGGGAAAAAAACTCCGTTTGTATTCATACAGAGCCTGAGCTGAGACCCAGGGGAGCAAACAGAACACTCTTCATCACATACGGGAGGAAATCTGCAGCTGATGTAAATTTTTATTACTCAGTTGACCTCAGCAGAGTGACGCTGGTTTTATAGGAGATGAAGTTTTTTTCACTGTGGTCGTATTTTCTTTGTTTACTTAAAAACATCTGTGCTTAATATTGGGCAGAGAAGCAAAATCAAGTTCCCTGACCTGCACCCCTGTCCTCTGTGAAGCTCTTCTGGATTTACATTAACCTGACTGGGATCAGTATCTGCTTCAATACATGCAAAATACCAAGAGGCAGGTCTACAATTTTTGTTCTCTTACTGCCTTGAGCCCCTTTGTTGGATCGAAGTTGAAAGCTGGGCTAACCAGATGGATTGGGGTTTCCCTGAGGAAGAATGTCCTGGGGGAGAACCAGAGCAAGGGATTGCTTGCTTGGGGAGCTGCTGAGCAGCAGTTGGTTTGAGTTTCATTGGGCACAGGTGATTTTAACCTGAGAGAAAGGCTGGCATAATGTGGAGCAACCCTAAAGCTGCCCTTCCCTGGCCCAGGTGTGAGCTGGCTGTGGGAGAGAGGGTAGAAGAAGGACTGTGTCCCCTCTTCTCCCAGCTGTACGGGGTGCATCTCAGCTTCAATGAAAAATGCAATCTGGGAGTTATAATTTTTGCTCGAGGAGCCAGTTTTATGTTTCCATTTGAGGAGTTTTGTATTCAAACCTTCCCAGGCATCAGGATGAGAGTATTCTCGAGGGTGTGTTCCTGCTGCTTCAGCTACATGGGTTTGCAATTCATTAAACTCTGCTGTCTTGCATGGCAATATTAGTTCCTACCAAAGCCAGTAATGCTCATTTAGAAAATGGCAAGTGCAGCCGAGTGACAGACCAGCTCCATGAAATATATCTCATTTACAGTGCAAATTTGCAAAATTTACAAGTGTTGCACAACAAACAGTGTCCTTTGAGTGGAAGGACCCTGCTTATGGCAGGGGTTTGGAGCTACATCATCTCTAATGCCTCTTCAGCCCAAACCTTCCTGTGATGGTTCTATGAATACCAATTAAGAAGTTTTAGGAGTTCTTCACAGTATTTTTCAATGGTTAAGCTGGTTTACCTGTTAAATTCTAAGTCACAGCATGAGTTGAGTTTACAATGACTCAAAATTCTTGACTGTATTTAACCACCTGGTTCTCCTTGACAGCTGAAATTTGTTAAGAGTTTGGGCAAGTAATTAGCATGTGCAAATGGCTGGCAGGTAACTTTTTAGTCAGAATCCCATCACAGCTGAATGGATGGTGTGTGTCACATTGGGGGATGATATAGGAAAATATATCAAATACAAATTTGACATATTTGCATATTTTTTTCTCATACAATTTGTATTGTTAAAAACAATGTCTTGATTTAGATGCACTCAGCCTGTACTTCTGTTGTTTATATGAGTGTGAATTGGCACAGCTGGGATAACTCTTGTACCCTATGCACAATTAACAGAAGGAGGAGTGAGGTGTTTTGCAGTTTGACTAAATTAACCCATGAAAGTTGCACAGAAATGTAATTCCTTTGTCTGCTGCAAATATTTAGAGACAATCCTGGCCAAATATCTTCCTTGGTGGTGGAAGATCACCCTTAGAATAAGGATTAATGTAAATGTCAATATTTATTCATATGGGGTTTTGATTTTTAGTTTCAGCACACATCCATAGTTGCTCTCAGTCAAAACATCTGTCTTCATAATAACTCAGAGTACTTCTGATTGTTGAAAAAACAATGTTATGAGATGTGGGGGTAGAATAATTATCTCTCTAATACAGCATTAAGAAATTCCCTGCACGGAGAAAGACAGATTTACACTTGCTTTGTCTTATGTGGGTGTAAGAGATAATGGGAGTATAAATCTCTGTAGGATAATAAAATGTATAATTTAGAATCTCTGCATAAGATTAATGCCACACAGTTTTTTCTTCTCCCCCTCTCTTCCCTCCCCCCCTTTTTAGGTAATGAGATTAGTATTTTCACAGGTTACAGTTTCATTATCAACCAAAATAACCAACTGACCATAACATATTGACAGGATTTTTGATTTAAAAAGACTTCTCAGGGTCATTGTTTTTAGGAATATAATAGTTTCTTAATAACTGTAGTGTAGGCTTTTAAAACTCGGTATTAATGTAGTTGCCAGGACTTTTTATTTGGTATATTTTATGATAGTGTTTTTAGTTTAGGTATTGATGTTTGAAATACAGTGCCTTGTGATAATGAAGAAGGGAAAATACAAGACAAAGTGATATGTAAAGAAGGAATTTTTTTTGTGTCAATGTTAGCACTGATTCCCGCCATGTAATAAAATATAATACTTTTGTGAGATACTTTGTATTACCAGGTGTTCATACTTCTAAAAAGAAAAGGTATTGTTTTAGTGAACTCTGTCCAGAGAGGCCGAACATCAGAAGCCTCTTAGAGCCCTTTGTGGCAGCTTTGTAGGAAATGTTGGGAGGCAGTGGAATTAAAGGGTTGCTTCCTAGTCCTGGTCATCCGGAGTGCTTTGGCATTTCACCTCATTTTCTGTGTTTTGGTTTACCCAGTGAATGTAAGGGTCATGATGCAAAGCTGCTTGAGATCCCAGGGGATTGGCAAAAATGTCTGTCATGGGATGCATGGGGTTCAGGTTCAGCTTACTTCTTCCAGTAAAACCTCATCCTGTTCTTATTTATCAGCTTCAAAACATTGCTTCACATTGCATGAGACTTCCCTCAGACAAATGGTTCCTGTGAACATTTTGTCTTTTGAAACTTTGGATGGCTTACTCTCTAATTTAATTTTTAATTTCATTTTAATGCTTAGCAATTGGATTGGATCCATTTTTAAATTTTTTTTTTTAGAATTTACATAGTTTCTCTTTGAGGCTAAACTTTCACATTCAATCTATAATTAAATCTAATCTGGAATTTAGGTTTTGTTTTGGAGTTGAAGATAATTTCCTTTTCCAGGAAACCATTTAAGGATGCCCCCTATATGCTTTTTATGTGCCTTTCATATGTTCATTTAAGCTATTCAAATGAAGAAAATTCTTCAATATTCTCTGGAATTCAAGGGGATTTAAACATTTCTTGTTGATACCATGTCATGAGTACCCTTTCCTTAAAATCTTTTGCCCTAAACTCAGACTTCATGCTATTTATTTTTAGAACTTATTAGAGAAGTGTTTCTTAAATATCCTTTGGCCTAGGTGGGTGTGTGAAATATGCTGCAAAACCTCAGTGATTCCAGCAGCTGGGAAACACATTTTGGTCTGTCCACAAGAGAATTACTCCATTATTTTTCATGTTTCCAAGCTCTGCAGAGTGCACAGAGCCTCAGTCTGCATCCTCTCCCTTCACTCTGACCCATATCACCATCTTTGTCATATGACAGTAACAATACCACTATTTTAGGAATCAGTTCTTAAGAGAATTAGCCATTATAGTCCAGTTACAGGGAAAAGAAATGCTTTGAAGATACCTGGCATGCTGTTTGTTGGATCATTGCAAAGACAAATGTTTACACCTCATAAGTGAGTTTATGAGTATATAATTTCTGGCAGAGCTCAGTTAATAGAATTTTAAAAAGTGAAGATGCCATCAGAGGTAAAAAAAATACTTTATCTTTTTCCTAAAATGGAAACTGAGAGTACTCTGATCTGCTTCTTAAACATTTTATTGCACATTGTATCCTGTTTCCAGGAAAAAGAACAGACTCATTTTGTTTCAAATATCTACCATAATAAGAAACATTACCACAAAGACATTTCCAAACTACAGTCTTCAATGTTTCAAAGTGCTTCCCCCCCCTCCCCCTCCCTAATTCTTCAATCCATCTCTGTTTTAGGATTGAAAATTGCAGAGCTTGGTCTTTTAATCCATGTTTCTTTCTATTTATGCCACATGTGTGCCAGAAAATAGCTCTGCATACTTTCTTTAATTTGATACAAATTCTGCAGCGTTTTCTTCTTTGCTAAACTTAAAATTGAATAATAATAGTAGTTTTACTTAGCTTTTAGGTTGCGCTTTACTGGGTTAAAAAAGACTCCGTAAAAAAATCAATTAGGAAAGGTTTAATGAATAGCATTGTTTTTCCTTATTAATGCCTCTCATTGTGATAATTAAAATGCTTTTGTTTTTCTACTGTGAGAAGCTGCACTGCATCAAGGCCAGCAGAGTGTTTACAAAGAAGTGATGTATGAGCTCTGTGAAGCCATAAAATGAAGTGACATTAGGTTGGCTTCTCTAAGTTTCAATTATTACAGGTTTGTAATTTTACTTGGGACATGGTGAAAATTTATTTATATCAGTGCTAGTGATGTTGTTAATAAATGTGTCCAGGATCAGCATAGAACATCATTGATCAAACCCATTGAGGCTTTGTTTGAAATCAAGTGTGAGAAATTTGGCAAGTCCATAGTTGTCTAATATAGTTGGTTTTTTTTTTTTTTTTCTGATATGCTCCAGGTATCAAAGTTAAAATTGCAGAAACATCAAAGAACAAACTCCAATTTACAGATCTGTCAATATAGGCAGCCAGCAGCATTATGATTGATGTAATTTATTATAAGATTACATGGGGAAAGCTCAACACAAATGATTTCTGCAGCACTTGTTACTTATAGATTTTACTAGCAGTAACATTTAGAATAATGGCCATCTAATATACTTCTCTGCAAATCACAGATAATAAATTTCAGTTATTGGTTCAACTTGTGAATTGGTAGCTCACATTGAGATAGGTAGTGCTGACAATCCTTTAGGTCCCTTAGTCAGAAGTTACAGTGTTTAATTTTGACATCACACCCCTGTTCAGAAGAGCCCTTTGAGTTCAGTTTACCAAGCAAACTTTGTAGTTATTGTTCACTTCTATCCATCCTGGTCCTTTTGGAAATATCATCAGCTGTAATTGTATATTTGCATTAAAAGAATACATTGTGTCATGGGCTGAGAATCAGTCTCCAGGAAGCTTTTCACCCTAAGTAATTGATAGACTTACTAAGTGTAGTATCAAGAAAGTATTTTCCAGTTTGATGTTGCCCTGTAGCTTCTGGGTATTCCTGTCTCTTAGAATCAGCAACTTGTGTGGTATCGAGTTCAAAGCTTTAAAATGCTCAGAAACATGTTGTTAATAATTTCTGTCACTCTGTTAGTGGGAGTATTTGATCCGACAAGACTTATGTTCTCCCAAAAGCTGTTGAGTATTATAAAGAAGAATTAATCCTCTAAGAGTAATTAATAATCTTTAATCAGATATTGTATTATTTTCCCTGAAATCAATATCCAGGTGGATGACTCAGAGAGGTATGACTCACACTATTTACTCTTTCAAAATATTGACAAAACAAAACAAAAACAAAAATTTGTTTTAGGGGAAGTATATAATTTTTCAAAAAGTCGATAAACACAAAGAAATAATGTCTTGAGACCTGACTAAGATGCTGTCTGTCTCCTGCTGGCATTCTGCAAGAATAAAGAGAATTTAATTCAGTTTGACATCAGTAAGTTGGACTCAGAAAGGATTATTGGGTAGGGTTTTCTTTAGGACTTGTTGCTCCCTTGGAGGTGCCATAACCACCCTGCAGCTTCCCTGATGTGCAGCAAAGCAAAGCACCCATTCAGTTGGGCTCTCAGAGCTGCTGCTTTCCCTTGGGCATAGATTTGAATATTAGTAGATTTACAGATTGGTAATACTGATGTTGGAGGTTTGTGTTGTCATAATTTTAGCAGTCAGGGTGCTTTTTTGTGGGCAATGAAAACAAAATCTGGAGAAGGAGGGGAAGAAGCCTGACATCAAATACTTGTGCTTCAGGACTGCCAGCAGTGGTTGAAGCTGAAGTGTAAAACAGGCAAAGGCACAGACCTCCCAACACATGCCAGACACCTCTTACTTCCTACAGATGAGTAAAAGATCCTTGGGCTGGAAAATCAACTGCTTTCCTTCACTGTGAGAGATATTCTGCAAGATCTAAGAGTTTGGCATGTATTATCCTGGCAGAGCTGAGCGTGGCTGCAGTGGGGCCCTCAGAGGCTGAGCTGTGACCTCTGCTCCTCACCCCTGAGAGGGCACTGAAGGAAGCTCTGAATTTCAGTGACAGCCTGTGACCCTGCAGCAGTTCCAGTCCTAAACCTTCTGTCCCCTGACAAGAAGATTTGTTCTAACTTGCAGTAGTGTCAGAAGTACCACGCGAGAATTGCAGATTTAAGGAATACTGTTCACAGCTCTGCTCCAAGTCAAATATTAAAGAGATCTTCCTCTGCATGGGGACAGCTTTTGGATTTGTACAGTAGTAATTTTTACAAGGTTTGAAAGCACGGTGTTTGTCACAAAGATACAATAAAATTGGATTGTTGAAAATGCTATGATCAGCATCTACCATTAATATTTTGATTTGCCATTAGTGAATATGTATCATTGTTCATAGCTACACTATATTGCTTTGAATTATTTTAATGCAATAGTCATTTGAATAGTAGAAAATAATCTTGTGAATTACCTCAATTTCAGCTTGGGGAGTGCTTAAAAACATTTAATCAGATTTGTCAGATCAATGGAAAGAAGTTTGCATAATGAAGAATAAAGAACTTGCAGTAGTATTACTTAAATCAGATAGGGGAGTTAAAATTAATTCTTATTTGTTGTTTACTACTTCAGCCTTGTTAAGCTCCAGTCTCATTTTTAACATTATTTACAGAAACCACTGTTCTGGCTTGTTGTCGTCCTGTTTTTATGCAATTATTTCCAATTTTAAGCATTACTTAAACTTGTCTGTAGTCTTCTAACCTGGGTGCTTCCCTCAATTGATTATATTTTAGAAAACTTTGGCTCATAACTTATTCCCCAGGTTCAAAGTTGACTCCTAACAGCCCCATCAGCCAAGCAGACCCTTTTCCCCTCCCCCTCAGGACCCCTATGCATTGATGTGCATTAATCACCCAGTATCTGTCATAACTCTTACACCACCTAATGTGAGCACACACCTTTCGCTCACACTCGAGCATATTTAGACATATATTTAATATTTGTCCTCACATGCCTGGGCTGGAGAGCAGGGAGCCCACTTCAGTGAATTTCAGTGAAATTTGTGGCTGTACATCCACAGACAGGGTGTGAGGGAGGAAATCCATGTGCAGGGACAGTAACAGGTGCCCCAGTGAGAGCATTCCAGGCACCAGTGGCCCAGGCAGCTCTGGTGGGAGCTGTCACACCCAGGTTGGCTGTGCCAGAGCAGGCTGGTGCTGCCAGCTTCTCTCCCAGTTACAGCCCTTTTCTAGCTCACTGCTTCCTGCAGGGCAAACCTGTGTGCCCTGCATCAGGGTGAGCTCCACATCACTTCTGAGACCATATGATACAGTACATATAGTATAAAAATATATTGTATTTGGAGGCAGAATTTTTTATCCACTGTTTGTGTGATGGAGGGCTAACAGGGTAATTGTTTCTGAGCACAAATTAAGCCAGACATTGAGCATTCTCTCTTTATAATGCATCCTCCCTTTCCCCCTCCCCCCCTTTCTTTTTCCTAAGTTAGTCCCTGACCCCCAGTGTAGATTTGCTTTCCAACTAAGTATAATTTGGTATTTTTCCAGAAGCATAGTTATCTGTAAAGTACAGGCTCTGACTTTTTAAAGAGATGCTTTGGGATTGTGTTTATCAGATTCGGGGAAACCATACCTTATTAAGTATTCTTTTTTCCCCTGCCTGAAGGTTGAAATTTTTTTTTCTGAAGTACATCAAAGCTAGAAAATGACAAGGCAATTGCTTCTTTTAAAATTTATTCAATAGTAATCAGTGAACAGATACTGTCTCATACCCACTCAGCACGTTTTGTGTATGCAGTTTGGTTTTGTGGAGGCAGATTGCTGTCAAATTAGAAGCTTCAGCACCATGAGATTGTATTGACAGGATTTTGATCCATAGTATTAGCTGAATCTGGGACCAAGTTTTGGCTTTGGCAATGTTATTAGCTGTGAAATAGTTGCTTTTTCCTTCAGCTGATACCAACTGGCATATAGTTTGTGCATGACAAATAGCCAATGGTAAAATAGTTTTAGATTTCTATTTCATAATTTGTATGAGTAATAGTATTATGTTTGCTTTCCCCCTTTCATCTATGAATGCTCTGTCCTTTCTGTGCTGCAGAGCAGTTGGTGTACAGGAAAGGAGGCAGCTGCCTGCCCTCCAGAACAGGCACAGACTGGTGGCTTCCCTGGGATGGTGGGAGATGAGCTTTGCAGCCTTCCGGGATAATGAGAAAATGGAATCTGGGACGAGTTTTCTGATCTGCAGGCTGTTATTCAAATACCAACATAAGCACCCCCATCCTGGAAAAAACCCATAGCAGTTCTGTGTTACTCTGGCCACAGGATGTTTTGAACGTACCCTGAGAATAAACTCCTCAGAAATCCAGATTCTAGGTGTGCTCAGAGTGGGGAAATTGGAGCCATGCACAGAGGAGAAGCTCTCAGCATTCAGGGAGCTTTAAGGGCAAAAGTGAAGTTCATGGGAAGCAGAGGCTCATCACTGGTTGGAAGGCAACTGTGTATATACTGATACATACACAGAAATTGTTCCAAACAGTATAACTTTCTTTTGTGGAAGTGTGGTATTCCACTATTGTCTTAAGGGCCACAGGACAATTTGCATTTTTACAGTGTGAAAGAAGAGAAGGCTGGCTAGTTCTGATGACAAATACTTTCAGCAGCTTTCTGTACTGGCAGAGAGTTGAATGATTCTCAAAAGTGACTTGAAATGTTTTTTCCTGTGCATCTGAGTCCATTCATAATTGCAGTGCAGGTATTTTACTGCTGTGACTGATAAAAGCATAACATAACACAAATTATGCAGGCAGATTTTAAAATGGCTGTGTGCTTTCGTGCAAGTTTGTTAACTTTTTATGCTGTTGGCTTAGGATGATGCCCTGAACAGTCGCTTGTCGTGCACCCAGAGCCCAAAAGCCCCAGACAGGTTTTTGTGTGAAAAATTCATGCTCTGTATGTTGGACCAGCAGTTAAATGGATAGCTATAAAAGCCTCTATGGTGGGTTCTCTGTTGTAGGATGCAATACATTATTCATGACACCAACCTGCCTTGGCAAGCTTAAATGTATTTCTAGCATTAACTCAGATATGTATCCAAATCCAGAAACTGTATGTGACATAGCATCTACCACTTTGATCCAAGCATATCTTACTAAGCCTCTCACATCTCTGCCAGTCACCTGGGAGGAAGGATGTGAATGGTTCACCTGAAAGTTACTGCATTTGAAATTTGTTGGGGGAAAAAAATTGTCTTTAGCTCTTGCCTTGCTAATTTATCTTCATTCCAAATGGTAAACATGTTGGTAAATGTGAATGAAAAGCCTCCAGAGTATAAATAATAAATGCTTCTTCCAGCTGTACTGAGTGCTTTATGTTTCTGAAATGATGCCAGTATTTTTTTACTTTGCTTTTAAATGGATTATATTGTTTCACAGTACTATGTTCTCTGCTAGGCTCTGTGAAAGCCTTTATCTGCTTTTGTAAGTGTTGATTTTATATAATTACTAGCATAAAACATCATATGCTGCAAATTAAACACAAACAAATGAAATGAATATTCAGGGAGTCCTTAGCAATTTGTAGTATTTTGTACAAGCTCAGTGCAGATGTTTAGGAGTTTCTTAGTTCTTGACAAGTCATAGATGATTTTGTTTAAAATGTCTGAGTTATGAATATATTTATGTATTCCCTTACTAGGATAATGTTTGTAAATTTATCTTACCCAAATTATAATTATTACATTAAATCCACATGAATTATAATATTTACCCCTTCCAGTTTGGTTTCCTGAGTGTATAAAATTCATGTAAGTGTCTCTTAGGCACAGGACAGAGATATAAATTAGCAATCCTTCATAATTTCTTTGAAAATCACAATATTAATATAAGGTTCCAGCAAACACTTAGGGGACAGACACTGATTTTTCTAACAGTGGAAAATGTAATGCCTATCAAAAAAAACCAAAAAAAACAAAAAAAACAAAAACCCAAAAACCACCACTTTTTGAAAGCCTGGGAGCAAAGATTGAGTTAACCTTGGATTTTCTTGGCAGCTGCTGTCGTGTGTTTGCTTTTTGTAGATCTGAGAGCTGGTCAACAGCAGAAATAACTGTATTTGCAGAGCATTCAGATACGTGGTATGGTGGGTCTGCAGTGTATCAAAATAAAACTGTCAGCACTGCACATTTTAATAAAGGGTAAATGATTCTGTGAAAACAGAATTATTTTCCCAAAGTAGTCAATTTCTAGGATTCCTCTTTTTCAGGAGTAACTTCCACTTGAGGACTAGAAAATAGGTTTTGTTGTCTGTCAACATCCTGTTGAGAAAGAGTTCAAAGCAAAGCATATAAAACCAAAGATAGGTTCCTCTGCTGAGATGGTGTTTATTCTTTAGACAAAGTGAAAAGGTGTAAGAGAAATGTGCTGCGTTGGACAATATTTCGTGGGAGTCACAAAGAAACCAAACCATACTCGTCTTTAGCTTTTGCATGGTTTTCCTTTCTTAATGTGAATGAATCTATTGCTAAACCACTGTCTACAATTTCTTTCCTGAATTGTCTTTGCTTTAACATGGATGAAATTCCAGTCACCTTCCTTTCCTGAATGCATGGTCATATAATATGACTCTGCACGAAATAGTATCTGCTGATAAAAATTTGATCATGGCACATTCAAAATTATTATCCCATGGAAGTAAATGAGTATTGAGCCATCTGTATAATGGGAAGTGTGATTAGGGCAAAAGTGCAAGAAGTTTTTCAAAAAAAGGCAAAGCTTCAGTGATGAATGGGGAACCTTGGCTGTCGGAAGGCATCTGATATGGAACTGTACAGTGGATTTAGAGCAGAGATTTGATTACATTTCCCTTAACAGAAATTTCCTCTCTCTTTTTTAGGTGTAGGAAAATCTCATGAGGAATTGGTCATATTTAGACTGCAGAATGAGGTACTTAGCTGCTGTTCTGCTGTATTTGCTGCTCTCTGAACATGTATTGCCTCAGGCGGTTCATTCTCAACTTGCCAAGGCATTGAAGCTCTCAATTTCTTATGCTCCTTTTGAGGACAAATGTATTTGATCTCTACTTTGTGTAGTGTAGTGTTCTGGCCCTGTTTCATCATCATGAGGTAAATCCTTTTCAGAATCCTTCAAAACCTCAAAGAGTCTTGACACAGCAGAACTTTGAGAGCTGGACTCTGTTGTGCACCAGGAGCGTGTCCCTGGCTCTCCAGAGTTTTCTGTTTTCCAGCATGGGGAGAGCTGAAGAGCAGGCAGGTCCTGAGCTGCATCTGAAGAGACCTCAAGAGTAAGTGCAGGAATCACTGGAACCAAGTGGTGTTTGTGGAATAAAACCACACAGTCCATAGACACAGACAAGAAAAGAATAGTCACCAAGTCTGTGAACTCATTTAGGGTTTGGCTCAACGACTGCAGTAAATGGCAGGAGATGATAATCAGCTTCTGCACTGCTGGTGCAGAGGGTAATGAATGAACACTGACTGCTGCTGTTCTGGGGAGCCCTACTGAGGGAGCAGCAGCATTTGGCCAGCTTGGCTTTGATTTCATTACAAGTGTCAGGCGCTTGTGTCTAGACTGCTGCTTTGGCAGCTAATTGATCTCTAGCATTTGATATGCTAATTATTTCTTTCATAATATGCTAATATGTGTACAGTGAAAAAACAGCTTTTAAATGCTACGAGAATCTCAGAGGCGTATTTGGAACGGGAAAGTAAGCTGGAAATCTTGATTTATGTCAGTACAATATACAAGTGAGTTACGGTTTCTAGTTGTGGGAATTTAGCTGGGAAATGAGAATGTTAAGACAGAAATTGTTTAGTCATATAGTGACTGTACAGGGCATGTAGCAGGCTACCCTGCACAGCCCAAACAGAGAAAATTGATGTGGATTAGGGAATATACTCCTCTGTCCAACACACTTCTTTTGCTGCTGCTATATGGATATATTTTTTTGTCAGTGATTTGGATGTCATAGTTTTTGATCATATTTCCTGCAGTGAGAGAAGGAAAAACAAATAATAGACACATGTAGTTGAGTCAGTTCCAGTTCTCCTCCAGGTAGTACCTCTCTATGTTATGACCACTTCTACAGGCAACTCTTACTTGCTGGCTCTCTGCATTCCTACCATTTGACCATTCAAAATCTGATCTTAATTGACTGTTTTCTGTTCATTCCTTTTTCTTTTTTTTTTTTTTTTTTTTTTTTCCCTTTTCCTCTTGGATTTGCTTCACCCTCTGAGTACTTTGAAATACAGCCTGATGAGTTTCAGTCATTACCTCTCTGAACCTCCATGTGGAATTTTAATTGCATGTTCTTCAGGCTGTAACAGAAAGGAGACATCGGGGAGAGTTTTTTATGCACATTTACTTTTGTCCATCTCCACTCAGATATTCTGAAACATACTTTTATTATATATGTAATTGATAGGTTTGAAAGCTATCAAAGTAAGAGAACTACTGATGAAACCTTCAAGGACCTAGGATGGAGCTGGAAGCACACATTGCTCATGTAGGACAGAGCCAGAGGCAGAACCAGGATCCTGACTGACCCTTGGAGGTCAGCCATGTTTGGCAATTAAACAATTTAATTTCATTAAATATCTTTGAAAGAAAGCTGCCAGATTTTTCTTCTATACAGGCAGTTTTTCCATAGACCATTAGTCTGTCCCAATGCCACTGAGTAGATAGTAATTAGAATACTAATACGTAATTAAAGTTTTAAATAATAGCAGAATGCCTACTTTATGTTTGGCTCCAGTCCCTGGCAGCAGATTGGATGAACACCTATCAAGTGTTATAAGTGCATGGGCAGACTGCGCAACCATTACTGGGAACAGATTCCTGCTGTAATAAGCTTATCTCTGTGCTCAAAGCCCTAATCACCTGCTTGTTGACAAGAGAGAACTTCAGTTTTATTCACAGGGGTGTAAGAGCTGATTACTTAGCTCTGCAGACCAAAGCAACCCAAGTAAAACCGCCCATTCATTTTAGAGAGCAAAGCAAGAGAACTGATTGATGAAAAAAATCAGCAGAGCTGTGTTTGCTGATGTCCAGAGCAGCAAATCCAAATGCTTTCTTATGTCAAGAGATACAATGTACAGTTAAATTCAACCAACACAATTCTGCAAATGGTGTGGAATCACAGTAGGGTTCTAGGCAAAGGCAGAAACATTTTTATAATGGAGTTTTGTATGCAATTCTTAGTTTTACTTTTTGAGCCTCTTTAGAACTCATATGAAAGTGGTGCAAAGGAGAATTTCTCACCCTGATA
This sequence comes from Regulus satrapa, assembly GCA_013396955.1. Taxonomy (NCBI): domain Eukaryota; kingdom Metazoa; phylum Chordata; class Aves; order Passeriformes; family Regulidae; genus Regulus; species Regulus satrapa. Next base: position 261,767 of record VWZN01006317.1, read on the forward strand.
AAAGTGTAGATGATAAAAGGATCTGGTCCACCATCAATGACATACATTCCTTCTTTTTTTCAAAGATTTAAATTTCTTCACTTGCAAATCTGAGTTTTGAGAGCAACAAGTACCTGATGTCCTGAATCTCCCTCCTTAGCTTAATTTCTTGAGGGAGTAGTTTTAATTGAAATTGGCAAAATCTAATTTTACATGAAAAGAAGGACTCCTTAATAAATCTTATTTGTGGCCCTTTACTTGTGCTTCAGAAAATGATTTCCAGGATCCACTCAAACCCTTTAGCAATAGACTTGAGAAATAATGCGTGGAATGAATTGTGGACTTTTTTGTCTTTTAGCCCAAAGAATTCCATCTGGTTGAGACCATGTAGTTGTACCATAACTGCCCCCTTGAGGCTTCATTGATGAGGCTAAAAATTTTACCACTTTCATCTACGTGCAAAATATATTACAAAAGCCACAGAAAGTAATGCCTTTATATGGTTGGAGCTTATTCACACATAGCACCCAGAGGTGTCATTGATACAATTTTAACCAGGGACCTACTAGGACTGGTTGGATTATTGAAATATACCTTAAATAAGAAAAGTAATTTAAAATTTTGGTGATTTGAACAATTAAATGTAGTAGCTTCACTACAAAGAAATGTAACTGCTTCAAAAATATAATGTGCAGCTAAATTGACTTTAAACAAAAGTGTGTTTGACTGCTGAGTTAAACTTATTTTAGCCATGTTGGTTTCATGCATTTGCTTTCCATAAATAATCCTACATATTTATAAGTGGGAAGGTCCACCACAAAAATCATGGCATCACCTTTATTAGCCCAGCAATAGTCTCCATAAGATAAAGAATTCACATGGAAGGTTTGGTATAATAAATTTTGTCCCATCAACAAGAAAAAGGAAACATATCTTTGGAGAGTTAAGGTAGATGTGTCAAACTTGCAGTGGTAAAAACCTGAGGGAAAATTCTAATTATGGCCTACGGATAAATCAGTGGGGATGAGGAGAATGGGCAGATAACTGATACTGCATGACACCAGAGAATGGTCAGGAAGAAAGAAATCACATATAGGGTGATGAATTCTGGATAAGACTTGTGTTTAGAAGAGTTAACAAATTAACGGAAGTATAAAGGGATATCAGCTAAACATGGAGAATGCTTCTCCAGAAAGTTCATGAGCAAATATATATCCCCTTAATATGCTTTATAAAGGCTTTCAAATACCAACATAGCCAGTTGGAATGGTTCTGGGTACCTCACACACCCACATCAGTGTGCTCAGGTGCAAGGTGCTGTTTGTGATGCCAGGAACACCCCTCTCAGCAGCTGGATCAGTGGCACCCAGTGGATTAATTAGAGGCTGCTCAGCGCTGTGTGCAGAACATTCTGACAGCTCCGTGATGCACCTCGGGTACACCAGCTTGTATTCTGCAATGTGGAGGATCCCAAAATCATTTTCTCATGTGTGATTTTTAAGTAGTGCTTGAATTTTTAAACTTCTCTCAACAAAAGCTTTCAGATACTCCAAGCTAGCTTCAGATAAATCAGGGACTTTTTCTTTAGCTCAGCTGAGCTTGGAGCTACCCTGCTTTCCTTAGGTTGTGTGTTTAGGTTCATTAAACATCTGCTGAGAAGTATATATAATATACTGAGTTATTTTTAGAACACTGGAGTGCTTCTGAATGAATAGCTGTAGGTAAATAAACCACGTTGTGAACTCTCACAGAAGAAACATTATTTTAGCTTGGGCATGAGGATTGCTGACTGGCCTGAGAAGATCAGGAACTGGGCACTCACAGTTCAGTAGGAACCAAGGAAATTCCCATTCTTTATTCACAGAATAAAGAACTTATTTTTGTACAGTATTTACAGACCTCGTGTATAGCTCCAATTGGTCAATAGTTTTCTTGCCAATTACTCTATTAGTTGGTAAAAGGTATTTTACTTGTGTATCAAATATTTCTATTCTTGGTTAATTTAAATATTTTGTTCACTGATTCTCATGAAACAGAGAATTGTTTCTCTTGTTTAATGCAGGTGCAGTTGTTTTTCACCCAGGAATAACTTGTTGTTAACAAACCCTCATTCTTAGGATGGTTTTCACATGGGAACTTACAAACCACTCACAGAAATGTACACAGAAGTGACAAGCCAGCTATTAATTTAGCAGAGCAAGGCCTGATTTTATACAGCATTTCTTTTATGATATGTCCATTTTCCTCTAAGAACATTCTCACGCTGGCCTTAGGAGGCAGCTCTGTCCTGAAGGTAGTGACTTTATGATAACTCAGGGCCTTGTGCTCACCTGAGTGTTCATGGCTTTGAATGAGTACAGTTCAGAGATAAATACATCTCCCATTTTTACACAGTTCCCCTGGACTTAAGTATCCTATTTGACCCTATCCATGATTTTTGAACAAATTGAAAATAAATACTCACAGTAATGAAAACTATGGCTCGGGAGAATAGCACTGATGTGAGAGTGCACACACTCTGAATTTTGATCTGTAATATTTCCTCTGTGTTACTAAATATTTTATAAAATCTGCCCAATCTTCTAAGCCACAAAGACCTATGCTGTAGATAAAAGGTCTTGATGGCAGTTGCTTTTTAAGTGGTTCTTACTGGGATAATCTACTTGTCATAATCTGGAGCCCCTCTGGTTGCTGCTCAGCAATCCTTTTGTATCCAAGTTCCACCTACTACAAGGATCAATCCTTTTATTGAAGTGTCCCAGAGCTGCAGCCAGCAATGGTATTTTCATGCAAGTTTTACTTTTACTGAAACTGGAGGGAAACTGTGGAGTAAATCTGATTTGTAATGAACCTTATTCACATGAGCACTCTGCCTTCTCCACAGCAGTGCTTCCACTTGTTCTCATTTGCTTTTACTGTTTCTTTATAGATCCCAGGCATTAAGAGCTTGTATCAAATCTCTCCAGGGAAAAAGAAAAAAATCTGTTACCAATTGCTAATTCCACACTTGAACTTGACAGAAATATCACAACCTCTAACAATAGTTAAGTTTTTTAATCATGAGAAGATCTTTAGTTTTTCCAGCAACTGGTTTCATCTCTGTTGCACTGGCTGTACCTTGTAGCCTGGCAAATGGAGAGCAGGTCTGGTGACTGAGCCCAAAGCAGTGATTTATAAAGCATGATTCTGAGTGAGGCTTGCACAGTGGCAACTGAATCAGACAAGGCTGTAAAAATATTCCCCTTACCTCTTCCTTTGTTTTTAGAATATCCCCTTCAGAGCCTTTTATGCATATACAGGGTTTTTTGTAAGCATGGCACAACAACACTAAAAATTAAATGTGGGTGCAAATTAGTATGTATTATCTTGGAGAAAAAAACCCATTTTTTTCATTTATTCATACATGGGGGATGAGATTCCAGAATCTCTTGGTTGTGAGAATCTCACTCATGTCTCCCCAGCATGGGGAGATCAAGCCAGGCCCATCTGTACCTTGTGGCACACTCCTGTGCCTGCTGCCTTTGACTTCCCAGCTCAAACAGCCACCTACTCTTTTACCAGTGCTCTGACTGAGCGTGGGCTTTGGCACAGTACCCAGCATCAGGATTTGAACTTACACTTTTGGATTTGTAGCATTTCCTTGAGCAGCTCTGACACTAAGCCTGTTATCAGATCAAACAACGGAAAAGAAATTCCTTGGCTTATTTGGCTGTGGTGGCTCAGTGGCTCCGTATTGAATTATTTGTCATTGGCCCAGACTAAAACAGAACCATACATCAGCTCCTGTGTGCTGAATGACTTGGAGTCATAATTTTTGGAAGGTGTCTGGGTGAAGGCATGTTACAAGCTAAGGTGATTCTCACTTTTATCCTTACAATTTTCACAGTTTATGAAATATTATTGTATTCCCACAATCACAAATGAAAATTATATTGGTGCATGATTAATAATTTTCAGAGTTAGGAAAAAATAGATGATTAAGGCTCTTAGCATTGTACAACCTGATTGGATTTTGATGTACAGACATCTAATTATTTTGAAATGTAAGCGCTCTACTTTATCTTTGCTTATTGTTGCCACTAACATTTCGGACACTTTTATGAGAGCTTTGATTTCTCCAATCCTCAGTTGTTTTTTAATCATTTCATTTAGAAAGGCTTTAGCTGCACAAGAACTGCTGTGAAAAAGATCTTTAGTTAAACCTGTGAAGTACAAAAATCATTTGTCAAAGCAGATGTGCAAGGTTTCCACTGTTAATATCTCTTTGGCCTTTAATCCTATTTTTCTGGTTTGTGTGGGCACTGACAGTTAACTTAAGTTTCAATCAAACCTAGACAAATAAGATTTTTCCTGTCCTACAGTGGGCTAGTCAGACAGCCAGTGATTTTTTTCACACTGTTCAGAGACTCATTAGACCTTTGTTCAGACTGGCTAAGGCACAGCAAGGATGTAGAAGCTGCTCTTTCCTAGTCCACAATATTTTTTACAGGTTGAAGATGAAAGTTTTATAGGCAAAATAGTTTCCACTTTATTTAAAAATTAAATCTATGTAATTTCCAACTGCAAAATTTTGACAAGCCTCAGAGAATGAAAGCATTGAAGTGGGATCTGTTTTACAGAGGAATTATTTTAATGCCATTCAGTCAATGATACCTGAAATGTTGCTAAGCAATTAAATGCAAAGGACTGAAAATTTTAACACAGCATTATTGCTATTTCAGTGCATGTTTTCTAAGGAATCCCGATTGGTCTGTAAAGAAATTTATTTAGTGACATCATTTCATGATGGCATACTGCGTAAAAGATACTGAGAAAACCAAATAAATATAAAATTACCAGTGAATTTATATATTAAGTAATAGAAATATAGATGGGAATAACATCATTACAATACTCAGTACTTGTATTTAATGTCAGTGAGGAGTTAGCTGAGTACTATAAAATACATAGAAAATGGCCAATCACTTCCCCAAAGGTCTTGTCTCCTTAAATGATGAAAATATAACAGATTAAACCAAAATGGAACTAGGCAAGTGGCAGGAGGGTTAAGGTAAATCTGTTATGAGCATTAAAATCAAATAAAATTATTAAGATCTACCTCACTTAAAAGATGATTGCAGCCTTGCCAAATAGAGTTAATACAGTGACAGGTAAATGCATTGTTGATAATAAAAACCTAATTTTTTGGGGGGCTGGTTAACTCTTCTCACATGCCTCTTAGTGCAAATAACCTCACCTGAGCCAGGGGATGAAATGCCCTGCAAGGGTCAGTAGCAGAACTGTTCTTGAAGCCCAAATACTTCACAATTTCACTGCTGGTGTAAATAAAGTAATTTCCAGATTTACTATCAAATCTGGCCCTGGGTGCTTAGTCTGAAGAATGGTGCAGCATCCTCAGCTGAAGTTATATAACCCTTTATTTTGTAATCTTCCTGTCAGTCTTTTTCCATCTGTGCACATTCTAGTTTCTTGCAAAAACTGCCTCCACAGACAATGACTTTTTTTTCCCCTTGGCCTACCAGAACTTTATGCATTCTCTCCATGTATCATTACTTTGTCACACTCATTAGAACTTGAAATGAAACCTATTGAGGTGACTTAACATCATCTCAGAACACCTGCTGCTTTGGCATTTCACATGTCATATGGGTCATGACATAATAGCATTTCTAATGGTCAGTCGCAGAGCGAGATACAAAAATAGTGAGTGGAGAAGGGAAATCCCTGGTGGGAGAGCTCCAGGTTATCACTCTGCTCCTGACAGAAGTGAGAAACGAACTCACCCACATGAAAGACTGGGCTGCTTCTATAGTAATGTTCTCTAATGGAAAGGCACAGAAAGATGTTCTGCCTTTTGTCCTGGATTTCTAATCTCCCATGCATTCGTTTCTCTCTTCCTTTGTCACAAGGTGGGTACATAACATTCTATTCTGTGGATTGTAGATATAAATCCAAGGGCGTATTTCTGTATTAAAAAATATAGTTAATGCAGCATATCTCTGTGAGTGTGTGTGAGCATCTTGCACACACATATAGAGATATGAAAGGCTGATGCAAAACATACATTTTTGGTTTATGTAACTGTGTCATGGGAAGAAAAAAGACATTTCTAATACCACAGTGGCAGTGATTGGTCGAGGGACAATTTCCCAGCCAGCCACAGGAAAACTATTCATCTGCTACTGGGCTTTAAAGTTTGCAGAACTGGAAAGGTTTCAAGAGACTGGTGTAAGCCTCGAGAAACCCCCCAAAGCAGGGACTGTAATAATTATCCACACTGCAGTATTTGGAGAGGTAACAGGAGACACTTTGTCCTCAGACACCTGCAATGGGGTTGAATCCTTTCAGCTCCTGCTCTGGGGGCAATAGTCCGTGTGGGAAGGGGTGCGGATGGAGGCTGCTGAGAGAAAGCAGCGCCTCTCACGTGCTGCAGAAAGAAGTGTGATATGAGGTCCTGGCACAGCAGCATCTTACTCTTCAAAAACACCAGATCAAAGTGGACTTAGAGTTTTGAAAAGAAATTTGAGCAAAAAATATCCGGATCTGAGCATGTAAAAGCGTTTGATACATTGCAATATATTTCGTATCTATGCAGGCTATGTACTACTTGTATGTAGCCAAATTCTGTGGTTTGTCTTGCTCTTAGAACTGGACAGAATTCCCCAAATTCCAGGGCGATGAGCATTAATAATAATCAAGTAATAAAGGTGAAGCTCTCAGGGTTTGTTCTCCATATAACTAACCCGTTTCACTTCTCAGATGTATTTCTAAGCCTGACATTTAGGGCTAAATGTCTGTACGGTACAGGAGGGGAATAGGTCCTGCAGTGGGTGCCCTGCTGTCTGGCTGCTTGGTGAGCAGTGGCAGGGTGACAGGCAGCTTGTGTGTGCCCCCACAACGCCTCCTGTTCCTGTCTTTGGCCACCAGCACCACACAGGAATGCTCGAGGCAGGAATAACTCTTTCTGATGTGCTTTGAAAGTTCCTGCAGTGAATCTCTCTGACAAAGTTAGATTTTACTGTGAGTTTTGTTGTCCTTCTACTAAGAGGAAGATCATCCAAATTAATGATTCTCAGAAAAGTGACGTATCATTTAAATGATCTAAAGAAATCCTGAATTTATTCAGATCAATGGAAAAAATATCCCATTGGCTTAAAGGGGAATACATTTTTCATTTATGATTTTCATAGACCAGCCTAGAATACAGAAAGAAAAAGGGAGAATGTCTCCTAACAGTCGATTTCTTCTAATATTCTATTTTATCCATAAAAAACCTACATAAAATAGGAATATAAAGAACTCCTAAAGTGTGCTGGAAAAAAATCCTCATTCTGCAATATTCCTGGATGCTCTGACTTTTAGCTTCTACAGGCAAAACAGAAGTTTTATTTTTTATCTTTTCCTGTAACTGGATAATTGCTTCTCTTCCTCCTGAATTTCCTGATAGCAACTTTTGCCAGATACCAAGTTTCTTGGAACATGCTTAAAAATTTTGCAGTTCTGTTTTGTGGCACCTCTCTGATCAGTAGCCAGGGGGCTTTTATTTAGTGAGAAGCAGATATTAAAGAATAAATACAGAGTCAGATAATATAAATTAGTTCAGCAAGCATATTAAGAAGATACTGAAAAAATTGCATAATTTCTGGATTCATTGCTAGTGATTAGTACAGTAAGTAATAGAATAAATAGCTAAACTTGTGGTGGAAGAAGTGGATTGATATCTTTTGACAGTGATACATAAATAATTACACAAAGGAAATATTTATTTTTTTCACCTTCTAAAAGATGTAAATGGCAGCCAAAGTAAAATTTTCTTAGAAAAAAATGGAATAAATATATGAATATAACCTAACTGATATAAACACTTCTCTGATACAAATAATAAGCATCAAGTCCCATTGTGATGCACAGACATACAGGAATAGACAAATTTTGCCTGGTGTGAGTTTATAATCTGAGAAATCCTAAGGAGGTGTTTAAAAGTTTTTACAAAACTGTGTAATAGTGACCAGACAGATGTGTGTTAACAAAGATCTAAGTCAGACCCCCTGAATTCCAGATCTTCATCCTAAACACAAGCCCCTTTGTATTATTGAGAGTCCCAATGCATTTTACACAGACACTGAAGTTCTGGTGTTAGACACTCCAGTTAGGCATCAAAGACAGAGAGCAGCTAGCAAGCAAGTGCTGCTTCCAAAGAGAATAAAGCCCTTTTGAAGGCAATAGAAACTGTCAAAGTTAAATTAAAAATTAAAAAATCCATTCTGTGGGCTGCTGACACACTAGGCTGCCTGACAGCCACAGAGCCAGGAGTTTCAAAAACCTCTCAAATGCAAGTGTAAGTTGTCCGTGCTCTCTGTGCTTCCCCCTCTAACCCAATCCACTTTTATCCTACAGTGAAATATCATCACAGTGCCTGTGAACTGATCATCTTGGTCGTAAGGAAAAAACCCCATCCTTTTTAAAATATCTTGAGTGATCAAGTATTCAGCTAGCTTATGCTTTAGCATGTGATGTATTGATGTAAAAATGATAGACTTTCTTGGAATTTTAATGATTTATTATTTATGATAATGTACTGCTGCACGCCAGTCTCAGAATGAAGATTTATATGGCCTTCAACATGAAAAGACACTGCCTACAGTCACAAGAAGTGTTTCAATGAATTATTACATGTGTTAAATTTAGGTCTTAGAATCTCTAAGTAGGGTACAGTGGGGTAATTCGTGTTATTTGGGTTCATAGAGTCATAGAATCATAGAATATCCTGAGTTGGAAAGGACCTACAGGGATGATAGAAATCCAGCTCCTGGCCCTCCCCAGGACAGCCCTTACAATCCCCTCCAATCCCACCCTGTGCCTGAGAGCTTTGTCCAAATGCTGCTCGAGCTCTGCCAGGCTGGTGCTGTGACCCTGCCCTGGGGAGCTGTTCCAGTGCCAAGCACGCCCTGGGTGAACGTTTTTCCCCTAATATCCAGCCTAACCCTCCCCTGATACAGCTCCAGCCATTCCCTTGGGTCCTGTCCCTGATCACAGGGAGCAGAGGTTGGAGCTGCCTCTCCTGCCCCTCCAGAGGCTATTGGAAAGCCCAATGAGGGCTCCTCTTTTCCAGGCTGAACAGATCAAGTGTCCTCAGCTGCTCCTCCTACTCCTCCCCTGCAGACCCTTCCCCATCCTTGTGGCCTCCTTTGGACACTCTCTATTAGTTTAATGTTTTTTTGAATATTGTGATTCCCAAACAGACACACGGGACTCGAGGTGAGGCCGCACCAGCACAGAGCAGAGCGGGGCAATCGCCTCCTTTTTATTCTGAAAGCAATGAAGGGCCGTAGCTAAACATGAAGGATATTGAGAAGCACAATGGACAATACCTGTCTTTCCCTGTCCTCCCCGTTTTTACCCCATTGTGTGGTAGGTGACATTTCTGAGCGTCTTTGTTGGGATTCTTCCCTGTTTTACTGACCTCCCCTGTTAAGAAGAAACAGTAGAGTAATAAAGGACAATACTTTTGTTATCATGAGCAATTTACCATCATATACTTCACAGATCTCTGAAAGTCAGATGTTTATTGCTTGCTGCTGCTTATGTTACACCTCAGCTTGTCTGAATAAGAGATCATGACAAAAGTCTATCTATAATTAAGCAAAATCTTCCAGCTATACCTTGCCTGAATTTAAAAGGATGCAATGCCTTTATCACTGTCATGCATTCAGTCAAAACCTGTTTGGGATCAGCTCTGAATTATAAAGTGGGCTTTAAAATCAAGATCAGGAGTTTGAAGTTTATTTTGAAGTAATGTGAGGTTATCTGCACAGGATACCACCATAATTAATATTATAAAGGGTAGAATCAAGCTATAAAAGCAATCAACTACTGTTTTTCTACAGGCCAAATCCAACATTTTACAATTATTTTATTACTTTTTTTTCATACCACTTTACGTGAAATTTGGAAGAAATGAGCTGCAGTGCAATACAGATGGGACTGATTAATCTTACATGTAGAGAAAGAATTCTGGTACATTATTCTGTATAAGATCTAATAATTCTTTGACTTATGTGGACTGGAAAGACCCCATGTTGACAGGTGAGATGTTTCTGGCGTGCTTGCGTGGTCCTCCTCCGTGCAGCATCCAGAATTTTAACCAGGCAGGTGATGAAGATGTGGTATGCTGTTGATGTCGACGGGAGCTAAATGTCTAAGCAGGCATTAGTCAGAGCCTCTGCACTCCAGTGGGTGCCTTTTCATTCATCCGGGAAGCAGCACAGCCTCCCGAGACCAGACAAAGGGAGTTCAGACAGAAATCGGAGCTTCTGGTTGCATTTTGAACTCTGCCTGCCCCCCGGTGTTCTCCCTTGAATAAGCAACAGGAGCTGCATCTCGCTCATCGGGCTCAGCAGTGGCTGAGCTGCCTTTGACTCGTGTGACTTTAGACAGGACATTGCTAGGAGACGTGAACAAATGAACTGGGCTCCATGAAGCCACCAGATTTAACTGTCCCTGTGGTACACACTCCTAGAAACTTGTTAATTCATTACATAACAAAGCAATTCTCACCCTGATTTTTTAAAAAAGGGCTAAAATGATTTTCAATTACATAGTCTTTATTATTTATTTTTATTCATTATTATTTTAAAAGTTATGTATTCCACAGTAGGAGCCACTCACCCTATGGTAAAATGTCTTTCATCTCCATATATAAACGTTCTAGAAATCTGAATTTCTACTCAAAGATTTGGGAGTCCTAAGAGCAGCCTCTGCTGATACATAAGGAAATTGTTTCCCAGTTTTTGCAGTGGAGGTATGAGTTTTTATTGCCTATCCACAACAAGTTTGTAACAACTGTTCAGCGTTTGTTTGTCACTTGGAAAATATAAAAGCCTTTACAGATTATAAATTTAAAGCAACTCAAGTAAATAAGAGACTCAGCATTAAAAATATTGGATGCCACAAACCATATAGCTGAAAGCACAATGGTCCTATGGTCCAACGACAGAATTATGATACTCTAATGACTAAGATGTCCCCGTCTTTCCCCTCCATAATAAATGTGAATATTGATGCATAGCTTGAACCGTTCCCGTTTTTCTGATTATCTTGGAGCCCAAAGAGCTGGTCCAGGCTGGCCAGACCCTAGGCAGCCCTAGCAGCAGTGTGGGCGAGGGGAAGGGACAGTCCCTTTGCTCCGCACTGCTTGGATCACCTCCAGATGCCGGGTCCAGTTCCGACCCGCTCGGTACCAGCAAGGCACTGACGAACCGGAGCGGGCTCGGCAGAGGGCACCGGGCTGGATGGAGCCGGGCTCTTCAGGGCGGAGCGTGGTGCGCGGAGGAGGGACAAGGGGTGTCGGGCACACGAGGGCCCGGCCTGGGCTGGCGTTAGTCGGGATGGTCCCGCTCCCGGTCCCGCTCCCGGTCCCGGTCCCGCTCCCGGTCCCGCTCCCGG
>VWZN01006317.1:273240-288118 GCA_013396955.1 Regulus satrapa
TGCCGCTGGACGCCGCCGGCGCGGGCTGCCCGCTGCCCCCCGTGCCCATGCAGGGCGGCGCGCTGCCCCCCGAGGAGGAGCTCAAAGCCACGGTGCTGCAGCTGCGGGAGACCGTCCTGCAGCAGAAGGAGACCATCGGGAGCCAGCGGGAGGCCATCCGGGAGCTCACCGGGAAGCTGAGCCGCTGCGAGGGCGCCGACGGCAAGTCCGGCGCGGGGGCGTGGAAGAACGAGGTGGGCAAGGGCAAGGACACGATGGGCGACCTGCCGCGTGACCCGGCGCGGGTCATCGACCAGCTGAGCCGCACCATGCAGACCCTGAAGGACCGGCTGGAGAGCCTGGAGGTAGGGCCGGCAGCGGAGCCGCTTCACGTCTAGCGGGCGCCTGGGGCACCGGTAGTGCCCTGGATCCGTGTGGGGCGAGAGCCAAACTGGCCCAGCCCCGAGGGCGAGCGGCTCGGTTTGGCTTGCCCTGTTCTCTTAGTTGTTTATCTCCTCTCTTTAATGGTAAAAACCCTAAGGGGCTGCCCTTGAATGTGTTCTCCCACTGCATGTGGGGAGATTACGGTTTCCCTGCTTTTCACCAGCTTAGTTTCTGTATTAATAATGTGTAAATCTCTCTTTCTGAGGATGTGACTTTATGTGGTTTGAGGTACAAAGCTGACGTCTTGGGCAGTAAGACCTCGGCATATGGTGCTGAACAGACCAGTGGTAATGAGGAGATTGTGTTGGGCAGATGGTGCAGATAAGATGATGTATTCAGGGTTGACACAGAATAAAAAGAACCCAATTCTGTGCACCCCTGAACAGAAAGGGGATTTGGTTCAAGCCCACCGAGGCGTGATTTCCATGAGTCTTTGGACTGTGCCCATGATTTGAGTGCGGCTCATGCAAATGTTTCAGAGAGGATTCTCAAGGATTTGTGCTGCTGATTTGCTTTTCACACCCTGAAAGCCTCGCATGTGTGCTGCTGTCCTGCAGGCAGTGCTGATGCGAGGAAGGTGAGTAACTTAGGAAAGGCTGTTCTGGGAGTGCTGCTTTGCAAGTGCAGTTTTGAATGAACTGCTAGTATTACAGCCTTTTATTACTCTTACTGTCTTTCTGAAGCATTCTTTTTAGCGTTGTAGAAGAGAAACTACACTAGAATAACATGGTAGGTGGAAATGTTGCTTTTTTAGTATCTTTAAAGATACTAGTGTTATTTGATAGTGTGAGGTGCCTCTTTTTTCAGTTTGAATAAGAATACTTTCACTGGTTAATACTTAGATTGATCTAAAGAGCATCTCACGTTGGTAAATCTGCTTTCAAAGCAGCTTATTTTTAATATAAAGTGAGGCGATAGTTCTGTTTACTTACATTGGCCATGTCACTAACAGTAAGTAAAGCAAAAGCTGACTGGTGTGCCACCACATGTATGCATACTAGTACATCAGATCTGCTCCCTACATTGATTTTATTGAACTTAAGTGTATGAAAACTCCTTCGTATAAAGTGCTGGAAGCCTCTAACAAAAGCGCCCTTTTGTTTCAGGACCCGTTTAGCCACAGAGCCGATAAAAGCATGGAGCGTGACAAATGCTAAAAAGCAATATACCTCTTCTGTGCTTGCTGGAGAGCTCCGGGATCTCACTCTCCCCCTTTGAACCGGGAGCACATCTGCATTTCCCGGTTTCGCTTTGGGGACTGACAATCTTTTCTCCCTTCTGCTTTGCCCTGAAGCACCAGCTCCGAGCCAACGTGTCCTACGCGGCGCTGCCCAGCGACCTGCGGGAGATGCTCCAGCGGCGCCTCGGGGACCTGGAGCGCCAGCTCCTCAGCAAGGTGGCCGAGCTGGAGGATGAGAAGTCTCTGCTTCACAACGAGACCTCAGCCCACCGGCAGAAGACAGAGACTGCCTTGAATGCATTGCTAGAAAGAGTGTCGGAGTTGGAGAAAGGTAATTGCTCGGAATCAAAGTGCTTCCCCATCTTGATTAATTTTGTTTACTGCTTCCTTCCCGAGCAGTAGACTAATGTGGGCCTTGAGGGAAAGGCATTAAGGTACTGGACTAAATAGTGGGTGACAGTGCAAATACTTGGATTCTTCTTGATCTTTTATCTCAGGCTTCTTGCTTGACAGGCAGTTGCCTGGCTTTGGCTTCCTGTCTCTTAATTTGGCATGTGTGGGTGGCTAGGATGAAACTCTTAGTGTTTGTGGGATGGAAAGATCTGTAAGGAGGCAAGTGGAGATAGGAATAAGTATGGCATGGGTGTAAATAGCTACATAATGTCAATCAGACATCTGAGTAGAGCTGCCTTTATTTGGACTGAGAGTCATACGGGCTAAATTTAATTAGTGCAACTACCTTTGATGTAATGAATGGCATTTTAGACCAGCCTTGTTTCTTGCTGCTTTGAAAGTCTTGATGGTGACCTTTCCTTTTGTTGCTGGTTATGACTGCAGATGGGTAACTGCAGATACTTGAATTATGCTCTACGCTAAGCTCACAGCCTTCAGAGTTTACAGAAGATTACACACGGTCCACTGGGGGACACTCTCGTAATCCTAGTCATTCATTCTGATTCTTGGCTTAATTATTAGTGAGATCTCTCTGCTAGGGTAGAATCTGTCTGTTTGAAATACAGAATTTTATGAATTGAAGTGTCTGTGGAAGTGACCTAAAGCACAGAACTCTTTCTGTATTGACTGTATACATGTACAGAGTGGACTGTGTAGGGCTGGACTTCCAGTAAATATCACTGCCCAATCCTTAAATGGTTTTCCAAGGTGAATAACTCTCTGCTTTAGAAGCAGCTTAATGGACATGCCTTCCAAGTGGTGCAAACATGCATATCTCATGGATTTAGAAATCCAGCCTAATGTGTGTAGCACTGTGTAGTGGTTTTGGCTTGCTCAAACTAGCACATACTGTATCTGTTGTTCTAAAAAGAGTGAAAGAGGGGAAAAGGGAAGGAGGAAGATGACTTTCTACTGGCTCTGTCTTTTAGTATTTCCTGAGAGTCCAGATAAAGCCTAACCTGCAACTGAAGTTGTGGAGAATTAGTGGCCTGTTAATGTCTTATGAGTCAAGTATAGACAGTCCTTGTCTCTGAGAGATGTGACTCATACCGAAAAGAGAGAGTGGTGGGAGAACAAGAATGTGTAATTCAGTTAGGCTAAAAATAACCTGTTCCCACCTTTATTTTTTGTGTAGGGAGTGAGGGCTGTCTTAAGTCTCCAGGGATGTGAAGAATTTGGGACAGGAACCAAGATACAGCCTTTCTTTTACTTGTGTAATTTGCTCTCTATTACTGTACACCTTAGCTGCTCTGGTTCTTCTGCCAAATCAAAGTGAGGCTAATAATGATAAGAGAACTTTTTTTTTGTGTTTTAAATACAGACAATATTTGATCTGGCCTCATTTGAAAGTAGTATTTCAGTTGTGCTTTTATTTAAAATGCAGTATTGTTTAGCATTTCTTCCCCATGACTAACGAGAGTGTTATAAGCTCCTCATTGTCCTGAGATAGGTCTAAACCTATTTTCTCTATCTCTCAAAGGGAATAACAATATTTCTTGCCCATCCAGTCCAAAAATAATTGCTCTTTTAAGGGGATATGTTTCTGGTTTTTCTATGTGAGATTAGTTGTTGTTGTTGTAAGACCCTGGTGTTTTTTATTTGCTTACCATTTAGAACGTTTAAGGTCTCTAAGGTTCCTCAAGACAGATTCAAGCAAAAGAGAAGCTTTTTCTTCTCCCACCCCCTCGTTCTGTGAAAAATGCAGCCAAAACACAGTTGCTTCTGAGACGAGGAATTGAGAGAATGCCAATGGTTTAAAAAATACATATGAGAATTGTGGCAACCTTTTGTGACAACAGCTTTTCATTTGGACTAGAGTGTGAAGTTTGGCAAGGGGATTGAATTTCAGGAATCTGAGCAGAGGAAATGAGTGAGACTTAGAGGAACAGGCTGCTGAGAAGTCGAGGGTGACATTACTACAGAACTGTGGGGTTCAATTTGTGGCATAATGTGAGATTTATTTCTTAATACTGCTAGAAAAGTACTTATGGGCATCTGCAACTACATGATGCAGAGTATTGCAACCTCCAAACATTTTGGTCTTAAGTGTTCTCAATTTTGTAAGCATGCCTCAGAATATCTCAGTGATTTTTATCACTTTCTTAGAAAAAGCTAAATAATAATTTCTCCTTTTATATTAAAACAAGTGTCTAATCTTCCCATAGTTCATAGCTTGATACTGCATTTAAAATTCAGATCACTTTGAAGTCTTTAGACCTTGTCCTGTTCACTTGATGGGACAGGAATCAGTTCTCCTGAATGTAGCTGCTCTCCCGACTATATCAGTGCCTTATTTCAGATTTGCTGCTCAAAGCGAAGTTTTAATCTGTCAGAGACCTTAACACAAGGATGCTGCTTCTGTAGCAGGAGTAGGGAAAGAAATCCTGGTTGTGAAGCACTGTTGCTACTTTAGCATAGCATAGCAGACAATCCATTTTACTGCCAAGTAAATATCTTTTAAACCAGTTTGAATTATTTGAAATAGGGAGGCCCCCCAGCCATGAAGTAGGCAATGAAGGAGATTGTCTACCATCTATTCTTTTGTTGTAAGTGAGCAGAAATAAACTGAATAATTATCACAATGTAGATAAAATCTATTTTCATTTTTGTGTGCAGCACAACATTCAGTAAATATTACTTCGATATTCTTTTTTTTTCCTCTGTACCTCACTAAAGTGGTTGCAGCCAATTATCAATATCAGTTGTGTCTTAGCCTGAATTACCGATGCATTGTTTTGCTTGATGTTAAGGGGTTTTTTTGCTGCATGTGATTCCAGGTAACAGTGCATTTAAGTCACCTGATGAATTCAAGGTCTCCCTCCCTCTTCGCACAAATTACCTGTATGGGAAGATCAAGAAGACTCTGCCAGAGCTCTATGCTTTCACCGTGTGCTTGTGGCTGAGGTCAAGTGCTTCTCCTGGAATTGGCACTCCGTTCTCATACGCTGTTCCTGGGCAAGCCAATGAAATTGTCCTCATAGAGTGGGGGAATAATCCCATTGAGCTGCTCATTAATGATAAGGTGAGACTCGACAAACCCTTCGTTGTCAGCCTGACCAGGGCAAGGCCTGACCCTTTGGTACCTTTGCACTGACTCCTTCCTTCCCTGAGAGCAGCCTTGGAGCTGGTGCTGTCTGCTTGCCCATTGTCCACTTGCTGATTGCAAGTTCATAAAAGCCCTTGAAACAGAAGCTGAATTGTGCAGATATTCGTGTGTTGAGACCAAGCAGCTTGACATTAGATGTGCACACACTTGTGCTGTCTGAAGGTACAAGCAGGTCTTGGCTTCTTGGTTCTTTTTTTTTAATGATACACAAGTAAAATTTGAAGCCACACTACTGCAAGGCAAGACTTGTGAGATCTAAGCCAGTTGCAGTATTTCTCTTTCTAATTGTACAGGTTACAGATGTTAAATGAATTTTGCAGAAGACAGCAAAATTCTCACCGCATAGTGGTCTGGTTTTGTTATGCTTAGTGACTGAACATCGCTTTAAATATGATATTTCAGACTTCAGATACAACTACTTCATACCATGGATGGTTTCTGACAAGCTTGAAGAAAACATTGAAACTTGTCACTAAACCAGTATTTAAATGCTTCCTTTCTCCCCACCTTCAGTTAGGTTTCCTGGTAACTTGCTGCTCTCTGAGAGATCATGTGTTTGCTACACAACTCTGGTTCATCTTGTGGCTCATTATGGACCTCTAAGAGTCCTATCATCCTCCCAGATCAATAACCAATTATTTTTAATGTTTTGTGTAAGGGAAGTAAACTTGAGTCTGCTTATCTTTAGCAATAACATTTTTCCTCTTCAATATTATGTCTGTAATACCAGTATGCTCTGAGGCTCTTGTTTCTTCCACATCACAGCTGCTCCATAGCTCACTGCATTTGTGTTTTCATGTTGAGCTGAGAAGATTTTCAGATCAAGCTCCTAAAGCAGCATAATTCCTCCTTATTGTGAGGTTTAGGAACCCACAAGTTCTCCTGGTAGCAAACAGATCCATTTGTCAAAGTTGTTACTGCAAATGGTGCTGGCAAACCCCAGATTTTAAGAGGAACTTAACAGGAGCACTGAATGGAATCCCACTAAGCACTGAGATTTCAGGAACAAATGCCACAGATTTTTGTGCAGGAAGAGGGTTGGTATCTTCTCCCAAGTAATGGGCAATGGGAAAAGAGGAAATGGTCACAAGTTGTGCCAGGGGAAGCTTTAATTGGATATGAGGAGAAATTTCCTCTCTGAGATGGTTGCAAAGCACTGGAACAGGCTGCACAGGGCAGAGGTGGAGTCACCATCCCCGCAGGTATTTATAAGAGGTGTAGATGTGACCTTGGCAGTGCTGGCTTAGTGCTTGCACTCGGTGGTCTTGGAGGGATGTTCCAACCTAAATCATTTTATGATTCTGTGGAATCCTACAAAGTAGGATGTGGGCTAACTCTTGGCTCTATAAAGCTTTTGCTTTTGACGACAGAGTAAACACTCTTCCTCTTTACACATGGGGCTTGAACTGCTACCTTTGGGTTGCCACATGCATTATTCTGTTTTTTGTAGGTTGCTCAGCTCCCTCTCTTCATCAGTGATGGAAAATGGCATCATATCTGCATAACATGGACAACCAGAGATGGAATGTGGGAAGCTTTTCAGGATGGAGAGAAGCTTGGCACTGGGGAGAATCTTGCTCCTTGGCATCCAATTAAACCTGGAGGTGTCTTGATCCTGGGTCAGGAACAGGTGAGTGAATGACAGGGTGTTCCAGGGTTTAAAAAATCAAAACTCCCCAAACAAACAAGAGCTGTGAGTATTTCTCTGTGAACACTTGGCCCTGTTGTATACACAGTGTCAGAAAGACTGAAACAAGGCAACAGACACTTAATGGAATCACACACTGGTATATTTGTTTCGCTTATTAAATTCATAATATTGTTGGAATTAAGAATTAGTCTTTTTAGAATATTGGAAAAAAATCCCCGGAGGATTTTGAAGCTTATCTTTCTAGTTAACATCTCATAAGTGATGAATTGCGTGGCTCCTGGCTTCACATTATTTCTCTACTTGTATAATACATTTACTATAAAAAAGAAAATATTGTAACAAGTAGCAGGAAGTAGCCTTTCTTCAGGATTCCCAGATTCATAGTTGGGGCAATGAAAATTAGTTTTGTCTTGACATTGATTTTAGTAGATACTTATCCATAACATAAATGACAGGGTGGCAAGTTCAGTATCCTAATACACCCTGCAGAGCAGATGCTCCAGCTCACTAGTGAGTGTCTGGCAGGTTTGCTCTATTTCCTTTATCAGCCTGTCCTGTGCTATCAGTCCCGTGTCAGTGTGATCGCCAAAAATGAGTGATTTCTGTCCTTGGGTACTGAGTGGAGCAAGCAAACACTTCTAGGCTTATGCAGGGGCAGTTTGAGTCACTCATTTGTTACAGCCAGACAAAGCCTGGGTGTCCAGATCCAAAGATGACATCTCACAGTCCCTGCAGACAATTGGGCAAGGGCTGCAGTTATGGTTTAATCTATAGCCATAAAGCTTTCAGGGTCACCTTACACATCTGTGCACTCTGCTGGAGTTGTCCTGTGCTTGCACAGTGGCTCTTAAATTAGCCTCAAAGTTTAAAGCTGCCTTGCTGCTTTGCTGCTCGAGAGCAAGGTTGGTTATGTACAGCTTTTTTGGGGTGTTCTGCAGTCACCACTGTTTGCCCTCAGTTGCTTTTATGCAATTTAGGTTGGAGCTTGTCACTGAATGCCTTGTTCAATGTAGCCCTTCTAGAAACTCAAATTTGTTCACCTAATTCTGCACCTCTCTCTAGCAGTGGGGCTGGGTGGGGAGGGACTTGGAGTTTGAAGAAGAAAATGCCAAAATAACCTTCTCATCTAATCCTGACTCTCGTGTGCCTAAAGGACACAGTAGGTGGAAGATTTGATGCAACTCAAGCCTTTGTTGGGGAGATGAGCCAGTTTAATATATGGGACAGGGTCTTAAAGGCTGAAGACATCATGAATATTGCCAACTGCTCCATCAACATGCCTGGCAACATCATCCCCTGGATCGATAACAACGTGGACGTGTTTGGAGGTGCTACTAAATGGCCTGTGGAGACCTGTGAGGAGCGTCTGCTTGACTTGTAGCTGTGATCACCTCCCATCCAAGTGCCCCCTTTAGTAGGACAATCTTCTGTGCAATCTAAAGCACTTATTTTTCTCCTTGCCCTTCCCCAGTCTTAACTCCTTGAAAGAATTAAAAAAAAAAAAAAAAAAAGTAAACTGCCTCAGTGCAAAGATAGCTGCTAGTTTGGGGCATTGAGCCTGGCTATGAAAGGAGCACTTCTTGGCTACAGCAGCCCTTGCTTTCTTATGGTCTGATCCAAAAATGTCCTTTGGCCTGCAGGAGACTTTTGGTGGGGTCCAAGCTCAGACCATCAGCCCTTCTGCAGGGAGGGAGAACAGCGTGCACACTTCACTCTCGTGTTCCTGATAATGTGCAGTGCTGACAGCACCAGGATTAACAGACTAAGTGTGAGCCCTTCCTCCCAGGCTATTGTCTCCCCTTTGAAATGAAGCCATTCTTTTTTAGCCCTTTTTTTAAAAAAATAGAACATCACTAAATCCTTACACTACAGTGGTTATGGTGCAGCTATGGGTAGAGCAGAACAGCCACTGTCTGAGTGCAAGGCGTTTGCTTTTTAAGTTGCAGATTAGAAATCCTTATTTTATGATAAAGAGGTGGTGTATTTGAGACACATTGTACCAGTTCAATTTGAAGAAAGGGCTGTTTGATCAGCACAGCTCCATTGAAGCAGGTGTGCTTCAGGTGAGGTTCTGTCCCAAAGCCTGTCCTTTGCTAGCCAGGATCCCAGCAGAGGTGGGTGCCTGAAAGATTGTACTTGTATTTTCTGTAGGCTGAATGTACTGAATTCCTAGTGACCTGGCTTGTACACTTTTCTCTATTGTTTCTCTCGCTTCAGTCAATGTCTTTATTTTTTTAAATATACAAGCTGTGATTAAGTGAATTTCCATTTTGTTTTGCTATGAAAGGCCTTTTTATGAGCAAGTGCCAAAGTTCAGTTTCTGCTTGCTGAGAATTGCTATCTATTTTTCCAGCATAAAAGTCTTCTGCACTGGTTTATATGTTATTATAATGGTCCTATGTAATATGAAAATGTGCTGCTTTTTCAAATCTTGTTGACTGTCTCTTCTGTAAGCACTGGGCTGACTACTATATTTTTTTATCATTTTTTCTCTCAATATTTTGCAAACAATGTTGCTGTTTCCTTGGCATTGGTGTGACTACTTGGTTTGTGGCTCGCAGATAGCAAATGCACTGTACTGGGAAAGAGTTAATACTTTTGTTATTTAAAAGAAAAAGGATTTAAGGGGGGGGGAATTTATAAAGCTAAATATCATATTTTATTTTTCATATGTTTGAATTGTAAGAATAATATGGTGACAGTCCCATTTGTAGGGTAAAGTTACATATTTCCATGAATATGTAGTATGCTGTTCTTAAAAGAAAATTCTTATAATGAACTTTTAATTAAAATGCACTGTAAAATGAGCCTCTTAATTCTTTTATAGTCACACAAGACACTGAATATTCTCTTTCATAGCTTCTCTGAGTTCACCTGCTGTCTGTCTAGACTTGTAGAAGTACAGTCTTGTATGAAATTTTCTTTATTCTCTTAACACCTTTAATTTATTCCCTAAATTCCTCAAGTGTTCTCATTGTGATTTGCTTTAAAATACACACACACACACACTGTACTTTCCCTGCCCTAAGGAAGAACAAACCACAGAACTCACTTCATATCAAATGAATCTGTGTTGTGAGGTGAGGAAAAGTGAAATTCTCCTCTCCCATGGGCTGGTGCCCAGAAGAGGCATCAGCCCTTGGGTCAATCTACCTTTATTTGTCAGCTCTTTTGGAGAGAGGCTGGTGCAGGTAAACTCTGGAGTTACACACATTTCACTCTGTTCTTAAAAGGTGCAACAGTGAAATTGTCTTGGACACTCAGCTGGGTGTCATGGAGCCCATGGGAGTGGTGGGGTCTGCTGCTTTAAACACCAGCTCATGCTGGCTTGAGGGAGGTGTTTTGGTTGTGTTGGTTTTTATTTGGAGTTATTTAAACACAGCCTTTAACTGTATGCACCTGAGTGAGAAGCCCCACCTGTGTGAGGAAGGGGTTAATTGTGGGGGCTGTACTTTGTTGGGTTGGGTGTTGGTTTGGTTTTTACTCATTAAATAGTTGAGATCGCAGGGAGTTTGGAGGAAGGGTTTGATTTGTTGGGGTTTCTTCAGTAGAAGCCAAAAGGTAAATGGTATATATTCCTTTGAAAAGGGTTTATTGTTTATTTCATTATTTTTAAATGTATATATTTGTATATGCATGTGGTTTTGGTTTGTGGGTTTTTTTGGTTTGTTTTTTTTTTGTGCAATAGTTTCTTTTCATTCAGAAGAAAAGATGTGGTTTTTTTTGTACCTTTATCTTGGGAGTGGAAAGCTATGGCTCTTGTTCTGCTGCTCCACGTCCTGGGAGTCACGTGTTTTATATGAATATATAAGCAGATGGAAAAACAGGAGTAAATATTACCACATTCCAGCATCTATATTGTTTATGGAGTGTGGAACTGACAACACAACCTTCAGTTCCCAAACTGCTCTGAATGCACAGAAGTAATAACTTATGGAGAGCTGAGTGACAGCACTTGGAACATGCAATAGTGCAGATTTCTAGAAAATATGGTTTTGGTTAAAAGCAGGCAGAGCTGGGACTCCTGAAAGCAATATCAGTGATTCCCAGCAAGCCAGCATCCTGGGGGCTGTAACTGGCCAGGTCTGGCGTGGCTGTGAATGCTCTTCAGTCTCTCTATGGCACCATCCTCTCTGTGCATCCTTGGTGTATTGGCTGCTGGCTGACTACGAGTTGAGCATTTGGTGTGTTTAAATCCAGTTACACTTCTTCAAAGACAAGTTGTTTGCCCATATGTCTGGCTACTAGAAAATGGAGTCATCTCATATGTTTGGAGTTTGCTTGGAGGCTCCAGCTCCACACTTGCTGCCTGTAGGGGAGGGGAGGAGGATCACCTCTTCCTCTGGGATCCCCTGTGCGTGGGAGACCAGCTCCTGGAGCCTGGCAGTCTTTGGCTGGGCTGCACTTGCTCACTGAACTGCTGCTTTAGGGCTCAGAAACGCAGGGAAGGCCAGCAAAGCTCTATACCCCCATTTTCACACACATCTGCCCAGTGAGTGAACACTGGGACTGCCAGGGAGAATCTCATTCTGTTTTGCTTCAGAGACCTGATTTCCCTCAGGTCTTTCCCAAAGGTGAAAAGCAGGTCAGTAGTGAAGCTGCTGTGTTGTATTAGGTGCTTAAAGCTGTCACTTTCTCAATCAGGGTAATGGTTGTTCTAAAAAAATGTTGCTGTAGCTGTATATTAGATTTATTTCTTTGCTAATGGCACCTGACTCTATGTGTAAGGATTCTTCATCCAGCTGATTTTAGTCATCCAGGTTGGGAGGAAAGATCAACCTACTCCTATTGCATCATCCTGGATCCTGCTAGGAGTGCAGAACCCTAAAAAGAGCCCCTGGTCTGGCTGAGGCTTCTGCCACAGATGATGATCCCTTGATGCTGCTTAGGAATCTGAGGCAAGACACAGCAAGGGCCCTGCTGATGAAGAGAGTCAGGCACTGCCAAACTCCTCCAGAAATGGAAGATCTCTCTTGGTGTCTAGGGAATTGGGGTGAGGGTTGAAGGCGATGTAGGATTTTTCCAGAGATCTTCACCAAAATGTCTCTGGATCTTCTATTCCCCCTCACAAAGACAAAGCTGGACCTTGATAATGTTCACCGTTAGCTGTGAAGCTTAAATAATACATGAGTTTTTCAGAGCTAAAAATCTTCCGGAAAGAATTGAATTAATTGCCCCCCTGGCTATAGCTGTTTCTAAAAGGCTGTGCTTAGAAAAGTATAAATTTGCACAAGGAGTTCAAGGGGCCGTTTCTTTCTCCACAGGAGGGCTGGGCTGATGTTTTGGCAAAGCTTCAAATACAGGAGCTCCCTGATGGCTTGATGCCAGTGAGAGAAATTGTTTTATTTATTAAGGATGCTTTGATGTTTCACCTGTGCTGGCCCCCAGCACGTGTGCCTGGGCAGTTCAGCTGCTGGCCCTGCTGCTCCCAGGGGCTCCTGCCATGGGAAGGATGCTGAGTCTCTCTGGTACCCCCTTGTTCCCTCGCTGCCACTCAGCCTGCCCTGAGGCGCAGGGGCAGGGCTGACTTCTCACAGGGCTGGCTGGAGCCTCCCTGGGTGCACTGGGTATGCTTCCCTTCTCTGCTAAAAGGAGTTTGCAAGAGGCTTGCCCTGGTTTTCATGTCCCCAAGCTGTTCCCAGCAGCAGTTCTGGAGTTCTTTTTAAGAATCAGTACTGAGGAAAGTAACAATGGCTATTTCTTAGGAGGATTTTGGTGGTTTTTAAGGTACTAGATGCTCTTTTACATTTTGTCTTTCAAAACACTTGAACCAGTTTATGAGTAACTTTAAATCCCTATGTTACTGTAACAGAGTTCATCATCCAGGCTTATCTCCACTACTGGAGATTGCTCTGCTGACCTCACCAGATGAAAGGAAACCTCTTTAAAGGGCAACCTCATTTATTAAAAACAGGATGTTAGGACTTCTGGGTAACAGCACTGGCTAAGCAGGGGATTTATAACTTTCCTTTTGTTTAAATTTTTTGTTTGACTTGGTGTTGGCTGCTGATTTGCAGTGGGAATCCTGATGTGCTGTCCTGCTGTGTTTCCAGAATGGCTGTTTTTCCTGTATCAGGCAGCAATTGGTTTTTCTCCCTTTTCAGAGGGCATAGAGCAGGCAGCTGCCCCCTCCCTGGTGCAGAGCTGGGAAGAGATTGTCCTGTGCAGCTTTATTCTACCTCTGCAGCTGCAAGAGTCTGAGAGAAGGGATCTGCACTGACTTTTAATTTTATGTGAGATTTCCCTGCAGGAGATATTTGTGTCTGACAAAGCAGGACAGACCTAGATTTGCTTTCCAGGGATGATGTAGCCCACAGAAATGAGCCAGGGTTTGTTTTTTTTTTTGTTTTGTTTTTTTTTGTTTTGTTTTTGGTTTTTTGTTTGTTTGTTTTTTGGGGTTTTTTGTTGTTGTTTGGGTTTTTTGTTTGGTTTTTTTGTTTGTTTGTTTTGTTTGTTTTTTTCCCTGCCTTCCTGCTTTGTTTATGGTAAATTATAAATGGTTGATAAACACCTATAATAAAATAGAGATATACATGGGTAAATCACCCTTTTTTTCCAATAAAGAAAGCTGTTACTCACTGTGTAGAGAGTACATATCCTCCTAAGAGATCAAATTATTTATGGCAGTGCGCTAATTAGCTTTTTCAAGGCTTCTAAGGTCTTGCAGATACTTCGAGCTCCAGGGATAGCTGCAGTAGGTAAATACCTCTCTGCATCGAGGATAATTTAATGTAACTGGCCAGCCGCTGTTAGTATGTGCTTCAGACTTCTGGCCTGTTGGGAGCTCTGGTCAAATGGAACCCTGGCATCTACAAGGCCTTGCCAGGGAGTGGTCACCACTGGCTGGCTGGGTCACTGGGGTGGCCACAGGTGCCCAGACAATTCAGAGGCTCCCAGAGCTGGTTTAGCCCCCATTTTCACTTGTGCTGCCATTTTAGTTCTGATGCTGTACCAGCACTCTCACCTGCCCATCCTCACTCAGTCTGGGCTCGGGGAAGAGCAGATCCAGCTCCCTCCTCACGTCCACCAGCTCCAGGCTCTGTTCAAAAGTATTTGGCATTGTTCAAATATGCTGCTATGGTTACTCAGGCACCACTGACTGCACAGGTCAGCTTGGAAGAGCTTTAGACAAAGTATTTGGGACAGAATACATCCCTTGCTTGTTAATTTAAGACCTGGCACATCAGTCTGAACACACTACATGGGGGCTAACGTCTTTCTTTTTTCTCTACCCTTGGGATTTGGAAAAAACATAAGAAAAGTATTGCCTTGACAGGAGCCCAAGCAGTGACAGGGCTGCTGCTGAAAATAGCAACCAGCCCATTTGTCCTGGGAATTGCCTGAAGGCTGCCGGGGCTGCACAGGGGGAAGGAGGATGTTCAAAGCCTGGGAGGAGCAAAGGATTCCTGAGCTGAGGGGGCTGGCTGGGAAGAGGCACGGACTCCTCTGAGCCTGGGGAGGGCAGGGGGCTGCTCAGACCCCTCTGGGGCTGCTCTGGGGCTCCTGCCCTCCCCACCCCCCATCCCCATCCCCCCGGCTGCCCTCCGATGGCTCTGGAGGCAGCTCACCCTGAGCCCATCCCTGGTTGGCATTTCCAGGGGATGAAGTTACAGGGATGGCCCTTTGAGGGCTGTAGCCATGGTTTTAATCTTCCAGTCCTGGTCAGGTCCATGAGCTGAATTGGCACGAGGTGTTCTTTAGGTCCCAGAAATTCAGTGACATCTGGTTTGTGCTTCACCATGGGCAGGGTTTGAAAAAGGATGACTGTAAAGAGACTTTTGAGATGTGTAGTGGTGCCCTCACTAGGCTGTGCCCTTTAATGTCTTTCTGATTACTTTGAGATCTGAATATGCTGGATTTTCTTTTTCTGATTACACTGAAGGCAAAATTTCCATAGACTTGAATGGGAGAAGAACAGGAAAGTGTTTGAGACAAGTCTGAACATGCTGGTAAAAACGAAACAAAAAAATCTGGTGTGACTTTAAAGCTATTTTTAAAAATAACACAAGCTGGAGCGGGTTACTCTGAATCACTGGAATCTGTTATGTCTCTCTTTTTTTTTTTT
>VWZN01006318.1:0-34497 GCA_013396955.1 Regulus satrapa
AGAAAAACCCAGGATCATTAGATTTGTGCATACCTACACTCTCCCACCTGTGAGTAGTTTTATTATTGACTGTGTTTTATTGCAGGATGTAGTGCACAACTGCTGCTGAATTTCTGCCTAGTGCCTCACTGGAGGTGACTACATACTTTTGATGCAGGATAGGTGCTACATGCCATGGGGCTGCAGAGGTTATGTGATACCACCCATTATGCTACAGCCTGGCATTACTACCCAAGCACTTGCTTCCTCAGAGCCATGGGTATGCCACCAATTCTCCAGTGAAGTCTTTTCCTGTAGAGCTTCCCTGTCCAAGCCACATAGGAGTCAGTGGTGGATTGCCTGGGCAGTGGTGCTGCAGGGGAAGGATGTGTCCTCACCCGACAGCCTGCATGGTTGGCTGATGCTCAATGGAGCCAGCAGTCTACACACATTGCCAGAGAAAGGTTGGAAATATAAGGACAGGTAGAGGGGATTTTTTGATCTGAACAGTGAATGAGGATAGGAAGAAAATAAGTAGAGGAAAGAGATGTAATTTCTGCTTCAGCCTCAAGTAGCAAATTTGTTGGAATGAGGCTTTTCCTGAGTCACTGCAACACAGGATTCAGGCTATCTGGGTTGAATACAATGGTTTTCACATTTTCAACTGATGCATTAACAGTGATATCATGACACAAGAAAGCTTGCAACCTGATGCTGAGCACTGAAAGCATGTAGTGAAATTGACAATTTCATGCAGTGAAAGCAGATGAAAATTCAATGAAAATGGGAGCCCAAATCCTGAGTTTTGGAGGGGTATGTTTGTGTGAGTGTGGACTGCTAACACAGAGAGTAGAAACACTCCAACATTCCATGGTCAGTTTCCTGGGGGACCTGAGTCAGGCTATGACCCAGCACACAAATGCAACTGTACTAACTTCTAAACTAAATGGTGGATGGCACCTTTGGGGTCAGACAGAAGGTTATGGAGTGCAGGATGGGTGGAGGGGAAAGGAAGGAATAAGAGAGAGTAAAGAAGAGCTAGAGAGAGAGAGCTTGAGCAGTGGAAATAAAAGGATGATATTCATTAAAAACATGGGCTTTCATTCTGTTCTGTGCTTATCTGATGATAAAGTCCTTCTGTAGCTTTAACTGTGTTTGAAATAGGCAACTGTGCTCTTTAAGTCCTTAGAGTGGGTGATAGCAGCATAGGACACAAATTTTTTCCAGAAACAGTACAATTTTACACAAAAAGCACAAAGTAAAATCCTGGAATCAAGCAGGGATTTGATAGGTGCTGCAGCTTGGCAGACAGACCCAAGAGAGACAGTGCAATATCAGCCACAGCTGGCTACTTGGACATATGTACACATTATGGGGAAAAAGGGGGGTTTTACCATCATTGACTTCTTTGGGTCAAATACCCTCATTTGAAATGATCCTTAGCAGCAAATGCAGAGTCAGCTTAAGACAACATTGACTAATCAGGATATTTTTCTTTCATCTTCCAACCTCTCCAGGCTGACACAGAGGAATAGGAAAGAAATTCAGAGAGTTTCTGGGGAATGTTCTCTGATTCTTCCTTTTCCTTTGTTACATAACCCCCTAAGTGGTGGGCTTTGGTATTTTCAGCTATGAATTCCTAAGATTGAATCCATGGTAAATTTGCACAATCAGAGGACATGTTCCCTTTTTAGTTGCTCAGAGTTAGGGAAAAAAGCCCACCCAAACAAATCTGGAAATTGTTTAATTGTGGACAAACAATAAGGCAATAAGTAAGCTACTTTTACAACATTTTCTTAAACTGTTAAATTATTGACAAGAACAGAAATTGAAAAGTAATGGCTTTTAAAAAATTCCGTTGATGTGTTAAAATGATAGAAACTATAATTTTCAGATCTGTATAGTCATATATACAGAAAAGCAGTAGTTCTCTGCATTAATTTTTAATTATTTTTCCAGCCTTTGTCAAGGTGCTGTTTCTCAGGATGTATAATTTGTCTGTTGTTAAAAAGGAAAATGGGGGGGAAAGAGAGAAGTAGAGTG
Organism: Regulus satrapa; assembly: GCA_013396955.1. Classification (NCBI taxonomy): domain Eukaryota; kingdom Metazoa; phylum Chordata; class Aves; order Passeriformes; family Regulidae; genus Regulus; species Regulus satrapa. The sequence continues at coordinate 2,023 of VWZN01006318.1, forward strand.
ACTAGGGGCCAAATAAGTTTCCAAGAAATAAATAGAAGTTTGTTCCATTGTCTTTAATGGGAAAAAAAAAAAAAACCAGTGGAAGAAAAACAGTGAAAACCAAGACCTAGTAAACTTACTGTAAATGTTGAGAAAATCAAGCATGACACATATTTTGTGAATAGGAAGCAGCTTGTTCATATGTCCATATTCAGTAACAAACTCTTTTTTGTTTCAAGTAAGTATTTCAGAAGAGTAGACAGTAATCTTCTGATCATTTACCTTTCTATCTATAATGATATCCCCTGGTTAAAAGAGAACTGACATAACATGTTTTGGGCAAAACCTAAATTTCCTGAATTTGAGTTCTTTGGAGTGATATGACCCAGAAAAAGTATGTTTTCCAAATAAGATTTTATATAAAACAGTTTGTTTATTTGTACTGTAATAGCTTGATCTTGTAATAGTAAGCCTAATGCTAGGACCTAGTTCTCAATAGAAAAACAAAAACAACAACAAAAAATAAAAAACAAAAATAAACCAAAAAAACCCCAAAAAACAGCACCACTCTTACACCTGAAGCTCAGCTACATGCAATTGTGTCAGGGCTTCTCAAGCCTAGAGCTACTGCAGAGGCACAGCTGTGGTGAGGACTGCCTAGCAGGGTCCACTCCTCTCTCAGGCCTTGCCAGCTGAGCTGTGGCTCCGTTGTGGTTTGGATGACAGGTATTTGCTAGGAAAGACAAGAGTCTCCCTTGAAAATAGAGATTGTAAAAATTCCCTCCCTCCGAATTATTTTGATTTCAAAATTAATGGGCTTTTAGGTAAAGGTATGGGAATAGGAAGAACAGTTCTTTACTAGTAAGTTTAACAGGGCAAACAAACAACAACACCTACAGCAGTCAAATAACACACAGAACCAGGGTTTTCTCTTTGGTATAGTTACAGTCACAGCTGGCAGGGAGCGCTGGTGGCTCCCGGGGCGGATGCAGTGATCCCACACGGCTGCAGGGGTACTCTGGAATGGGGAATACATGGCGAATGGTGGCTTGGCTGAGACCAGGAGTGATGGAATTCCCAAGGCTGAGCAAGGTGTACCAAGTGTCCATGGTGCTGGCTGGACAGCGTGGAGGTGTCCAAGCAGGACTGTGGTGTGGAGTGTTGAAAGGCAGGGAAACTCCAGATCAGCACTGGAGAAGTGATAGGATTCCAGCAGCCACGGCAGCTCTGAGTAAAACAGCAAGAAGGCTGGCTCCCGAGTTCCAAGACACACCTGGAGAAAACCCAAAGGCAGCAGGCGAGAATTCTAAAAGAAAGAAACCTTCTCCTCTCCCTCTCTGCCAAGTGACACACAGAGTCCTCACCCTGTCTTTTCATGTGGGTTGGCCCAAACTCTTTGTTTCCCTCAAGTACACCCCCAAGGACCCACATCAGCGTTCCTAGGAGATTAATGGTAAAAAATTCTACAGATAAGTAAAAAAAGCAAACCAAAACACAAAAAGAAATAAAAACTAACCCCCAACAGGCTCCCAGTGACAGCACCATCCACATACCTCATGCAGTTGTTTTGATGCAAGCATGTTAGAGAGACGCTACTGAGTCAACCAGATTTGATGCTATAAAAATCTGTCAACAGTAAAAGTTGACTCAGTTCCATTGAAAAGCCATCAAAACCACATCAGACATTGCAGCAGCTAGTAGTGCCCAAGGTCAACCAGGCAAAACCAAGTGATGTGATATAGCTGGACTTCCATAAGGCCTTTGGCATCATCCCCCCAAGACATCCTTATCTCAAAATTGGAGAGATATTGATGGGAAGGGTGGACTGTTCAGTGGATAAGGAATTGGCTGGATGTATGCAGCCAGAGAGCTGCAGTCAAGGGCTCTGTGTCCAGATGGAGGCCTGGTGAGATGGAGCCCTCAGGGCTGTCTTGGCACTGATGCTCTGCAGTTTCTTTATCAGTGATAGAGGCAGGGGAACCAAGCACACCCTCAGTACATTCGCAGGTGACAGGAAGCTGAGCAGTGCAGGGGTGCTACAGAAAGATGGGATGTCATCCAGGGGCAGCAGGCCAAGCTTGAGAACTGAAACCATCCATGAGAAACTCATAAAGTTCAAGGCCAAAGGCAAGGTTCTGCATCTGGGTTGTGACAATACCAGACATGAGTACAGCCTGGAGAATAACTCACTGAGAGCATTGGCCTGCCAAGACATGACTGGGGCTGCTTCTGGCTGAGAGGCTGGACATGACCCAGCCATCAGCACTCCTAGCCCAGAGAGCCAAACGTGTCCTGGGTTGCCTCCAGAGCAGTGTGGCCAGCAGGGGAGAGGTGGGATTCTGCCCGTCTGCTCTGCTGAGAGCCCACCTGAAATGCTGCATCTAGCTCTGGGGTCCTAGCACTGGAAGGACATGGACCTGTTGAAGCAGGTCCAGAGGAGGCCACAAAAATCATCAGATAGCTGTAACACCTCTCCTGTGAAGCCACACTGAAAAAGTTGGGGTTGTTCTACATGAAGAAAAGCCTCCATGGATACTTCAGCAGCCTTTCAGTACTTGAAGGGGGCTTATATAAAATTGGCAAGTGACTTTTAAAGTGGGTAGATAGTGATAGGACAAGGGGTAAAACTTTACACTAAAAGAAGAAAGATTTAGATTAGATGTTAGGAAATATTTTTTTACTGTGAAGGTGATGACACATTGGAACAGGCTGACTAAAGGCATGGACCCACCATCCCTGGAGTATTAAAGGCCATGTTGGTTGTATCTTTAAGAAACCTCATCTACTGGAAGGTATCCCAGCTCATAGGAAGGGAGGTTGAATTAGATGATCATTAAGATCCCTTCCAACTCAAACCACTCCGGAATTCTATGAATCTCCCAGTGATTAGAAGGAATCAGGAGAAGTCAAAAGTAATGATTTAAATTCCACTATAAGAGTCAAATATAAAGCAATCAAATTTTGCCATCCAGTCTCCAAATGCAAGCAAAAGTGGTGTTCCACATTTTAAGTGGAATGATTATCTTTCTCCTCAATTAACATTTATTGTGTAAGCAGACTCAAAGGATATTTGAAAACACACAGCCCAGACAACCTGGGATAGATAAGGTCACAAAATGCATGCAAGCAACAGAGTAGCAGAAAAATACTGGCTGGCACCACTGGCATTCATGTGATTTTCTGGTTTTAGAGAGAGGTGCAAAATTTAAATTTGTAACCCACAGATGCCTTTGAGTGAGCAGCCTACACAAGGAGAATATTTAGAGCTGTCTCCCACATACAGCTCCCTAGTAGCCATCTCTAGGAGAGAAGGGATTTTCTTCTCATTGTTGAAGAAACAACAAACAGTCTGTAAAATTTGGAAAAGCATGTTTGAATATATATTACAATTTAATTTTACTTTGTTATTCTGAAATGTATTTGGAATGGTTAGTATTATTTTTCTACACATCAGGAAAAAAGACCTATAATTCCAGCAGAAATCTTTGGCAAATATATATATGTATATCGTGTAGAGTACATGAATATTCTATGGATAGCCAAGAATTCATTCTCCAAATGAAGGTGCTTGTCAGATCAGAACAGTCAGAGGTAACTAAATCATGTTTGCTTTAACAGGGCATGTGAAAAAGATTTTTTTTTTTTTTTTTCTTTTTTCTTTTTTTTTTTTTTTTTCATTTTTGCTTAGCTGACAAAATTGGATGTTGGCAAACAAGTTGCGATTAAGCAGACCTGACTGTACTTGACAAACATTTATTTTGGATTTTTAACAAGGCTCTCAGGCTTTTAAGAGTATTTTTGATGACTCTCTGTGAGGAAGTTCTGCTGAAGGTGATGGCAACATCCTCCCAGGGCAGAGGTTTATCCCTACTTGGCTGACCATCTGGACCAAACATGGCTACCAGTCAGGTCAGTGACAGATCTCAGTGTATACATCTATGTAAGCTTCAGAACCACAGCAAGCATAAATATCAATAAGCTTTATTTGGTATTAGAATATATTTCAGAAAGCAGCAGTGTCTTGTCACTACCTTGATTTTTCCCTCTCACATCTACCTCATTTCTGTGTGGGCATTTCCATGTCTCTGGTAATGACAGGGACAAATACACAAATTTATATAGATTTGGCACAAATCTCACAAAGTAAGTAATGAAGTTACTGAGCAAATAACTGTAGGAGAATTTGACCCCTGATTGGGGCGATAGAGTCACATAGACTCCATGAATCTGGAGGCTAAATATGATGATGTATTAAGATCTATATGCAAAAGAAGAGAAGCAGCAAGCATCATACATGCAGGCAAATAAGCCAGACAGCAGTGTCCATCTGTCCAAAACATCGAGAGCATATTGATAAAGCAGAATCCTGTACTATGCATCAGATTGCCTAACCTCTGTAAGCATTAGTGGATGTTATGAAGCATCTCCTGGTGTTCTCTAAACAATCTCACGGCCATGTATTTGGTCCAGGCTGGCAGCAACAAAGAACAAATGAAAATTTCAAAGAAAATCCAGCAATGTAACAATCTGGAAATAAAACCCCTAAAGTTTGCACAAGCCTCATACCCTCTTTTTGAGTTACAAGTCATGGCTCTTTGTCCACAGTACCAAGTTATTTAAGATTCCTTCACAAGATACTTGTATCTGGACTTTTTCTAGAAAGTTTAATGAGTTATGTGTGGGAGAGAGATCTTTTTATCTTCAGATTACAGAAGGAATTGAACCTAGGTCAACTAGTTGACAGTATTTGAAAAAACACTGATTATAAGGCAGGAAAAGCAGCTGAAAATTCAACAGCATTGCTAACAGTGAGTCTAAAGATGGAATGTGAACACTTTTTAAGAGAGGAATAGTATCGCTTCTTTGGCAAGTTAACAGAGAGAGTGAATAAGTTTTAGGACTTACCTTACCTTCACCTGGTCTAACCAAGCAGTAAGAAACTTGAAGTCAAAACAAGTCAGACTCCAAGGCAATGATTCAGTCTGAAAGAGACATCAGCCTAAAGTTCAAGAAATCATCCTCATTTCCCATCCACTCTTAAACCTTTTTTTCTCTGCAAATACAAAAGATTTGTTTAACTCTCTGCCCCTGGGAACTGCCAAGTCTCTCTGCCCTGGCAATCAGTTAACCTCTCCTCTCCTCTCCTCTCCTCTCCTCTGTCTTTTTTATTCATTCTTCCACCGTTTTTCCTTCCCAGCAGACTCACATGCAAATGCTTTATGAGTGAAAGAAGGATGAACAAAATGGCACAGGCCATCTATTTGCTTATTTTAGTAAAGCATTTTGAGAGTTAATCTCTGAGGCTTTTCCCTCAATCTGAGCAGGGTAAGAAATGATGAATGAGTTGGGAATTTACTGAAATACTTGCTAAAAAAGTTGTAATACGTGATGCTTTTTCTTACTTAATAGTTCACATTTGTCTTATCTAGTGTTCATGGTAGCTATTGCAGCACAGCTGAAGAGGATGCATCCACTGTCTTCCTCAAGAACTGGAATTTGGCTATTCCTTTTTCCCACTGCTCTCATATGTGGAATAAGAAATTACAAGCTGTGCTACATGACCTTCTGACTAAGTATGTCAAAGTCTTCATGGATGTACCTTGGGCTTTGGATTTTTACAAGGTTACACTGAGACAATTTAGCTGGTGCAAACACCACTGGCCCTCATGTCATGCACTCCCATTCAGGCTAGATATAAAATGAAATAAGGATATGTGTTCACAAAACTGCATAGAGCAGTATTACATATTGACTGCCAGCTGTTTATTATCCTCCACAGTGTAAGGACTATCTCCCTAAGCTGGAGCAGGCTCTGAACTGAAACAAGCATGTCTGTACAGACGATCTCAATCATTTGAACCACCATGTTTTAAAGACCTAATTACTGGTGCCGTCATAAGGCTGTAGGTGGACAAGATTTGATGCACTCTTTGGCAAAAAAATGAACTATTACTGTTTATGAGCTCTCACATATGCCAAGCCCAGACAATGGTTTTAAAAAATGCTCTTACAGGGTGGTGAGAGGCAGATTTGTGAGGTAAGTAGTCCTTTAGTATAATTTTCTCAGAGGCTGTATATAGCATGGCATTATTTGGTAATGTCTTTCACACAAATTGCATCATCTTTAATTTGTTGCCGTTTCTTTTCCTTGAGGCCACTGAGAAATCCCTGTGTTGTGGTTTATTGCCACTCATGAGGGTTGATGTCCTGCCCTGACTCCTAAGGGGCTGCCAGTCAACTGGCTGACTCAGCTGGGACCTCTGCAAAGCTTGGTCTTTTGCTTGTGTATGACAAGTCCCATTGGAGGAGAGCAGCCCAATTTCTCCCCTCTCATTCTCTGAGTGCAACTGCAAGTGAATGGCTCAGTGACCTTCCAAAAGGAACTCTCAGGCTGGTGAACAAAACAGAAGGCAGGGATCACATCAGAAGTCCAGCTGTTTGTCACACAGGCTGTTTGGTGAGATTAAAAAGGAAGCTGTGTTTTCAAGGGAAAGGATACCAGAGCATCCTCTTCGTTCTTGTTCCCTGCTACAGTTGGAGATTTGAGGCACATCTATAAAGTTTTGTCAGCTTAAGCTGAGTGCAGACCACCAGTGTCTATCTATGGGATAGACTTCCATTTATCATGGTATAGCAGGATATGAGCATGTGGAGTGTTCTGGATATATTTTGATGAGGTGACTCTCACCGTCTCACCATATTCTAAGTGTCGCTGGAGCAGCTGAAGCCTCAAATGTTGCCTAAGAATAAACTATTTGTTCTTTCCTAACAGGAACCAAATATAGGTCTGGCAGGATAGAGATATACGAAGATGGTTCTCATGGAAACCAGGTGAAAAAATGTCATAGAAACTAGCTGAAGGGGACACTGGAGAAAACTGAATAATAGTGACAGGTAATTGCCGGTCAAAATTTAATTGAGATGAACAGCTGTTTTTCCACTGATGTTAATAGGAATGAATCAGGATAATTGTGAAGGTCAAGTATTCACAACAGTTTTGTCAACAGAGGTGAAGTGAGACAGTTTTAGTATTCTCTGTGCAGACAGAAAAACCAAAGGAGGGAGAATAGTGAGGCAAGCTGGGAAGACCAGAAGAGGGAAGTCAAGTTGGCACGATGGAGACGCCTCAGTTCAGAGAGTCAGCTGACAAATATGGGGGACCAAAGATAAGAAGACAGAGTAACTGGAAAAATCAAGACACAAAAAACACACCCCACAGACATAAAGGGAGGTAGGTAACTCAGGAAGGTTTGACATAGTAATGACCAAATAGCTTAGTCCACAAAAGTCCTTGAAGCCTCAGACAATAACTCAAACCCACCTGGGGCAGTGTTCCCATTAAAGATTAGTTAGGTTAAGACTCTCCTAACCTACTGTCTTTAAGATTTAGCTGTCTGTATCACTTAATAGAAGTAAAGGATGCATGCCAAACTGGCACCACTTAGTGGATAATGTCTGAGTGAACTCCAGATCTTCTTGCAATGACAAGTCATGGAAGTCGATGCAAGTGAAGCATGGCAGCCTGGAGAAATGAGGTCCAAGTTGGTGGAGCTGGAAAGAGAGGACTACTGCAGGACAGGTACTTCTTGAATAAACCCAACTACATGTAAGCAAATCAGACCACTGGACAGGGCTCTAGGTATGCAGAGGTGGACTGGCAGCGCATTTAACAGAGTGGGAATGGAAGGTGGGCGTTGAAGACCACTCAAAGCTGAACATTCTTCAGAAGAAGCCTCCACCCCATGCTTTAAGGGAGAAGTTTGCCAGCAGTTTTGAGGAGAGATGGGGCCATGGTCTTCATAGTTTTGAAACTTGCATTCAAGCTGGACTCCTGTTTCTGCTACAAAGTGCCTTCCAGCCCTTTTAATTCTTCAACCTTTTTTCTGATCTGCCCAAGAGTAGCTCTTCTCAGAGGCAGACCACTCAGGCTCTGTTCTTTCAAGACAAGAGGTCAGTTGCTGAGATTAAGTCACAGAGGATTGGACATGTCTTTGTTGTATAGCTCTGTTCCCCAGCAAAAAGAATTTATTTCAGCAAGGCCTTTTTGTGAAGGTCTAATAACTCTAAGCTAGAGATTTTGCTGCAATACCAATGTCATTTCAAGAAATCACCTCCCTGACCAGCCAGTGTCTGCATCAGGTGAGGAAATTTCTATTTGTGACGATTCTGGTTTCCCCTCAAAGGGAGGCAAACAAAGGTGACAGCTGTATCCACAACTCACTGGATGTCTGTAAGAGCTGCAGCAGTCTGTGAGTCTGCCCAGGTTCAGAGGCAGAAAAGAAATTTGGTCTTATGGCACTCTGCACTAGCACACCATGTACAGGAGGAGAGCAGATACCTTGCATCTCTCTTCATGGTCATTTATACCCAAACAGAGCTGGCCACAATCCATCTCCAAGTTGTAAAATACTGCTCAGTCAAAAGTGAATGCATTTCTTGGCCACGTCCAGCCCACAGGACAGTACTGTCTACTCTGCAGAATATTAACTCCAGTAACTGAAATCAACAAACACTGCAAAAATTCTTGCTTGAAATAATATATATTAATATAGGAACATAATAAAGACTCTTAATACTGCTGTAAACAATATATCATGCTATATTTGTGCAATAAATAATGCATAAATATATAATAGTATTTTGAAGTACAATAAATTCAGCAACTGTGAGTTTACCTATTAACATGCTCTGGGAGAAGGTTATTCAGAGTCTGAATCTCTGTGGCATTGTGATAGTGTAGTTAAGAGTTACATCAGGAGAACCACATGAGGATGCGAAGGAGTAGAGTGATGCACCAGGTGACCAGGAGTCACCTGGTGCATCACAGAACAAACAATAATATACTTCTCACTTTTATGTTCAGGGATAAAGGTCAGTTGATCTACTGGGAATGCTATTTTTTTTTTAGTTTAAAAAAGTTGATTTATTGCTGATTCAAGGCATTGAGCTAGTTGTTCTCTAACAACTAACATGAAATAGAACAACACGTGAGGCCAGCAGACTTAGGAGAATATAAATCATTTTCCTGTGATAGAGCTGTACAGAATTACTCAGGGCTGCATTAGAGAGAGACATATTTTGGCTCCACTCCCAGAGTTCTCATAACACCTTTTATCTCAAGGCACCTTACAAATTTGGGCCAATTGATATATGCAGGCAGTCCCTTTGGGTTCAGCCTATTTTATTTGGTCTCATTTCCAGAGGGATAAACTGCTACATAGATTTCTGAGGCAGACTGATAAAGATTCCCACTCTTCTTTAGAGTGTGCTAGTATGGAATAATAGTGAAGCTACTGTATCTACAGCCAGACTTTCTGAAGATTGTCATCAAAATGTTTTATACTTTTCAGCAACTGGTGCCACACAGCTTGAAGGGTAACTGACAGGGGAGCACTAATGAGAATAGTGTCCAAATGATTTACTCAAAACCATAGCAAGACATCACTAGAAGAAAAGTATTTACATAGCTTAAAGTAATTATGGGTAGTTTTCAAAACTGACCTGATGATTTTTCAAAGATATTTGAGCTAGAATTGCAGTTATGTACCTGCAATTATAAATAAACAATTTATAAAATTGTTTATATCTTTATATAAAAATCTATAGAAATTGGGTAATATATTTAAATCAATTTATTTATATATTTAAATATAAATAAACAAATTCTTTTTGGAAGCATGTAAGACAGGGAATTAGCTAATTCCTTTCCCTCAGATGCAGCTGTCAGTTGTGGAAAGAACCTGTGAGAAACACAGAAACTAATAACCCCAAAACATCATTTGCCACCAAAAGCCAGGTCTAAAACACATACTGTTCTCTTAAATGGGCAATGAATGCTGTAACTTCCAGCTCTCCTAAGCTGCAAAGGCAATGAAAATCTCCAATATTTTTTTGGGTTGTTTGCTTTGCAGCCATAGAAAGAAGCAAACAAAACCATGTAAGCAGCAACAAGGTGACTTCAATATTGTGATTCACTGAATCTCAAATCCCATTAAAAAAAAACCAAAACAAAACAAACCAAACCAAAATCTTAAACAAGGAAAAAAACCAAACAAAAAACCACACAAAACAAAATAAAACAAAAAGAAACAAAAAAAAAAACAAAAACAAACAAACAAAAAAAACCAAAACCAAAACAAAACAAACAAAAGAACCCCAAAACCAGAAACAGGGAGCACTAGATAGATATCAGTTTCAAACAGATGAAGGAAAACATTTCTCTATAAGGTGGGCATAAGAATTTTTTGCTCCAAGAGATGGCAGAACTGGACTGTGCCAGTGGGTCCCATGTGCAGTTAGGGCAAATTAGAGGACTGAAGATCCTAAAAGTGCTGCTAGAAGACCCTCTGGAGTCCCTTCCACTACAGCTCTCTCTTCTGGGTAAGTGTGTGGAAATCTGCATACATGTGCAGGAGTTATCCAGGCAGGTCATGGCCAGACTCACAAGCCCTCACCAAAGAGCTCACAATGCAGGGAGGGATGAATTGTCTCTTGGATCCAGCAGGACACTTCTTATGGCCTTGCGTCATAGTGCAAGGCAGGTCTGCCCTGTGACAGAGAAAATACTGGGATACCCCCCCACAAGAAGGAAGCAGCTGTGTCTGGTTACATGTGGCTCATTCAGTGGCAGAATTTGAGGAGCGAACTGCAGTGCTAGAAGGCAAGCTGCACTGCCTGGGGAGGCAGAACAAGCTCTGCTCCTGAGTGCTGGAGTACTCACCACCCTCTGAGTCTACTGCTAACCTCTCACAACAACAAAGGCTCTTGGCTTCTAGCCTAAATTCATGTATCAGAGTGTAAATGGCAGTGCTGCTCAGCCTCAGTGAAAGATTAGTTTCACCTTGCTCATGTGGAGCATGGGTAGTCTGTACACAGTCAGGGCTGCCTCTGAAGGGAGCCAGGCTCAGGTCCTCTGCACCAAAGACTCAGATCTGACACTGGTGAGCTGAATAGCTTTTGGAGCCAGCTGTGGCTGGCTCTAACCAACCTTGGCTGAGGTTGGTCAGTGAGTTACCAAATTAGGAAGCTCATTTGGATTGCCTTGCCTGGTCTTTATGCCACCATCAATCAAATCTGGAGAATTTTTATTCTGTATGTGGTGAAACCAGACCCTGATGCCAAATCCATTGACAATTACATAGTGCATGAAGGAGGTACCATCTGCAGAAACCCATTATTGGTTTTCTTGGAATTTCCTCTAGGTGTGATTCATGCAGCCAGTCCTGGGGGCAATAAAATGGCTTTTTTTCCTTCTGGAACTCCTTCAAGCAGGCTTTGAGATTGCTGAGTCTCTCACTGCTGGATTTTTAATTCCTGCCTAGACTGTCACCATTTAATCAGCTACAGAAAGCAGAAATGAAGCCAAGTAATTTGCCCTACTGTCATTTTAATGTTTGAGGAAGCAGAACATCTCAAAAGGCTGTTGCAAGCAGAGGAAGGTTCAACATGATCATCTCTGCTGCCAGCTCAACCAACGCACCCAGATATCCTGATAGTCAGGATATAAATTGCCTTATTGTCATCTGAGAAGCCTTGGAGGAGTCCATTAGGCAGGCACCTGGCAGTGGGGTGAAGGACACAGTGCCATGATATGACATTCATCAATGGTATGACTAGCCTGCCAGTTGCCTGGCACTCAGAGGCAGTGATAGGCATCAGAGCAACAGGAAAACAGCCCTAAGAAAAGGTGTATTTCTGCAGGATAGGAGTGCTTGAGAAGCTGGGGAAGAAGCAACATGGAAAGAAGACCTGTCAGCCAAAAATTTCTTCAATAAAATCTTGAGGGAAGTGAATGACACATGGAGTTTTGCAGAAAGATGTCAGAAGTATTGAAGTTTGTAAACTAAGTGATCAAAGCATGAGAAACGTTAACCAGTTCCGCCAGAACAAGTTTTGTTTAGTTCAGTAAAGTTTCCTGAAGGGAAAGTCATTATACTGCTGATTCCTGGTAGCTCCACCTTCTCTCTACACCAGATCCCATGCACCACAAAGGACAGGTGTTCGTTTGGTCATTGTGACTAAATACACACTACATCTGGCTTCCTTCCACCTCCTGCCACTCATGAGTGTGATCGCTGCACTGTGGAAAGTGGAGGCTGTGGACCTGGGCTGCCCATGGGGCCCCTTGCTGCAAAACTCTGGGGAAGCAGGCATGCTGTAGCTGTTGGGCCTGAGCAGGTAGAACCATGACTGCCCCAAGAGTTAGCACAAATTGCAGGCAAGGCCCAGAACCCCTGCTTTCATGCTTTTAGGTTTCAGAGATAAAATAACTCAGCTGCTTAAGACAAACTGTAGCATACTGAAGTTCCCTTTCAGAAGTACTGAAGGGAATTTTGCTACTAAATGAATGGTGCTGAGATATCACGTACTGAATTCAGCCATTTTTGAGCTAAATTGATCTTCTTTTTCCCTGAGCTGAAGAATTCTGAGTGTACTTTGAAAGGGAACCACCTTTGCAGGGAGAATGTAAGAAAGGGACAAGAAGAGAACCTTGATATTTGTTTAATTTGAGCCTGCGTATAAATTTATTATCAACTTTTAAAAACTCCACAGCAAATTACTTGTTTCTGAAACACCTTGGGATATATGTTAAGATCCAGTTCTATTTTTTCTTGCAGTGATGATTGATCTTTCTGAGTATTGTAGCTTGCTTCCACTGGGTCCGTTAAAACTTGAGAGCAAAAATATTACGGTATTGCTCTTACATTGCAGTTTTGCTCCTTTGTTAATTTTGGATCTAGTCCTAGATGGAGCAAAATAATTGAACTTGGTTTTACTTATGTCTCTAATCTCTGTAGTTCTGTATTACCATGTAGCAGGACTTCATATAGACGCAGTAAATAAATAATACAACACTGAGAGCTGTAACAAATCACAAAATACATTATTAAAATTAAGAAATAAATATCCTTCTATTACTTGAATAGAGATTGATGTTATAATGTGAAATGCTGAGGAGAGCTGCTGGAATTCATATGTGGGCTTGGAGAAATACAGAAACATTGAGGATACACTGTAATGGGTGATTTTCTCAGTTAGAAAAATTTCTTAAAACCCACTTAATGGATGTATTTGTAAAATGGAAACTGAGCTCCTTGTTCATGGCCCAGGTAGGGTGCAGTGCTTGCTTCAGTCCTTTGCTTCAGTAGGATGGTGTATCTGCCCAGCCAAAACAAGCTGATGCTCAAGGCTTAGCCTTTACACCTTAAGCTCTGCAGTGGGTTATGTGAAGAGATTTCAGAAATATGCACTGCCCTCCTTGGTTACTGGGACACCTCTCAGTGTTTTTTCTCAGACCTTCAAGAAGGTCTTTGGTGGGGATGGAAACACACCTGGGACAGGATGTTCTGTGGATCTAGTGTGGATCCCAGCAGTCCCACCTTCTTTGCTACATCCTTGGCAGAGGATTGATCACTGCAGAGCACAAGGAGAAGCAGGCAAAGGTTTGTTTGCTCCACCTTGTACCCCACAGCAATCAAACCTTTGCCCAGGTTGCAGCACAGTGGCAGAAATGTGGAACATTTCTGAATGATCAACAAGTCTTTCTTGTTTTTCAATGGAAGGAGGGGGTCAAATTCTTAGCGCCTCATTAAAAGGCTTATAGCAGAGTCAAGTCCTAATCTCATTAAAGATGCCCTTTCCTCCTTGCCTCAGGCACCTTTTTACCATTCTTCATGAGCAAGAAGAAAAGAGTCACTCAGAGAGAACTGGGCAATTCACCTCTGCACAGTGAAAGGACCTGTGACCCCACGATGCTGGATGTAGTCCCAACATGCACAGGTTTCTTTAAGACTACAACATCCCTGTTGAGAAATCATGGAGCTGTGCAGAGCAATTTTGAGTGCAGCTGTTTTCCATTGTTGAATTTTAAGAAGTAACTCTCAGAAGTTAGTCTTACACCTATTTTTTGTCAATAGAGCTGCTTTAATGTAACATTTTACCCACCCATTGTCTCTGATTCCTTTATCAGGAAAATTAATCCACAACCGTCAGAGGTTTATGTCCAAAAAGGAGACAGAGGAGTCCCTTTTACTTTATTCGAATAAAGGGAGAGCCATGGGGCATTCCCCTGGGATCTCTCAAAGTTCTGGAGGACGCAGCCTCCCTTTTATCCTAATTTCCCAGACGCATTTCCCTTATCTCTTTCCCCATCGGCTGAGGTACTTGAGATGCACAGACTTCCTTGAGATGCACAGACTTCCCAGAATGCCTGTTTCCAAAAAATTCCCCTTTAACGTATATAACCCTCCCTTTTAATTCTTAACTCTTATGGAATTTATGTTTTCTTCCCCATTGTTTCTTTCATCTTTCAATATTCAGTTTTATTCATCAGCAAACCTATAGTTTGTTTGTAAAAGTAAATGTCTTATACCCATTCATCAATCAGTAAAATCCTACCATTGTTTCTCCTATCTCTTGGTGCTAATCCTGTCTATCACTAGACCCACAGTTTGTTTGTAAAGACACAACCATCATTCCTCTCACCTTCAAGTCCTGAAAACCTTCAGGGAGGATTTCCAGCCTCCTTGAAAAGCCTGCTTCTGTGCTGAACTCTACACCTAGAAAAGAAATTTTCCTGATGTCTACTCTGACCTTCTGTCCTGGGTTGATGCTGAACTGTATCCCCATTCATCTGTTTAGCCCAGAAATAAGTTTTGTACCTTTAAAACTGGATCTGAAAATGAAGGGAGAAGGGGGAGAAGAAGAAGTGGTGGAATTTCTGAGATGGTTGTTTTTAAAACATAAAGATAAGAGTGTTCCGCTTTCCTTCACACACAGCCTGTGGTGTTTGTGGTGCAAATGGTGGCCGAGAGCTCTCTGTTTTCTGTTAGTTTTTGGCTAGCTGAGGCAGAGAAGTTCTCCAGATTGTGGTTTTTCCTTTTTCCTGGAACTGTCTGACCCTGCTGTGGACTAAAATCCCAGAGGAACACCAGGAGCTCACCAGGTGCTGTGGCCCACCAGGGCCTGGCCCGAGTCGCGGCATTTCCCAGCACTGGAGGGATGGATAAAGTTGGATGAGTGAGTTGAGCTACAGCCCACGAGAGGGACTTTCTGCATTTGTCATTTTGTCATCTCTGCAGAGCAGCAAGAGGTTTTGTTCTTCAGTAATTTTTTTTTTTTTTAAATTGGGCAGTGTTTTGCCTGTTAAATAGTGTTTTCCACTTCTCTCCAAGGAAGTCTTGTTCCTGAACCAGTTGGGGGAGGAGACTGCTTGGGTCTGCTTTCTAGAGAGATCCCATTCAAAGGTTTTTCTCTCACATTTGCCCTAATCCAGGACATCTCAAGTCACAGCTTGCAGCCACTGTTGTTTCCTATGTCAACCCTCAGGAAGAGTTTGGAGAGTCTATCATGTTTCTACATCCCCTTTGAGTTGTTGTAGGTTGTGGTTGTTCAATCACTCTCGTGAGACATTAGCTACTCATGCCTCTCTTTGGCAGTCAGATCTAACCTGGCTGTCTTCTTCTAGACCCCAATTCCAAATTCCTCTCAGCTGGGCTCTATCTTGGGAGAGCAGTATCACTGAGTAGACAGGAATGAAAGCATCCTTCCATCAAAAGCGTTACTCCATCTGATGCATTTCAGTGGGCATCTGGCTTTGCTCACAGCAAATGCCTCTACCTGCAGTTCACTCCAAGTTCTTTGATCCACTTCAGCAGGTTAGTTTGAACCTCTGGTGCCTGGATTGATGCCCTCAGGTATCTTATTTTAAGGTGATTATAAACTGAAGTGCTCCCTATCTCTGCCTAGGTTAATCTTCCTCTTTAAGTGTCACCTGAGAGGATTTCTCTGCTGCTATGCAGGCCACTGATTAATATACTCAACTCCCTTAGACCCTTAGACTCAACACCATAGACCCTTCTCATGGCTGGGCTTCAAGGGGCTATATTTCAACTCATTACCCTTGTTGGAGGCTGAAGAAGGGCTGCACAACCTCACCAGGACAGTGCCCAGCTTTACCAAACACAACTCTATTTCCCTGTTCCTCTCCTATTCTTATTCAGCCCTTACCCTCTCCACAGCCTTTTTCTTTGTGAGTCAGAGTTGGGTTCTGCATCTCTGTACTGAATTTTCTGCTGAGAGTGCCAGGGAGAGAGTGCAGTGCAGTATTGAAAGTGGTCTCTTGTGAGAAGGAGTAATGCCTCAAGAAGATAGACACCATTTGCCCCTAGACTGCAAGAAGACTGAGCTGCTCTCCAGGTTCATTCCAATGACAGAAATTACTCCTTTTATATACAACTACTATTAGTTTGTACTTCTGTTTGGTCTCTATGTTAAAGTTGGTCTCTTCAGTTTGCAACATGAAACAGTGCAGAGTTGTAATGCTCATGACTGAAATGGGGGATAGTGACAGGGACCAAGCCAGCAAACCTCTTTTTCACTCTGCCATATGATTATGAGCTGGAAAACATTGACATATAAATGCCTTAAAGTACAACTATCTGCAGGCTATTTTTGTTCCTCTGTTTCTATGGACAGGCCTGAACCAGCCTTCGAATAGCCAGCTTGGCTATTGCAAACATTGCAGTTGTGTGTGGAGGCTACCTGACTCAAATTAGTCCTGTAAATATTCTCTCATCTCCTGCATGGATTTCACAAGACACATGAACTCCTTCACTGTCATAACTGCATCACCTGTGGTGCCTTCTGATAAGCTGTCTGGAAGTCCCATGGCTATACAGATTAGCCTCATGGCTATACAGATAGCCTACAGATTAGGCTATACAGACTATCCGTGCACCTCTGGAGCAAGGATATTGCATCCCCACAGTGCAACTCAGCTTTCACTTCATGTTCCAGACAGGTGGCCAAGAGACAGCAGCTTGACCTGTGGGGCTTATATTACGAACAACAGCCACTGACCTCACTGGACTTATTGGAGAGTTGGATAACTGGTCTACACAGCTCCTTCCTGCTGCCCCTGTTTCACAGTTCCTTTTTTATCCCTTCTGGCAAACTTCCCTGTGGTCAAACTGCATTTCTTCGTGGTACCACAGACATATTTAATGTCTGTGGTACCATGAAGAACTTAATTTGCTACCCAAATGCTCTACATCAGCAACAGCATTTTTATATATTTATGTTGCCACCATTTAACCACTAACAGACAATTCTTATACACACTAGAATTGGAATGTATTTTGTAGGATGACTGCCATGACAGCACACCAGTCTAGGCAAACCTTATGTAACACATTATGGCAACAATTCATCACAATCATCCCTTTGTTATGAAACA
This sequence comes from Regulus satrapa, assembly GCA_013396955.1. NCBI lineage: Eukaryota > Metazoa > Chordata > Aves > Passeriformes > Regulidae > Regulus > Regulus satrapa. Next base: position 19,238 of record VWZN01006318.1, read on the forward strand.
ATTTTGCTTTGAACTCAGTGTATTGCAACATTGAAACAGGCAGCATGACACAAGCTTCTCAGAGCTGTGATGTGACATGTATTTCTCCTCTTTTTTTTTCAACTCCCATTGTCCTGCAGGGAGATGCACCGTCATCAGCATCTGAAGGGATGGACTTAATTTTTTTATGTTGTTAAAGAACAAAAGAGAACATATGACCCTTTGTGATGTGAATGATAACTACAATATTTGAAGGCTGCTTCTTCAACAAATGAATTACATTTCAGGGCTTCAAAAATAAACATCACTGGAAGTTTAAAAAAATATACTTTTTCAAGTGCTATTTTTGCACCATTTTTATTTGTGTAAAAACTTTTGTTTTTACAGGATATATTTTGTTGTAATGTGAAAACATTACATGCTTTTCTACAGGTAATTCTAAAATCAATTAACTGCTTAGGTAGAAAGTATTTATCTAAGGGGGCTGTCTTGAAGGACAAGAGTCTCTTAGGTTAGGGTTTTTGCTTCATCTCAACTATCTAAGAGTAGGGTCAGGATGATTCTCCATGTGATAGAAGTCTGCAGCTTTCCGTGATCAAGGACAGGGGTTGTCATTGCGGGACCAGTGTCACATGGCCTGTTCTGCCAGCTTTTGGCCACAAGAACTTTAGGACCTTGACAGCAAAGCACATTGCGAGCTGCCTGGGTTAATCAAGCCAGAAATAGGTCATACAGAACCTGCAAATGCTGTAAACAACACCCAGTCACCATGTCCTTAAACAGGAGGGAGGAAGGGGCATGACTGATGGAGAGGTGATCAATATGCCTTCTCCTGGTCTTTGCTGTGGTGTCAGGCTGTTGTGTCTGGCCAGCATGGTGAGGTTGGGCCAGAAACATGGTAGGGGTGCAAATTTGTGAAAGACACAAACCCATTCACATCCTGATTTCTGCTCCATGAGAGTCATCTCTATCTCAGGATGTCCATGGCCCAGTTGTGCATGGATATGTGCATCTGAACAAGATAAGCTGGCAGTATTGACTAATGCAGCTGAAGCAGTTGGCTCTCTGAGAGTGGGGTGCAGAGGTCTGGCAAAAAGGACAGGCCTTTTTGTCTTGTCTATGTCTTCTTGCACTGGCTCTTGTAACCAGTGGAGCTGCTGTTGCAAAAGACTGCATAGACCAACACCAATTTTTAAGCCCATTCAACTCAAAACTCATGGCTCCAAAAGCAACTTGTTGATCTTCAAGCTCTTTGTGTTCTATATCCCAATTCATAGCTTGAAAACAGATGTGGGCACTATGTACTTCTTTCCTCCCACCTCTTCATACCCTCTCTGCAGTTCCCATATAACAGGGCAGCTGTCTGGGAGCTTCTTGTCTTTTTTCTTATACGGGAATCTCTGGAGTCCTGTTCTTTAGCTCAGAGGACAACACACAGATGTATCCAGGGGTCTCCCAAGATAAAACTAGAATCCAGTCCTTCTCTGTCTCTGCCACACTCTTTTCCTTTTGCCCTCACTTCCCTGTCTCACCCTGTGATTTCCATCTCTGACAGCAGCTCTGAAGCCAGCAGTGAAGCTGCCTCAGACTCAGGTCAGGCAAGTGTCAGGGTAGATCTTTTCAGCCTGCATGGGACATGGCAGCAGAAACAAGAACATATGTGGGAGGCTTTGTTCAGGGGCAGTTTGAAGCTCACCTTTGTGCTTGCCTGGTTCTGCTAGCTGTGAGGAATGAGTCCAGACTGGCATGAAACAGAGAGACCAGAGTGAGAAAGCAAACCCTTTCCTTTGTTCTCTCTCCTGCATCATGACTAATTGTCAACTCCTAATTACTTTCCATTATTTTCCCTTTAAATGTTAACACCAGTGTTATTTGATAAAGACAGTGTCACTTGATTTATCAAAGCCAAGATGGCCAGTCATTCTGGAAGTAAAACAAGACATAATCACTTCCTTTTTACCTGTTTTGCATTCACAAACTCCCTATCCTTATTGGGCTGTCATTTACAGTTTCAGGACAGAAGAAAATTTTGTTTAGCAAATTGTCTTTGAGTCACCCTTTTTTTTTTGAAGAAGCCAGGAATACCTTTCTGGACTTCTCTGTCATGGGGTGACACATTAAATAATGCACTAAGTAATTTGATTCAGCAAGGCATTAATTAGACTAACAATTATCATGAGCATAAAATTATTTCTCTCATAGCTACACTGGTACTGTAAATTAAGTATCACAGGTGATTAAAAACCAATTGTGATGAATCAAACTCCCTCAGTAAACCAAAGAGAGAACTTTGTAAACATGCTGACAAAGCATAGTTCTGCACCCTAGGTATGAAGGGCCTGAGACCTTGCTTTACATTTTAATCTACAGTCACTGGGAACATGAGCAGGGGATTGTAGAATCACTTTGTGAGCAGATTGCATCAGTATTTGCCTTAATACATCAGCAGCAACTTCCTGTTAGCTTTAATGAGTCTCCTCAAATATTGGCATCAGTTAATATTCTCTCTGACTTCTGAGGGCAATGGTGAGGATGTATTTAAGGAACTATGGTAACTCCTTAAGTTACCAAGCTCTCTCTCTCTCTCTCTCTCTCTCTCTCTCTNCACACATGTGCATAAACCCAAATCAAAATACAAAACCTAAATAAAGCAAAAAAGCTGATAAACAAATTTTGGTTTTTCTTAGTGTTATTTCAAAACTTAATTTCTTAATGGACTGTAATAAAGCATGCTGATTTTTTTCTCTAACCTCAGAACACTAGATAGGAGAGTACCAGGCATCATTTCCAGCCTGAAGGTATCACAGGCAGTCACATCATTGAATCCATCTCATTAACTCACAGTACAGATAACACAAGAACTTCATTGACTGAGAAAATTTACTGCAGGATGGTGAATGAAGTGAGAATGAGAACAAAATAACAATTCACATATGTATAGCAGAACAGAGCAGCCTTTATGGTCATGATATTGTCATATAGTGCATGCATCCAACAGGTGTATCAGGAATGTTATGCCTGTCTCCTGGCTATTTACACATCAGTGCCATAAAAGTGTGTTTAAGACTGTCCTCAGGAAGCTTTTTGAGAGCCATTAAACCAATTTTCACATGAAGCAGCATGGTTAGGGTTTCATGGTAAGTCAAATTGGATTTTCTCTGCCTGGTCATCCTGACAGAGCAGACCAGGTAAATGTCTTGGAGGCACCTTGCCAGCAGTCTGATGTGGCCCACTGCAGGTTCCTTATTCATAGGACCTACATGTACTTCCCATTTTTGACTAAAGACAGAGTGAGGACTCTTTCACTGCATGTATGCATACCCTGCTGCTGAGTAGGCTGGGGTACAGCTGCTTGTACTTCCTCTGACAAGATATACACTGGAGAAATTAGGCTTTACTCACAGTCTGGCCTGTGATAGGTGAAATCACTCTCCACCATTATTTTACTGTTCTATTCCTATTATTTAGCCCTTCTTAGTCTAGCACCATTTCCACAACAGAGCTGTCTGCTACTTACCAAGAGAAATGGCTAATTAGGAGAAGTTGTTTCTGTGGACCAACTGGCTTAGTTAGATGCCAAGTTGAGAGCAGGAGTGGGCTCTACAATCAGGCTGCAGTGACTCAGCAGAGTGAGTCCTTGCTACAGAACTTGGACAACAAAGGCAGCAGTTTTGGTGGAGATACATGGAAAAAATTTGAAAAAAATGGTGCAAAATTTTTTGAGCTCATTAACATGAGATCAGTACTTTGGAACAATATTTCAGAGAGAAGAGCTGCTTTAGTTTTCACAGGTTTGCACAACAGGAAGCATTTGTCACCCTGAATAAGCTGTGAAAATTTGTTTTAAACTTGTTTAATTACAACTGGCATTCCTGCAGCTCAGCTAAGCGCTGGAGGTCGTCAGCTCTCTGTAAAATAGTCACTGCCAGACTGGCACTGTGGGAGCCCTGCAGGAGTAACTTTAAACCTGTTTGCCACTCTTTTATCATTAAAACATCTTTAACAGCTGAGCTCCCTGCTTCATTTTAAGTGGCTAAATGCTGTAAAAGTCTAGTCCATTTAAAAGATATAAGTCAAATATGATAACAGTTACCATTCATTGTTTGAAAAATTCTCTAAGGTCTTAAATCAAAACCTTCTTCTAAGTTTATACTCTCATCAACTATCTCTCTAGGATTTTGAGAACTTTCTTCAGATCCATTTCCTACCTCTCTCTCCTGTATGATAAGAATTTCTTTGATAGTTTTGTTCATTGATCATCGTGCACACTTAAGCATGCGAGGTAGGACTATCAATATCATTCCTAAAAAACCTAACACCCAGAAACCTATGTTAAAGTAGGATTTTTTAGCATTAAAAGTAGGAATAACTTGGTTTTTACCATCAGATAGATTGTCTTTCCATTTAACAATGATAAGATAATCATTATCTTTACCATAAAGTGGTTATCACCTTGCAGTTCTAGTTATAAACAACATACATACATGCACACATGTATGGATTGACATGGCCCATGAGCACAGCTGTGGGATGGCTGCAAAGATGGGAGGGATTTCATGGATGCAGATTCCCGGGCAGCTACTATTCCTGGAAATTGAAACCTCTAGAGGACTGCTTTCTTGTGGAGAGCTCTCCATGGCTTATCAAGAGAGGCTCCTCTCTCCAAGTGAACTGAAAGAAAGACTATTCTAGAAGTGGTAAACTGACTAAAAGTTTTAGGTTTTGTTCCCCTTTATTGTTGGTGGGAAAGAAAAGAGGGTGTTCAGGGGAGGATAAGTGTTCTGAAGGTTTTATTCTGATTTTTATTATTCTTTTAGTTTTATTAATAAAGCTATCTTTATATATTTTGAAGTTTGTGAGCCGGCTTTGCTTTTCCCTTGACCCTATCTCACAGCAGGGAATAAATAAGTAATTCTAGACAGTATATGGGCATTTGGTCAGCACTGGACCTACCACACACCCTGCCTCTACAAAGGGAACAGCTACACTACAACAATATGAGCAGATCAGTGCCTTTCTAGTACCTCTACAGTAGTTTTCATATCATACTTGTTTTCTACAAAAGCACAGCCTGTTATTCAAATAAGGCCTTGTGATTTGTAAATTTGCCACAACAATCAATTCAAATTACAATGTCTTCTGCCATTATTACATTTTTGTTGTGAAAAGTAACACATTTTGCCATTTGCTATTCTCATTACAATCATGAAGAATTAATGAGAATGAATATACTTTGTACCACCTTGTCCTCATCATGGTTTAAAGATGTTCTCAAGAATGGATTTATTCAATGTTTCTTTTCACAATTTATCCTGAGGGAGAAAAATTTAAATAGTTATGCAACTTCAGCTGGCATTAATCTCTAGTTATTTTGGTATCATCTTAGACATTTAATCAAGAAGAAAAATAGTAAGAAAATGTATAATTGTCCTTGAGAGAGAATGCAAAGGAAATTAGTAAAATGGCACAGGTGACCTGGTCCTTGTGACTGTCTCAAGGGAAAACCCCAAGTCCCGTTCAGATGCTATAATTAAAAAGTTCTAATTTTCATTTATTCACTGTTTCCCAAGTAGAGTGAAAACAATTATTTTACTATTAATATTTGAAAAAATTTTAATTTTGCCATTCCTCACAAATTCATCAATTTCTGCTCATAATGAAAACCTGATATATAAAGTAAACAACATATACAGACTATTCACAAAGAGCAATAGATTGTATTAGTAACTTATGTATATATACTCATCGCAAACTACAAGGAAGACACTCTTTTTGTCTTTTCATGCTGTCTACTATGAGTTCAGGAGACCTACCTTGCCTTACCTACCTAACCTACAGGAGAAGCAGAGCATGAAGAGTAGTTGCCAGGTTGTGTCCAAGACAGAAGTGGACAAGAAATTCAAGTTTTGCTGTTCTGGCCTTTGGAAATTAGTTCTGTCTCCTGAAAACCCCAACTGTGATACAAATAAACTAGAGCAAGATTTTTTTTTTTTTTTCCTGCTTGCAGACTACTTCTTTTAATCTGCTGTATTAAACAAGCCAGCGATTCTAAGAATGACTGGATATACCTAGCTGGCATCTTCTTAGATACCTATTATTGAACTAAAAGTGAACTTCATTTGATGCACTCCTCCAAGAATCCTTTTTTTTTTTTGCCAAGAGTTTTCTGAACAGACTGGAGACTTAACTCCTGTGCTCAGGAACACCTTTAAAATCTCTTCAGCAGTGGCTCAAGGCATTTGCCTGGACTGAGACTACATAAACTCTGAATCTTGTAAAATTAATGAAACAAATGTGTCTTTCCACATAGTATCAAATGTCCAATTCCTCTATTTTAAAATTATTTAAAAGAGTTACAGTGTTTATAATGACAACATTTACAGTTTAAAATTGTTACAGCCTGAAATTGCACCCAGCTTGACACTATATGATTTGAAAGATTTACAGCTCCACATCTTCCGTGCTTTTTGGATTAAAAGGAGAACAGAGAGGGGGAATCACCAGAGAAAATAAACAGGCACTGTCAGGGCTAGCAGTGCATTGCCAATTCTTACCATGCCTGCCCATCCCATCCCTCATCCAGCCAAGCCCCAGAAGATGCCCAGTGCCTACAGCTATCAGGGCACCTCTGGAGCCAGCTCTGGCACCTCAAGAGACACTCAGAGCAGATAGATATGTCCAGTGTAGCCCTTCTGTCATCAGTATTTGAAGTGCTCATTGTGCTGGGCCAAGATGCAAAATATGATCCTCAGCCTTTGCTGGAACAGGACTTCATCATTGCCAGTGGACAGGAAAATGTTTGAAATGAGCAAAGATGCTTCATTTGTTCTGGCATGCTTGCTTGCTGTGATGAAAATCTTTATTTTTCTAAATTTCTTCTGTAGATATTCTCAGAAGACATTTTGGGTCAGCAGTTGATTTATATAGAATAGATGTGGCATGAAAATATGATGAATTCTACTGGAAGTGATACTGTTTGAACTAGGAGCATAGACAACACCCCAGCTTGGTCCTGCAGAGTCAGAAACTTGCAGAGACTGCAGCACCCAGGGACTCTGTTCATCCCATAACCTCATACATGAGTATAGGTCTTGTTCTTCCTGCTCACCTTTTCCCTGGTGTTCTATACAGCTGATTCTCAGCTTTGGTTTGGTTTTAAACAAATATTGATAATTAAATAAAGACATTAGACTTTACTGGAGGTGGGACTGATAGAAATTATGAGAAAATCAAATGTTCCTCCAAACCATTTGTGATGTTAATAGGATTCTAATACAGGACCAGAACTATGACTCAAAGGAGGAAGTGCTAAAGTTCAGTTAGTTGAAAGCAGAATCCTACTTTGACCATCTGTCTGCCCTGAAGACTTGCAGACAAGAAGAAAGGAGCAAAACCTGCCTAAGTTTGTCAACTGTTACTGCATTCATATTCTGCACTGTGTTTGGACTGACATCAGTACAGTTTCCTACCAATTTATGTGATTACCGTTGCCAAAATGCTTATTCACACATAGACTAGACTGTTGTCTGCATTAAGTCCTATTTTTAATTAGTATTTTAAACCAAAAATTACTTCATCAGGAAAAGGGGCATGTAAAAAGACATTTCAAGGCATTTTTTTCATTAGTATTTTACATATATTTCATATCACTATTACTTATTTCAATCTCTGAAAGCTCTCTAGTTCTTTCCCTAATCTGAAAATCTTGCCTAAGATGAATTCTGGGTAATCAATTGCTTTGATTGCAGAAATCTGGTATGCTCACAATTAAGTACTGTCATAAATTCCTTTGTATTCTGTCATTCTGTCCACACATATTTAATAAAGAGTTTGGGGTTTTTTGTTTGTTTGTTTTTTTTTTTTTTTTTTTTTTTTTTTTTTTTTTTTTGGTTTTTTTTTTTGTGATTCTTCTCTGTCTTCAGCTTAAACTTCAGCAGAACCTTTAGGAATCCACAAAAAGGAAAAATATGTTCCTGGAGCAGGAGATGGGGTTTCCATAAGTTCTTCTACCCCCAGAACATGAGATCTTCCTGTATGTGCAGTGCAAATGCAGTTATGTGGTGTGATTCAATCACATGTGGTCATGTGGTCCAGATCAATCACTCCTCATCATTACAAGGTAGTGGAATTGGCCAGGACACCTGAAAAGATGCTGGCACCTGGAGGAGAGTCTTTTTTTTTAGGTGAGTGCCTCTGTACATCTTGGGTCTCTCTTCACAGGGCCTGGCTGGCACATCCAATAGGAGAGTTTTGTTACAGCGCCTGTAATTAGCAACTAATGAAATGCCCCTCATCCCCAGCCTCCCTATAGGCCAGCAGCAGGCGAAATATCTACCAAATCATTTGGCACATCTCAGTGAGAAATGTGCCAAATTACCTGTCACAGATAAACTGCCTTTTTAGAAGAAAGACGAATGCTCCCGCGGCTCGGTTTGTGCGGACCGAGAGTGCCCTCCCGTGGAGCCCTGCTGCCGGTGGGACCTGCCAGGGCCGCGCTCCCGCCGGCCGTGCCCCCGGGGGCGAGCAGCCGGCTCCAGCCGGCGCTTCCAGCTGAAGAGATGCTCCGACCCCTGCGGAGCCCGCCCCAGCAGAAAGCGTCTGAAAGCCAAATGGGTTGAACCTCTTTGGAGGACAGAAGAAGAGGGAGGTGTTTCACTGTTAACGACAGCTGACGGTGACTGATGAAACTGGTGACATTCTCTTTTATCCAATTTTTTGGATGGAGGTGTTTGAGACGTCATTCTTGGACATTTCCTGATTTCCTTCCCTTTTATCATGATCTCAGGCTCCCCCTTTGGAGATTATCTTGCTATGTGTTCTTTCAGTATGAATAAATTATTGTTTTACTTATGGCCATCTTTATGAGAGATACTTAAAAAACCTGATCTAGCAGAAACTTAGCTGCAAGTAACACTTGACGGTATTTGTGCTGTGCTCCCTTCTTCCGACTAACAGACCTCATGACCAAACTATGAGGGATAGCAAGACAGGGTTGACTGTGTCTTGAAAAAATCATAACACCATGTCACAAAGCTTTGGCTTTCAAATCCATCTGAGTAAAGGAGCAACCTGAGCATGGTAATCTTTTAATTATCCACAGCTCAGCTATTGCAAAGCAGAGTGCAGCCTGAGCTCAATTTTTGGCTTTTCACTTATCTATGATGATTGTTTTAAATACAGTAAAGTCCCTAACTAAAAAAAGAGAAGACATTTAATGCAGTCTTGTGACTGTACCAAGCAGGAGCCTGGTCTGCATGGCCTCCTCTGCTTCAAACATCAGTTTCTTAGTCACACATCAGGCAATATGACTGGTCCTGTTTGTTTTCTCCAAGTGTACTTGGGGGAGAGGTGTCTCTGTAACTTTGCTAATTCCTTTCTAACCTTTTCTCAGCCTAGTGTCTTCTTGTAATTTCACTTCAAACAATCAATTGCTAACTCCCTCAGACTGCAGCTCACTTTAAAATTCCTGCCATGTAAGGTTAATATCTACTATCATTACCATTACTATAGCAGCTTTCCATGGCACCTGACAAACCAAAGCAAGACAGTGTAAGAGCACTGAAATGCCACCTTCTTGGGCTTAAGAGGGCCTTATGTTGCACTGCATGTTGCATGAGGGAGAAATGACATTTGGATAAGCACACAGGGACCAGTATCCCTAATGAAAACACCTGGTAAGTGCACTGAGAAGGTTGCGGAGTGCAGAACTGTCTTTTTCCAAATTCCTTTTCACATTGTGCAATGAGGAGCTTACTTTCTTTGGGAGGTGATGCTCTCTGGTGCTCCCACAGAGAAACACTCTTCTCTGGAGTTTGCTAAAAAGCACAGCCATCCCTTCTCTCTTCCCATACTGTCAGCGCTGAAAGTCACATCAAGCAGATATGGATAGGCTGTGTCCAGGCTTGTCTGTGTGCATGTGCACATGTGTTGGGACACATGCATTGGGCACTCACAGGTTGCTCACAAGACATCTCCAGTAGCTTTTAGCAGGTATGTCCACAGCTGTGATTCAGCACTTGGCAGCCCATGAAACCATTTCTGACACTCACTCTCTCTGTACCAAAATGCTCCATCTTTCCAGTCTTAAACATTTACTATGCTCACTAAATGTGCCCTGTGACTAAAGTGTTTTCCCTGTGTGCTCATCCTGCTTTCAGAAAGGAGCTATGGGGCAGATGAGAGCAGACCATGAGGATGAATGTGCAGCCGTGGGAAGTCTTGTGCAACAATAACTTTGAGCTCTGAACCACATCAGGTTTGTAGTTATTTTTCTTGGCTGTGATACAAAAAGGTGCAACTGTTTTGGCTTTGTACAAGACGGAAGGAGCAGAAGTGGGAAGGTTCTCACTGTGGGAGATCTTAACCACAACTGATGCCACTGTTGAGGCCAGTAGGTAAGTCAAAGCCCAAATTAATTAATTTACCAGCAAGACCTGATGCTTAGAGTGCCTTGAGACAGATCAAGCAAAAATGTCTGGCCTTGTCCCATACTGTGGCTGCAAAGGAAGAAATTCCATTTCCTTCCCCTTGGGCAGGAATACTCAGGCTCACAGTGCTACTTGCAGCAGGCACTCTTTCAGAAATTTTATTTTCTGTGTGATATGCCATGCATACACTGTCAGAGGGATAATTCACAATCTTCACTGCAAGTTATGAAACAATAACAGGTGCGGCATGGTCCTCAGGCACTTGAGCAGGTGCAGCACCAACAAAATGTCCCAAGGGTATGTGCTGCAGCAGGAGCTCTGGCAGGGAAAAATGAAGGCAGGAAAAGGCAGGCACTTGTCACTGGTGAGCAAGTCATTGATCTGCTTGGTTGAAACAGCAGTTCTGGGTTTAGCCCTCCATTAATGGAAAAGGGGAGGAAACTGCACAACAGGCCTGTAGCACTGAACATGGGCAAAGGTACAGACTTGGCAACAGAAGGGAACAAGAACTGCTCTTCCATTATTTTGCTCTGAGCAATCATGGACAGTCCACAATGATGTGAATGGCATTTGTGGTTTTTGTTAGGTTTGGTTTTTTTTTTTTTTTTTTTTTTTTTTTTTTTTTTTTTTTTTTTTTTTTTAATTGGAGCTGAATTTCTTATATAGACACACACATATACACTTCCTGGCTTTGTATCTGTTCTGACAGTACCAGTATATTTTCAGTTCCTACCAGTCCTGGCAAATGCAGGAATGGAGAATTCGAGAAAACAGTAAGGCAAATGCTGGCAGAATCCTGTGTCAGAGAGAAAACATAAAAGCAAGAAATACAGTTAGTTCAAAGTGAGATTTGGTAGCATAAGGACATTAGAGTATCCAGAGCGGCTAGAACTACTGCTGACAAACATGTTTTTAAACATATGCCTTCCAAGCCTGACAGCTAGTGAACAGGATGGGTCTTCTGTCTCAAACACAGGTCCCATAGGTAAAAGATTCCTATTGCCTTTCTTGAAAATCTGGTACCAGTCGTAATTAAAGAGGGAATCTGAGATGAAATGAACCCTGAGTCTGACTGAAAGAGGCAGCTCCTTGTCCAGTTGTGCCAGATGCCAGGTTTTCAGAGGCAGAGTAAATGAAATGCGAAAAAGTAAATTAAAATATCAGAGTAGCCTACAGGCAGCACTGGTAACTAAAAATAGTAGCCAGAAGTGCACTTGACCACAGTGAGAATTCACAGTCATGAGCTGAGAGTTTCTAGCCCCCAAGAATCCATTGGGTGCCCTCCTGAACCACAGGAGATAACCCCTGCAACCCCTGAAGGTCCCCACAGCTATCATGTTGGTGGATAGGAGACGTCAACTACACCAAACTTTGACACTGAAACCATTCCAGTGCAAAGCAGAGAAGCTTTTAGGAGATTTATGCCTTGTTTGGCCTAAATGGGAATACTCCCCCTTGCTACCGCACTGTGGAGTGGCCTGGACAGAGGAAGGCATGGCATTGCTGGAAAAGCAACTCCTGTTAATCACATTGCTCTTGCTCCCCTTCCTGTGATCGCTGGGAATTTCTTTTGTGCAGCACAGTGAATTCAGCACTACTGAATGTGGAGTGTAAATTCAGTGTAAATCTGTTCCATCACTTCAGGTCTGTTTTTGTTAGCCTTTTTTTTTTTTTTTACCCCTTTGGTTCCAGACACATGAGGCAATCCAACTATGTGTGAACATGTTTGTGGGACTCAGAGCTGTTTCAGTGGTGATGTACCTCTATTCCTTTCTGCAAAACATGTCCAAACCATTTATATGCATATTTGAGTAAGTCATCTATACCAACACTCTCCTTCAGGCAGAAATTCAACTTTTTCCATAACAAGTTCTTCTTGCCATACAAACATGTGTAAGTCACACTCAATTGTATGGCTATCCCTGAACTTTTCTTTTTAAAGCTAGAAAGAGAAGTCACTAGAAAATATCCCTGTATTCCCTCTGAAACCAGGATTTGGTAAACACAGACATAAAAATCAAATCATTAAAAAATTTTGGAGATTTATTCAGAGAGTTGGCATCATTAAAGAGGGGTGCTTCTGTTACAAGTTGTCTTCTCCCTGCTCTTGCAGAGCTGAAGAGCTGTCATTAGGACCACCTCCATGAAAGTCACATGAAACAGAGCTCCACCTCTTCCTTCTTGTGTGCAAAAAATTTTTGCAGGCAGAACAAGCACGTTAGTCTGCAGAGAAATTATATTAATATGGGACCCACCTCAGTACAAAAAGAGGCAGGAAAGGAGTAGTTTCACATAGCATGTGCTAACTGGGGAGGAAAGGCATTGGGTTCCTGACCTTGCTGAATGAGTTCACAGTTGCAACCTTGCTGTAGGCTGACAGGAGGTAAAATGTGATGTCAGCAACTCTTAAAAATGAACCAAAGAAGCTTAATGGAATGTGGAATAGAGCAAGGGGCTGTGAGAGATGGCCTTCTCTGCTGAGCCCTGCAGAATAATATCTTCCAAGAGGAATCTGAGAAGGTGTGGGTCTCCAGGTCTCTCTGACTGGACAGCAAGGGTCAGAGCAGTGAAGAAACACAGCCTCTAAAGCAAAAGAAGGAGTTAATGCTTGCAGTTCCTATGCAGCTTAGTTTAATTAACTATAATAATTATACTGCACTACACCTTGTTTTCCAGTCTCCTTGTGGCTTCATTTTGCCTGTTGAGGGCCTGGTCTTGCAATCATTGCTCAGGCTTGAAACTTAATGCCAAGAACTTGTCTTTTTTCCCAGACACTCAGTTGTTCCTAAGTGCATTTTCCTGCCAAGTAGCATTTCTAGCTCAACCACACAGCATCTCCAGTATCTGACATCAGCCTCCATCTAGGGCTGCTGAAAGCTGGGAAACAATCTGGGATGGGCTGTGACAGACCAGGGCTTGGATGGATGGACAAGACCTGTCAGCATTGATTGGTCATAAAGAGATATGGCAAGACAGGACTCTCTGGGATGTGACACTCAGGTGTCTTCCCATGGTGAGATGGTGAGATTGGTGTGCACCGATATGTCCTTTGTGTCTCTTTCTCTGTCTGGAATGGGTACAAAAATGCCTTCCTGTCATACCACTAGAGCGATGCAGTGACACAATGTGGGACACACTACTATAGAAGCATCCTTCTGTTACACCAGATCAGTCTTTTGGCTTGGGATTTGTTGGGCTGCACCAAAAACTCATTGCCTTCTGTTTCAGACCCTGGGCCATGGATTGCTTTGTCCTGCTATGTTCATCTCACATGGCTATCCACTATGGCTGCAGTCCTGTGCATTAGATGTGCATGGATGGTGATCATTTTCCTGAAGTCGCATTGACAGTCTGCTGGACAGACTGCACCTGCTTTGTGCAGTGACTGAAAAGATGAGTTTGATACTCAGCTATCTCACTGCCTTTTCTAAGTGCATCCCTTGGAAACTACAGGCCTGTCAGCCTTACTTCAGTGACTAGTAAAATTATGGAGACAATTATTCTGGGAGCTGTTGGAAAAACACCTGAAGAACAATGAAGTCTTGGTCACAGCCAGCACTTCTTCATGAGAGGGCATCTTCCTTGTCAAACCTAATTTCCTCTTATGACAAAGTATTCCACCTAGCTTATCAGGGGAAGGGAGTTGATATAATCCTTTTGGATTTCAGTAAAGTTTTGACACTGTCTGTCAGAGTCCAGCACACATCATGTGATGGGAGAGCAGCTGGCTCATGGGTCAGGCACAAAAGGTTGTATTGAATGGGTGACATCAAAGTGGGGACCTGTCACTGGGGGGGCTCCCTCCACTTTAGGCTCTGTGCTCTTCCACATCTTCATAAATGATTTGGTGCAGGATTGGGAGGGATACAAAGTTTACAGATGATACAAAACTGGGAGGAGCTGCTGACTCCCTCCAGGCTGGGGGGCTCTGCAGGGAGGGAAATAGGAGGGGCATACACTGATCTCTGCTCTGTGGTGGCCAGTGATAGGACTGATGGAATGACCTGAAATTGTGTCAGGCAAGGTTTAGGTTGGACATCAGGAAAAGGCTTTTCACCCAGCGTGAGGTGAGGATGGTTGAGCACTGGAACAGGCTCCCCAATGATTGGGGTGGTCACAGCACTAAGACTGCCAGTGTTCAAGTTTTTGGACAATGCTCTCAGGTACATGCTATGATTTTTGGGGCTGTCCTGTGAAGGGCCAGGTGTTGAACATAAGTGATACATATGAGTCCCTTTCATATCAGGACATATCAATCACTCTATAAACTCATGTTCTTTCCTGTTCAAGTATTTTCTCAGAGCCACACTGGCAGATCACAGACCTTGTAAATGCAGGAAGAACCAAATGTACTGAATTAAGTCCTTGGATAAAAGGCTGTGCAGATTGATGCTATAGAAAGTGCTCAGCCTATATTAGATTCTTATTAAGTAGGTTGGGGTAGAGTGACTCTGGCCATAACTTTGCTTTCTTTTATACAGATATGTTATTACTTCAAACTATAACCTCTGATGCAAAGGCAGGAGTGAGTCACCTCCAAGGAGCTCTCTGAGAGGTAATACACTGGTGGCAAAGAAATTACTTCACTTTTTCCTCAGAAATATGATAGAATTAGTTTTGTGCAAGCTCCCTCTCCAGCCAAGGGCTGTACATCTTGCCCTTACCAACACAGCACTCCAGCTTGTTCCATTCCTCAGTGACTGCTGGCCATCGCGTTTGACATCAGTCTTCAAGTCTTCTGTCCATCAGCACCTTCCTGAGTCATATCTCATCTGTACAACATTTCTTGTACATGTGATGGTGCCCAGATACATTAAGTGCCTGTACTAGCATGTCGCCTGTGCTATCCCACAG
>VWZN01006319.1:9915-24881 GCA_013396955.1 Regulus satrapa
AAAAAAAAAAAGGAAACTTAAATTATGGTCTCTTTTAGTCAGAGAAGCAAAAGAAAATCACACAGTACCAGCTCAACTAGGAAGCATTTTCAACATAATTCTTGCAAAGAAATGATAACAAAAAGAGCTGACATATACCCAAGTTCAGAGTCAGACTGGAGTTGCAGCACTGAGGGGTCTGTGTCCCACTGCAAGGTCCTAGGGTGGTAATCAGCCGTGCAGCACGAAGGGGAGGGAAAAAAAGAACACACACAATTAACTGAAAGGATGAACAAAACCCCATCTCTTTAGTTACATGCTCTATGTAGTACATTCAACCTCCAGGTGCAAGCGACAGCCACCATATGTCAAACAAGGTTTGTATGTCAAACTGAGACAGGGCAGGCAGTTTACTAAAATTACATATTCTTGATAAACAGAGGAAAGAAGCTGGATTTTCTGTCACATATTGATTAATGAAACATGGGGTTGGGTCTTTTTTCCTTTTCCTGGAAAATTCTAACTCTTTAATTTAGGTTGATGGATTCACAGTAATTTGTAAAATCTGCAGCCACAATTTATTTATGTTTTTATGATAAGGTGGACTGAGCACTTGTCATGAACCCCACTGAAGAGTTTATCCCTGAGACAGACAGTAATCATGCTGTACAACACTGCTCTGGGCAGGAACACCATGTAGAGCATATGACAACAAATGGCACAATGATACCAGCTCTAACATGCTTGGAGGCATCTGGGACAAATAAACAAATTCTTCTTTTCCTCCCAGTGAAATTCCCAGGCAAGAGGGCAATAATACATCTAATAAAAATCAGATCTATGACACTCTCTTAATGGACTGCTGTCAGATGAGGCTATCACCAAATGTAAATGTCCCAGAGGTGTGGTCTGAAGTGAAGATGTTGCCCCCTGCATTGCAGTGCACTTTTCCCATGCAATCAGCTCTAAAACACCTTGCAAACACCCACAGTACCTTTCAGGAGTCTTGTGAAAAATTCAGAATACTCCAATTTAGAAACGCAAAAACTGACATATCAAGGCAAACGTTTTCAAAAATGCTTGCACCTACCCTGTCTCTCAGTTTTACTTTGTTTTTGTTCCACACTCAGGAAGCCACATCTTCCTGAGAAAGAAAACGGCCGGAACCCATGATAGAATCAGAAACACACAATTGGCTCCTGAGCACCTTTTCCTTTAGTATGAATGCTAGGCCATGCACTGCTCTCAGTAGCAGTGGCTAAAGCAAAGGAAAGTGCTCCTTCATGAAGCAAGGAAGTCTTCATGAAGACATGCTGGATAATGATAGTTGACAAAATTTAAAACTGCCCTAATTTCTTCTGAATACAAATTACGAGGATATAAGGATCATGGTATTACCAGGTTCAGCCAAAACCAGCCATATAATCAGCTGTGGTCAATACATACAAATCTTTCTGCAGCCATAGCAACCTCTGCCAATGAATCGCTCATATACACTAAGTTACTGAATTAGTTGAGAAATAGATCTATTAAAACCAAGTAATTATTGTACCTCCTGTCTTTAGTAAACTAATTCTATTCACTTGAAACCTTTACTGCAGCAGGAGACAGACAAGGGCATGTGCTGCACTCTTGTAATTTCAGAATGAAAAAGACTCAATCTCAATACCCTGTGCATACAAAAAGAATTAAAATCTGTAATGCAAAGCTGCTTTCTCATGCAACATAAGGGCACTCATTTCCCTCAACTTCTTGTGATCCATAGTAACGTTTATCAGGAGATAAGACTATACTGATAGAGAAAGTAAAAATACTTCTCCCAAACGAAACTGTATTACAAAAGGTCAGACATAAAATAATACAGCAATAAAGAATAGATTTTTCCCTTGTAACTTGACTGCACTGCTAAGTACAGTGGAAAATGGATATAAGATCTGAATGCCTGATCCAAGGCAAAGGCATCAATGACTAATGCATTATAGATACTCCATTAAAAATGCTATCTGTGTAAAGATTACTCTTGTAATGTCACCAAGGTCAGTTGCACATATTAGGACTTTCTATATAAGTGCCAGTTTCCAATTATAGTGCTGCCTAAGGGCTACTTATACATTCCCATCCAGGTTTTCCAAACTCTTAAAAGAAAATATACATAGCTCATTTCGGTTTCCTTCCCCCAAAATTCACTTTCAAATCTACAGGATTTGTAGGGAGATTAAGGCTATTTCATCAGAAAGAACACCATTATAATTATATTATAGCAAGAGCATGCAACAGGCCTCTAGAACTATGGTCCCCATGTTCCAACTACAAGAATCCAGGCCAGGTCACAAGAGAGGGCACCTTTACCTGATAAATAACGCCAGAACAAAATAAATTTAGAGATCTCCCACACTCAAGACATCACTCAAATCCCAAAAATATGAGAAGAGCAACACATGGTTTGGACTATCACATGAAAATACATATAGAGACATTCTCTTAAGCATTTATTTGCTGGATTCTCACGTACAGCCTTCCCCACTCTGGATGCTGATACCTACTTTTAATAGCAATTCTCCTTGACTTCTAATTTTAACTGTTTTAAACAGTTTAAATGCATCTGCAAAACATTTCTCAGATTTGTACTCCACTGCACATCACCGTGTTACCACTCGCACAGGTGTGAGAAATAGATGAGGAAGCAATTTGCTGAGTTGGCCTCTCCAGCTTGGCTGAGCAATGCTACCACAGAAAATGAGGCTGCAGGTAACAAATCTTCAGGTTTCAAGTCTCTTGGCCTGGGAAACAGAACACAAGTGGCTAAACTCAGGTAGTAGAGGCTGGAGAGCACAGGGAGTGACTCTGTGTTTCAAGGAACACTACTGATTAGTTCTTTATCTCCTCCTGGCACCTGAAGAATGTCATCAGATCAAAATGAGAGTGACTGAACAGTAAAGATGTAATCTGGACCTGCAATTTAGCCAGTTTCCATGGCAATAACATCAAAAAAAAGAGAAAGAAATAGATTCTTTGAGGTTTAGCAACCTAAAAATGATGTTGAATAGCCTGATGTGCTGTCATCTTGACTAGAAAATTAAAGCTAATCTGTTTGTGATGAACAGACATTGTGTATGACATTCCTTGATCATACAGATGGGCATCGTAATTACGCTTGTTCTCCTGTGGACACTCCTCAGTGGAGATTTTGAAATGCCACTGGATCTCAGCAGAAAAGGCGTTGCCAGTCTTTTTCCAACTAGTGCATGAGTTCCTCCTCCAGACACTTCTTCACGAGGAAAAGGATTAGGTTCTGTTGCTCTTTTCTTTCTTACTTCTTCATAAAAGAAAACTGCAAAGGCTTGACTTCACCCAGAGACAGGCAGAGATGGTAATGTCACAGACCCCAAGGACAAGTGCATGGCCTCGGAGTCAGCCGTCAGGCAGGGGCGCTCCCACTCTGAACCTTTCAGAGGGCACAAGCTGGTCAAGGTTCCCCTGAATGGTTTCAATGGATTTTGGCACAGGTCTATGTAGAAGAGATGCAAAACATTTTATCTGAACATTTTTATGGGGAAAAGAGAGGAGCATTGGACCGTACAGGTAAAAGCAGTGCACCCTAGCAGTCTCCAGTCCTGCAGACTCCTCCCATGGGTGAAGGGAGTGACATGGGCATGGCAAGGACCCCTAGAAACTCACTGAACAGCACAGTCAGGGAGGGCTAAGCCAGGTCAGCCCCTTTCCCCCACCCAGAGAGCACTGACATTATTTTAATAAGAACTACCCAACATTGTTTCAGAGCACTGTATCTGTCTCCTATGTAGTGGCAAACAATAGCCCTGTGTCCTGGTCCATCCCCCTTTCATGTTCAGTGCACAGCAGCTGATCCTGGCTAACAGGAGGATAAAAAGCTGCTTTACTAAATAACAGATTGTTCTAAAGCAGCACAAAGGGAATGAGGGAGGGCTGTTAGATGTTGCATTAAGAAGACAAGGTACAAGTGTTATTACCTCTCTTTAAACTCATCTGTTTTCACTCTTTTCCTTTAGATGGGCATCTCAATAACCTGTTTTTTTCTCAAATTTGGGACAATATTAATGCTGGTGCTGTTTCAGCTCTTACTACTGAAGAAGTACAAGATAATTTTGATACATCATCTTTTAATAACCGGAAGAAAGAAACCAACAAGAGGAAGAGACCCAGATGTCATATATTTACTAAAGGATCAGATGGTAAAACAACACTTATCACTTCTGAATTCAAGTCCAAAACAGTAGGAAGATAATTCAGAGCACAGTTCTAAAAGAACAGAGAACTGTTGCAAAATTTAAGGTGGGAGGAATTTGAACAGAAGCATTCCCTTTTCTGTAACATTATTATTATTATTACCATGGAAAAACAGGGACTGCCATATGTTACAATGCTTTGTGTAACCTTACCTCCAGAATATTTTCTCCTGATTGCATAATGTCAATTATGTAGATTAAAAAGGTGGAAAAGACTAAAATAAATAAACTAAAAATAAAACACTTGAAACCTTTTGGAAAATTCCCAACATCAGAATGCATTAATGAAGCATAGATTCTGACATCCAAAACTGTGAGAACTTCTCAGTTGATTTAAGCAACTTTAGGTCTGGCCTTAGTGGTAGTATATAAAACATGCAAGGCATTAGTTCCAATATATATACTTAGTAATCTTCCATCATGAAATTATATTTAATATCTGTAATCATGGTCATATCGCAAGGAAACTTGGCTCTGTGTAAGTGCCCCAATCCAACTTTTCATACGCAACATACTGACAGCTTAGTTCTGACTCTGCTTCCCTGCAGCCAAAATCCAATCCTCCCTCATCTATTGCTGATGCTGCAGAACATGTGTTCTGCATGACTTCTTTTCTCCCCCACTCCCCTTTCCCAGGTCAAGAGCAGCCAGGGCTGAAAATCCATGCTTTTGAAAAAAGGTTCCTTCCAGGAATAACAGCAAACTCTGCTTTCCCAGGGGCTTCTTTCAGGGCAGAAACCTCTTTGCAGCATTGCAAATCACACCTTCAAGCAGAACTGGAGGAAAGCAAACACCATATTCTGGTATCTCCTGTCACCAAGAGCTGTTGTGCTCTCCAGACCAGGAGAAAACTGCACTTGACAGTGTACTGAGACCCAAGGTATTTCCTGAACTGAGATATCCATATGTGTCCCTAATGAAACACCGTTAGATCTGACAGGCCCCAAACCAAGCATCTCCCCTTGCAGCAACCACAAGCAACAACATGTCCTAAAACGACTCTTTGTATGGGAAATGCAATGCCTTCCTAACCCTAAAATTCAGTGGCTGACTGTGCCATGACTCCACAGATTAGGCTGTGCCAGGGATTTTCAGCAATCCAAGGCAATCCACTAAGCAAAGCACAGACTGCTACTAAACTGAAGCAAAGAGACCAGAAATGAAGGTGGGACTCACCCAGAGCATATGGATTCACCTATCCTGCAGGAAGTCTCAAGGCACCTTTGCTTACCAGAGCAGTATTTCTAAAATGATGTGAATGTGACTAGCCTCATTCTCCCCATCTGTGGGAGGCAACCTACATGTTGCACAAGGTATTTATGCAATCTTCAGGCACCTAAATGAAGGGCTCCACCAGTGAAGTATTGTCATGGACTCCTTCCATACAAACAGAAAAGTGGGAAATTGCTCCATGCAGCAGCTCCAAGCACCCAACTAAGACTCCAACTGTGAGTAGGTATTAGAGGTGGTTGGTTCTCTACTGTTCACTCCCTCTTTGATCTGCTGAGAAATAGGTAAGGAAGCAATCAGCTGCTACTTGAGAGCCTGCAGGCTTCAGTCTCCTTCATGCTTTCTTTTCTTCTAACTTCAAATGCAGCTAGCAGAAGAAGCGAATTAGGACAAAGGAGCTAAGCAACAATCCCAAAACTGCAGAGAACAACACAATTCTTGCTTCTGACTTTGATGTAAGGAGGAGCCTCATGTTTAAAATTAAAATTTTAACCCTGGATTACAATTTTTAAAAATATTCAGAATTGCTTACATTAGCAACTCTACCCCTTCATTCTGATGGCACACTGAAAAACATATTACACCCAACACATACAACCTTAAAAAATATTGGACATAACAACTATGAGATAAGAGACCTCCTTTAAAATCACTGACAGAATAAAATGCTAAGATGTGTATGAATGCATTTTTTCAATTAGATACCAAATATTGTCAGCATGCATTTTTTCAATTAGATACCAAATATTGTCAGCAAATTGCAATTCAGTAGTATTTGCAGTTTCAATGTGTAACCTATCATATACCTAGATCACTTTTTTAAAGATGTCTGAATATTGCCAGAATGAAGTCTCCATAATTATTTAGCTACTTTAAAGAGTTTACCTAGTTTGTTGTGTCAGTTTCTCCAAAGCTCCTCCCTTGCTGCTGATTAAATAGAAAATCTGAACTAAGAAACTGTTGATTCTAAGAAACTGAGCAATTACTGCAGATGTTTAAATATGTATATGTGTACAGATAAGCTATTTTTTTTTATTCCTTTCATTCTACATTTTTGTAATTTTAATTTTCTCCACTGTAATTTTCACTTTCTGATATTCTTTTGTACATTGGAAGTGCATCTCCAAAACAAACTATATATATATATATAAAAAAAAAAAAATTAAAAAGATTCAAAGCTACTGGTCAGAGATGGAAAAGTACCACTTGCCTCAATGGATGGTTTGCATCTAAGCCACTATTCTACTGCCATCTGTGCTCTGTTTTGCAGATCTGTTCCACTTTGAAAGGATTGGCAAAAAGAAAATACCTTCCTTGTGCTACTTGTTTTCTGAAGCACACTATAAGCAAGATGGCTATCAGCAGTTAGGGAGGATTTGCGTTTCTCAGCATGATGCTCACTTGTCCTCGTAGAGCAGAAGTCTGCTCTGACTTCACTGAGCGTTCTTGTGTTCAGAGCTGGGCTGCTACTGCTAATCATAAAATAAAATGCCTTAATGCATTCAGAGAATAAGGAGTTTGGCACCTCTGCTGGAGCACAGCCAGACGGTTTCGCTTGGCTTTGCATTTACACTTCCAAAGCAGGCTGACACCTCTGACTTCCAGTCTTCACCAATAAAAAGAGCAACTCTGACCTCCCTGAGAGCACAGCACTACCTTTTTTAGCTGCCTGGCAACCATAAGAGCCCTTTTCAGAATGGCATGAGCTAAAAAACTCTTCTATTTTTTTAAGGTATATTTATGAAAAACCACGGACAAATAATATTTTAAATACACGTATATTTAAAAATTCTTCTTGAATAAAGGTTATGCTGCAGAATGGATTTAATAGTTTCCAAAAACCATTTGACTTTTAAATCAGGATGAACAATTCTGTCAAGCCTGCAATGATAAGGACATATCACAGGACCAGCACCTTGCTGATTCCCATTTCACAGAATTCCACTTAGTAAATCAGAAATTTAATTCATCCAATCTGCTGAACTTATCTGCTATATTTTAAGCCTGCCCTTTAATTCAGGTCTGCATTACAGATCTCCTGGCAAAATAATACTCACACTTTATATACTATAGCTACAGAAATCTTAGTCTGCAAATTTATGCTGGTTTACCAGGAGGGTCACTGTGGGCAGCAGGCTGGATCTGTGAGGACAGAAGGTCAAACAGTTAGAAAAATGACACAGATTTACTCTGAGTACCAAATACCAAAATGGTCATTTTGAAAGTGCAGTAATAAAAAACAGGTTCAGGGGCAAGGGACAAGTACTTTTATTCCCTTAGAAAATCCTGAAAATTCTTGTTTCAAACACTGTTTTTGTCTTGGTTTCTATACCAAGAGTAAGTGTCCATGCAGCAAAGCAGAACTCAAATTATCACAAATGTAAAGAAAGAACTTGGCAGGAGAAGTTTTATATGATATCAACTCATGCAAATGCTTGAAAGGAACTGCAGTACTCACATTAGGAGTCTTTGATCCAGACTTCATGGATATGCATATGAGGAAAGTTTTCTCATAAACTTCAAGGGGCTTTGGGTTCAATTGCATAAAACACAAAATCACACTTAATAGTCAAATCTAGGAAAGGCAACCCATAACCTTTCAGAGGACTCAAAGAGTAACACAAAGGTTGGAACCTACAATTTTAGGTCTGGTATTGTTCAGCTCAAGAAGAAGGTGAAAGATTTCATCAAATTTTCCATTTTGCTTTGGTACTAAAATCCAGTAGACTACAAGAACTAGTAACTAGAAGAAGAGCTAGTTTTTTCCTTACTTTATACATTTTATTTTGTGGTAGAAAAAGCAAAATCATTCCAAAAGGGATTATATATTTGCTACAATGAGGTTGAAACAAGAACTCACTATATGAGAATTATGAAAATTTTTTCACATTAACAGTCAAAATGTCAAAAGGTCTCATGACCCAGTGATCTGACTTTCAATAGACCAGCTCAGAAATAATTTTCTGAGTTTGAACTAATAAAGTAAATAAGTGCATCTAAAATTTATTAAGCAAAATCAGCTTTAAATGGAAAACCACTCTTTTACATAGGTTCTGCTTATGGAAAATTTTATATGGCCTACTTAGAGTGTTTCAAAACTCCTTGAGGACCAAAAAAAAAAAACAAAAAAAAAACCCAAACCCCAACCTGCAATATTATGCCAGTGGCAGCAATTCCCACTTTACATATTTGAAGAAAAATCCTAAAAGTTGCATTACCAAAATAGTTAATCATTGAATCTTTTTATTTTTCCAGATAAAACATAAAATTGTGAATGGAAATTTCCTAAAGTCCTTTTAATAGGCTAGAGAAGGAGAAAACATAATTATGCATAAGCTGTACCAGTTTAACTACATTAAAAAGTTTAACATAGGAGGTGATCTTACACAATTTAATTAAATCAAGATGAAATTCAGTGCAAGAGAACTGCTTAAGCTGAGCTGGCCTTAGCAAGTAAGTTGTTTTGTTTTAAGAGGATTAGTTTTTTAGTCCCTAAAATCATCTGATTGCCTGACTAAATATATGATGATATGCCTGTAAATAACTAAAGAGAACTAACTATAGCTGGGCTGATAACCTAAATGGTTAAGTGAGGCTTTATACATTAACATTATTTTCTTCTGGATGCAGCTGGGGCTCAGGTTTCCAAGGCATTTTATGAAGCACCCTGGGAATGGCAATCTTTCCTTCTCCTTTGATTTATAGCATGGAGATGCTTGCTAATGAGAAAAATAATCAAAGATCTGGAGAACTGAACTCTATCAATCCTTTAGGAAGGAAAGCATGAAAATCCTTAATGATGCCAGAGGCTCACATGCTAAAAGGATTGCAGATGATTCTAATTAATATGGACCATTCCGACTTTGTAACTGGCATGCACCCAAAAACACTCCCTACTTTCTAGGTCAGATATACAGACACTCGAAAGCAACTGCCAAATATCAGTCCCTAAGGTGTCTGCTTCTGTTTATGGGCTAAGAAAAAAAAAAAACAAAACAACCAAACAAAAAACTGGCAGGGAGAGGCTTTAGATATCTAGGGCTAAATATGCATTGAATGTAAAGGAGAAGGATTGTGGTTCTTTGTGTGCAGGGAGAAAAGGAGGGAAAACAATGTAAGAAATCTGCCGTCCTCCAGCCTTGCATCCTAACCTGTGCAGGGAAAACAGCCCAGCACAGCCACCCACTGCTATCCTGTAAACAGGCTGATGTTGGGAAGTGTGAGAGGTTGCAGCATCGCTCTAAAAAGCAGCAGAGTTCCTAGGCCAAAGACAGCAGAGACAGCCAGGGTTCCCCCAGGCAAGGGGAGGAGGCTGACACTGTCACCGCTTCACAGAAGCATCACCATTCAGGTCAAGAAGGCTTAAGGCACGATTTGGCCTCTAAGTCTCCTGGAAACTGTAAAATGAAATGTGTGCCAAGCAATCCTGACAATGGAGTTGCGGTAAATTAAATGGAAAAAAATGTAACAGCTGGGTGTTATTGATTTCTCTCCTACCATGTAATGGTGCCCACCCCATACCAAGCCCAACGCCACCAAAACAGAGTGGCAACACACCATCCCAGAGGGTATCCCATTTATCTCCAACCACCAAGCAGAAAACTTCTCTTGACTCTGCACTGTGAAAGACTACACAACAGTCCCTAGGGTTACGATCCTTCTTTGTCTGAATAAAAGACCATGCAAGCAAAGTTTGCTATGAAATAGCTATTTTCCCTCAGTCTTTCCTGAAGCTCCCTTAGTCTTTGTATTGTTCTGCACTTCCCTTTGGCTCAGCCCGTTTATGAAATAAGTATGCCACTAAAGCAGCCATTTAGAAAGCATTTTGTACATATAAATTGATCTTACAAAAAAGCACTGTAAAGAAAATAATCCACTACTAATAACTGTTTTGGCTGCTGCTCCTGAGGCAATACATCACAGGCCCAGTTGTCCTGGAACAAGTGAAGAAGGATCCCTGTCACTTCTGAATGTCCTAACACAATGAAATGCTGGTAATGCAAAGCTGAGTGGCAGTGACTAAATAGCATCATTGCACAGACCTTGTCAAATGCATTTACTTAATGATAAAGTAGCTACGCCCGAGGCAATATGGTTCTGTTGGGAGTGGTTTTAGCAGACCTTATAGAAGCAGAGTTTTGTCTATGAGAGATGTTTTTTGCAGCTGAAGAGAAGATAGGAAATATGTTGTATGAACTATTAAAGGTCATCTACTACCATAATCCAACCTTCCTGTACAACTGAAATAGACACCAAAATGTACCTTCTTTTGCCTTCTCTATCTGTCTAATTAAAGAGCAAAGTAGACACTTAAAAGGGAGAATGGCATTCTGATACCCTTTCTTCAGCTTCATGATGTGTTATCTTACTGTTCTAAGTAAGAAGCTCATTGAAAATTAAAGCTGAGTTGCCAAGACTGATTTTCAGGAAAAAAGAACAGAACCCAAACACATCGATGACATGTAGATGTATTCATGAGAGATCATCAAACAAAAAGTATCTTTCTGATTTTGAATATTATGTAGTAAGAGCACACTTGAGTAGAGATACCTTTTTCTTTTTGGCTGACAGTGAGCAAGATCAAATACGAAACTGTAAAATAATGATGTGCTTTGACTCATTTGGTGTCCAGATGCTCCAGAGCTACCTCTTCCCTTTTCATTGTGTATCTGAAAAGTGTTTGTGTTTGACAGTCAGACATGAAGTAATGTGGGATTAACGCAAGACTGGTGTGTGTGTGTGTGTGTGTGTGTGTGTGTTTGTGTGTGTGTGTGTTTAGATACTGCATTATAAATCAGAACACCTATTATTTATACAAAAATGAGTAAACAATATGCTGTAGATAAAAAGGACTGTTATCATATTTGTTTCTTCCTGCACTGGGCCAATACAATCTGGGAGTGAACATTCAACATTTTAACACATGGAAAGAAAACATATCCTAATGTATTCCTTTTTATAACTAAATGGCTCAAAGTGGCCATGGTAGATGGAAGGAACACATGAACACATCTGATGAAAACATACATAACTGCAGACTAATACTGTCAGCAAACTTCAAAGCAGAATGAGAGAGAAGACATGCTCTTGACTCTCTACCAGTAAGGACATCCAATCTAATGTGACAGCTGCTACTGTATTCTCTGGAATACAACTGGGAACATTCAGAGGTCACAGTGACTGCAAGATGAACTGATGTAGTGGACAAAAATAATGCCACGAGCCAAAGCCAAAGGCGTCACTGCTCCTCAGAGAAAAGTGCTCCAGCATTGCACACAGCTGTTCTAGGATTGCTCATTTACATTATTTTATGCAGAATTTAAAAACTAGTGATGATGAGACAATGAGGATTCAAGTGATCTAACTTCTCCAGCATATTACTGCTACAAAGTCTCTTTGAGAAATCCAGTTTCCCTTTTTTTGTTTTCTTTGCTACCTAATGCAATGCTCAAACTCACTGTCTCAGGAATTTTCATTAAATATTTAGAGCTTCATCCAAAGAAGAACTAACCCTGCTTTACTGCAAGTACACTTCATAAACTGAAGAAAGTTAATCGATTTCAGTGCATAAAACTTATCTCAAAACCTGTGATACCAAAGGAAGAACAACATAAATCAGGTAGAAAGCATTTAAATCAAGTATTACATTGTACCCTAATCCAAATAAGAACAATAATTACAGAATGAGTAGCTGAAGCCAAACAAATCCACAGTATAGCCAAATGGGTTATGAGAGAAATAGTACAAAATAATCCAGCTTATATTGTTTTACAGCAGATAAAGCACCATTTTGAAATAACCATCCTCTCAAAGAAGCCACCAGAAGATAAATGTCTTTGTTTTTATGTGAGCCCACAAAATAATCAGATACCTAAACTTATGCACAGCAAAATACACAAGTAAGAAAGCAAAAGAGCACAGATAAAATTCTTGCAGAAAGAAGGGCAAACATTAACCTTTACACATCCAAGACAGCTGAGCCTGGTGCAGTTCACTGAGCAGATGGAAGGTAGGAAACCTTACACCCAGTCTAATGGGATTCTCATGTTGCCCAGTGCACAGCAGGAAGTGCTGCACACAAGGGACTCCACTGGACACACACAGTTCACAATTCACAATTCACAATAAATGAGATGCCACTGTGCAAACCTACTGCTGTAGGATAGTGAAGCCTAGCTGAGGACATTCTCAGCTAGGAACACACAGGACAGTGAAGGATACAGGGCAAAATGGGCCACAGAGACAAATCACACCTTGGTCCCCAAATGGAACTCATCCCAACATACCACAGGACAGGTGAACACAGGACCCCCTGTAGGTGACACAGGCATTCCCACCAATGCAGGCTGGTGTGAGCCCTGAAAGCCACCCAGCCACAGCAGCACCTGCTCCCAGCACAGGTGCATTTCTGCTATCTTACTGACATGCAAAGCACAGATGGACCCTACCTGAGCCAGCATATGAGGTCTTTCCAGGGAGCTGCTCAGCCCTCAAAACCTTATACTGAACTGCCTGACGCTGAGGTACTGAACAAGGTTTGGCCCTGTGCGCTTCCCCAGCACAACATAAACCCAAAATTGTGTACTGCAAAGATGAGATTTAGGAATGGCTAAGGTATACTGAGTAGCAGAACCATGGGCATGTTTCATTGTGGCTCCATTCCATTAGTCAGCATCCTATCCAGCACACTAGAGTAGCACAAGTTCAGAGCATCCACCAGGGAGATGAATATAGTTATTAAAAAGAAGTTTTATATTCATAGAGGCAAATTTGTGTTTCACACTATGCTACAGCACAAAGCCTCTCACCAAGTGCCTTTACCTCATCCCTTTTCTTCGCATGCATTCAAATCTACGTTGAAGTTGTGCATGTCTGCACAGGTATAAGCTGACCACCAGCAAGAGGACATGGGGACTCATCAAAATGCTTACAAAATACTAAACAAACCGAAACACTTATCCTGAAAAAGCCAAGCATACTCTATGCCAAGAAGAAGCTCCATGCAATCCTGCAATCCCATCTTATGGAAAGTGAGTGATGTCTGAATACATCATATAAGAAAGCTCTGTGAACCCATGACCCATCTATTCAGAGACGAGTATCTGATCAGGCTGTGTAATTTTTCCATCCTATCTGTGTATAGCACAAGCAACCCAGGCATCAAAAAAAGCGAAGTGGCATGTGTAAAACAATGTGGAGACAGGTAAGTTGCTCTCTAAGCAACCACTGGGCTCCAGTGAATTGTTCAGTGTAGCCTGGTAACTAAGAGCAGCACCAGAATCAAAGTGTAACATATCTCTGCCCACCAAGAAATAGTCCCCAAGACCAAAAAACAAACAAAAAAAAAAACCAAAAAACAAACAAACAAACAAACAAAAATTTGCTCTCCTGTCCAACTAAAAGAATTCAGTCATCAGTTTCTAGAACAGTTATCCATCTAATATCTGCTTATTCTTATGGTTGCTGTCATGGCTCAGAGGGAAGCTGGAATGCTGCTCAAACCTAACGTATACCCCACTGAAAAGGTTACGACAAACAGCAAAATGGTACTAAAGATTAAGCAGCAAAAAGACCCCACAGAAACCTGGGATGCAGAAGACAGAAAAGGCTCCACAATTCAGTGCTATTACAAAGTTCACCCCATCTCTTCTCCTAATACAGTGAATGGCATCAAAGAAAAGACAACACTGCTCTGGCTATTGTTCTGGAGATAATGGACAATGGTCCTGGAGGATAGCAGCTCTACTAGTCTATAGGTCGCATGGCAGAAGTGACTATTGTGACCATGCAGCTTTTCTTCCTGTGCAACAAAAGGGCTGTACAACTTTTATGAATGAATTACTGTTTCATCTATTATCTGCCTGTTTGCCAGGCACATTATCCTGGATGAGCAACAGCCAGTGACAGAAGATCCCACAGAGTCTTTAGTGAAATTGTTTTAGCAATGAATTTGTCTCCCTATTGAATTTCTTGTGTTTTACATTTCTCCAACTTCAATATCAAACACTTTGCTACTTTTGCATTTTCTGCAAGAAGAGCCTGTTTGCTCCCATGTAACTATTACACTTGGTGAGCAAGTTACAGTCAGTTTTTATCTTGCAAAGTAAGACTGAGTCAGATCTGTGGTTCCATCTACTTCACAGTATTCAAACTCTCCAGTTTACCAATTTTCTTTCCTGAAAAGCAGATGTCATAAGCCTGTGATTCTGGCTGAACTACATTCACTTTTATATAAGAAATCACAGATGCTTGCTGATCAAAGCATATCTCAAATATACTTGGTGGTATTGGAGCCAACAGATTAAGTCTGACAACTACCAGAAGTACCAGAAAAAGAAGTTCAAAGAAGTATGAACACAACCTAGTTCTGTACCAGAATCTGTTCCCTCTTAGGGGAACATATGAAGATATCTGCATTCTCCAAAGCTTTCAACAGAGCCTCTCTCCTGTAACAAGCTGAAATCTGTGACTTCACAGCTTCTTTTTTTTTTT
>VWZN01006319.1:24915-48751 GCA_013396955.1 Regulus satrapa
TTTTTTTTTTTTTTTTTTTTTTTTTTTTAATATCCATCATCTTCCTCTGGGGAACACTTCAGCAATGAGTAATCAGACTGCCTGCAGGATTTCTGCCAGGCTGTGTGAACTCGTCATTTCTGCAGCAGTTAGCAGCAGCAACAATGGACAAGCTGTGATCGCTGAGACTGGGGCATTAGCAGCTTTGGAGCTAATCTGCTCTCCTCTAAAGCCTGAGCTCAGCCTAGTACAGAAAAGGGAAATTTCTAACAAGCATGACGGCATGACGGGATCCAGCAGAAGTGCCCCCTCTATCACAGAAAGGGAAAGGCAAAAATAAATTAAAACAAAGTATGTTAACCTGGCTTATGCAGATAAACAGACAATAATATATGCAGTAGTCAAAATAAGTTAGATGCATGGTCTGGGCAGCTCTCAGAGAAAACAGCTGAGGTAGTTTCACCCTGTTTACCCACTGTGATGACAGTTCTACCAACATCTTCCTCACCAAGTCTGACCACTCTATCACACATGCAGGCTTGAGTGCACCCATTCACACAAACACTGAGCACATCTACTCGCACCCAGTGGCACTAATTCGACTAATTGCCACTATCCACTGGTTACAGACATTCCCCGGGGCCTGGACCAGACATCATCGTATTTCCATTACCACAAACCAATCGCTCCAGGCAAAGAGCTTCCTGCTGCAAGCAGCCCTTCTGGCACAGAGCACAGCCCTTTCAATACCTGAGAATTTGCCAAGCAAACTGGGAGACTGCAAGCAAGGTCTTAGGATTCCCAATGAATTCCTGGTATGGCCACAAGAAGCTGGAAAATGGATCCAAAATGAAAGCCCACAATGCAGAATGTCATGAGCTGAGAAGAAGGGGACAAACTCCATTCTCCTCTGAACGGACACGTGGTCATGTGCTTTCATTGCTTGTTGCTGACCGAGAGCCAAAGTGCTAGTGTGGGTAACAGCCAAATAAATTCTTCCATGAGCCTTTTTTACCTTATTGGTAAAAAAGTTACACCATTGAGG
Organism: Regulus satrapa; assembly: GCA_013396955.1. Classification (NCBI taxonomy): domain Eukaryota; kingdom Metazoa; phylum Chordata; class Aves; order Passeriformes; family Regulidae; genus Regulus; species Regulus satrapa. The sequence continues at coordinate 25,940 of VWZN01006319.1, forward strand.
TTCAGAGGAAAAGCAGGAATTTAGAAGTCTCCACCCAGCTTTGTCAGAGCTTCATGCAGGACTGTGGTAAATAGCTTCATCCTGAACAGCAGCCTATACTTGTATTATAAAGGATTTTTGTTCTACTCAAAGTACTTTGATCTTGCTGAAATCTACTGTGTTTACTTATGAAGGCAGAATCACATTATTTTCTGTGTTTTAAACTGCTACATCTTACAGGCTAGGGCTTTTCACTTAACAACTTCCATTTCTTCTAGCAGGTAGACCTGGGAGCAGGGTTGAACTGATTTAATAGCAGCTGGGCAGCATCCACATTGCAAGGGAGGATGTCTGCATCTGGCTGAAGGGGACACAACATACAGGCTGCTTATGGAAGTGTGATTTTTCTAAGCAGAAGGCTGAAGTGTCATCAAATCTGGTGACCTGAAGCTCTGTCATATTACAGGCTATGTCTAGAGAGGTATGATATGATGTTTACTGAGCACTGTTAACTACAGAAAGCAATCACTGTATTTTCAAGCCATTAGCAGAGTCTTGGCTCACAGACTCGGATAAGCTGGCAGCTCAGCTCTATGTTGAATTAGTGTGATACAAAAAGAGTTATTAGGATCCATCTTTTACATTTCTCAAAATATACAGTGTAGCTGCTTGCACCTCTTCTTACTTGAACATAACCTTCTTTACTAGCAGCATCCTCACATTCTTCTTCCTTTTTCATTCCAGAGAAGGAATTATTTTGGGATTGACACTTCATTTTTTATTTCCTCCATGGAAACAAAAACAAGAAGATCACTCTTGTTTCCATCCCTCACACACATTCCACTTTCCAACAACAATAGAGCAGCTTCCCCTCCATTTTGTATTATACTCTCCAATATCCAGAGTTTCTAAGGCAAAATTGCCAGTGGGTCCTGGGATGTTTCAGCATGTTCCCGTCCAAGCTTTCCTCTGCCACTGTCAGTGGCACACACTGCAATGAGCAGTCACAGGAACCTGAGGTAACCTGGTGTTACGTGAGGAGGAAGTCCAAGGGAACTGGTTACGTGAACAAAGATAACTCAGCATGAATAACAAGTTCTACCCCTGGGCACATCTCTCTTTTGTTTAGTGTATTTCTAGCAGCAGAAGAGCTTTCTGTAGGCCATTTTAGAAGTGTAAATTCAGCTCTTCTTCCACTCTAAGGTTTGGGGCTCAGAGCTTAAGATCCATTTGTTGCATGCATTTATTTGTCTCACATCTGCAATCATTCTTACTGGATGGTAACACCCAGTGGACAATGAAGAAACAAAAGTACACATTGAATACAACATTTTCTTATTTACAGCAGAAAAGGAAAAAAATCAGGAAGTAAGAGCAAAGTGAAAAAAACCTCACATTTATTCAAGTCTTACTCTGTGTCTTACCTTCCTATGGGTCCCAGATCCCCTGAGTCCTGGCTGCCTGCGTCACTGGGTGTGCTCACTGATTTCGAAGAGGGAGACATAGGGGTTGGGACTAAATAATGAAAATAACAGGTATCCCATGTTAACACATGCAGCGACTGCACTGATGAAGAGCAGTGTCAGACAAATCAAAACCAATGGACCAAAATGATAGTGGATGAATGAGTAGGAGAGTTTGAAATGGTGAAAGCAAATAAGGAAGGAAAGAAAAAGAAAAGGAAGAGAGTCAAGTGAATTTTAAGTCTTTTGGAAGTGTTAAAACTGACATGTATTTAGACAGGACTGAAAGCCCAATGGGAATCTACAGCTAATCAATGAAGAAGATACCTGTGGAAATAAAATAGAACTTGTTTTCTTGAGTCTGGTTTGAAGTTGACTTGCAAAAGGTTTTAAAGGTATGAAGAAATATCAGGGGCTTGTCTTGTCAAAAAACTAAGTGAACTCTTCTGGCAAAGTCAAGTAGGCAACAGAACAAGCATACTTTTCAAATTCTGAATTTAAATCAAAAGCCAGTGTCTATTAGATATGCTCAAAGGCCAAAGTGTGGAAATGACATAAAAAATAAAAGCTAAACAAGGAAATCCAGATAAGTTAAAATCATTTCCCAAAGATGCTGAGAATACACATTAGTTTACTTGGTGGTTGTTTTCTTAAGTAATGTAGGTCATACAAAATTTCCATTTTGGATGGGACATGATTTCAACACTCAAGGAAAAGTTTCCCTTGGTTTAGACACTATTTGCCCAAGCTCTTGAAATTATTTTCTCTTTGCCTTGCCAGGGCTTTTGAAGCATATTTCATGCAAAGGCAGTTTTGTTTCCTGAAACAGGAAAGGAAGTTCACAGCTCAAGGTCAGCCCGAGTTAAAGCTCTTCAGCAAAGAAATAATAAACAAAAGAGTAAAAATATCCTGATTTCTTTTAAAATGGTTTCTCAAAAATATTAAAAGTTAAGAGATGGCTCCAGTCAAGATTTAAAGCAAGTATTCTTCAAAGCGGCCACATTGAATAAAACACAAAAAGAGAGTTTAATGCAAAAGCAAAGTTTCCATTTGGTTTAAATCATGTGCATTTCCTTTTTGTAGATTTAACAGAGTAAAACTTTAAAATACTTTGTTATGCTTTACAATGTATAATGACAGACCTGTCAAGAGATTTGGCTTTTCCATGTGGTCAAACATTTAATGCAGATTCTCTCTAGAGACTGTCATAGAAATGATTGCAGCATGAGAAGTGAATTCATCTTCCTGACAGCCCTTTGGCAGGTTACAGGTATGTCTGGTTGTTTACATATTCCATATTCACAGTGAGATCTGGCATCATGTGAAGGTGGAATTAAATCCTCCTTTGTATATTAATTGTGAGTGCATGTAAAGGGAACAAAAGAGAACAAAATACTATTTTTAACTAAAAGGAACCATCTTACATGTGAATTTTCATGTTCTTTTGACAGCATCAAACACAAAAAAATTAACTAAGATAAAAACTGACAGCTTGCAAAATTAATATATATGTTTGATTAACAAAATGATAAGGACATATATACTCATTTTTATTAAAAAAGGAGTATTTCACATGTTATATACTAAAAATATATCTGATTTTATCTTGGACCTTAATTCTGTATCACAATATAATTTTAAAAACTTATTTTATTATACATAAAAATAACCTAACCATTACTTGTCAGACAATTCTTCTGAGAACTGGTGTCTAAAAGTTTCAGTCACTCTACCATAACTTACATAAAATAGTAAATTTTCTCAATAAATGTTGGTTGATACAATTAATTAATTCAAATTCCAATTCAGAATGTCACTACCTACATGCATATGCACCCAGACATCTGTGTAAGGTGCTTTCCTAAACCAAAACTTCAATATTTTGTCAAATTTGAAGTTTCTCCTCTATATTACTGGCAAGAATAACTAGGGGCAAAATCCTAGACTCAGTCACGATGAGCTTCATGAATAGGCCTGATAGCTTCAGAGAGGCCAAGATATCAGCTAAAACAGTGAGAGTGACCCTGATTTTTAGAGGAAAGAGAGGAGGAACGGAATTTCTTACTTTAGGACTATTCAGTAAATGAGGAAGATCTTAATCAAAGTAACCCACATTTAATACTGTATGTATTTTTAAACTGAAGACTTCATGTTCTAGAACTGAGACATCAAAACCAAAAAAGAGGTCAAGCACATGAAACCAGAGCAAAAATCTACAGTCGTGTCTGTTGATAAGAGTTTTGCTATTTGTGATTTGGGGCTGTTTTTCTTTTCCTTCTCCACTTTTGCTTTATTTTAAAATAAATTCAGTGAGAGTTCCCACATGACTATGCTTCTCCTGCCTTAAAAATGCTTAGAATTTTTGAAACAAAACTTGGGGCTAATGAAATACAGAACTTATATTTTTGAGTGAGAAGATAAAACAGTCCATCAGAAAAGAAATCACTGCTGGTATGCAAAACCAACCTGCATTATGTTCATAAAAACTCTTAAAGAAATGAAACAGATGTTTTTGGCAATGACAAGTACTCAAAATGCCATGATCTTGTATATGTGAATGGTATGGCAGGCATTCAAACAGAAGAGTTCACTTCACTAATACAGCCAAAAATCAAAAAAGCCAAGCATGCTTTAATAGAAAGAAAGCATTAGTTGTGACAGAGCTGAATGCTTTACAGTGTGCTTGTCTTAAATACCTAGAGGTGGTTCTGGGGATATACCAATGCTTTGTAACAAAGCTTCTGTCTCCCTTCTTTTACGGTCTAGGTCAGAATCTTCCTGAGCTGGCTCCTTCTTCTGCTGTAGATCAGCCTGAGTTAAACAAGAAGAAAACAGAAAAATTTTTTTCATATATAATCCGCTCTAGCAATTGTATGTGTGGAAATATCTGTATGCACTACTTCTTAGGTACAATTTGAAATTAATGTTGATATTTTTAGGTAATTAAAAAATTAGATAATTTGTACTGTATATATCAGTAACAGTATTTTCCCTTAAACAGATGGTAAAATTGGTCTTTGCAAGAATATTTGCAAACATTTTTACAGGGCAATGATGGAAATTTTCTGCCTCTCACTCATTAGGTGCAACTTATTCAACTAACATGGAAGCTGATCACAGAACAACAGATATCATTACCCTGAATAAAATTGGCCCTTTCCTACTTCAGGATCAATAAAGGATCAATAAAATTTAATTGCATCTCAGTGATGTAACTTAAGGTCCTGAATTTGGTCCCAAGCACTTGTATGGAAAAGAAATACTTTCTCATTAACTTCAATATCCAAGAGGTGCAAAGGAAAGAACTGACATCTCTAAACTAGGACTTTAGCAGCCCTTGGCCCACTAAATGTCCATGTGACCCTTCCCTCTCTGCTTAGCTATCTCTACCTCCTCGGAGCTTCTACATTTTAGCCTTCTCCCGCTCTGATCTATGGGCATCTAAAAACAGAAGGAGCATTAGCCAGAATCCCACAATGAGGTTGTCCTTTCTCCTGAAACCAGAGTGTTGGAAAGGAGGACTTCTACAGGTCCTTAGACTGGTGTTGATCTTGGTGCAGACACAACAGAAAACCTGGAAATTCAGAAGCAACCCCATGTTCTCCAGCTCAGACACAGCCAGGAAACATTGATTTTATTGTCAAGGTCCAGGCATATTCCTGTGCTCAGCTCTTCCCATGAACTATCTCACAGTATGTAGGCTTGTAGACAGTTTTCCTGTACCAGAGTTAATGGCCAACCATCTTAGTGAGTGTCAGCCTTCCCTCACTTACACAATTATGCACGATAGCATTATCTGTAGACAAGGCTCCTGGGGCCAATGGGAAGTTTCAACCACCACAAGTTCTCCAGGAGGCATAAAGTCAGAGTTAGGGGACAAAGAGGAAGGATATAATAGCTCCCTCGAGCCATTAGCTTGGCCCCCTTCCCTCTGGTTCTTTAGTAATGAAGGCTGAAAGCACTGCCATTTGAAGATCTGCCTCCCCAGTGAGTCCAGGAGTCTCACGGGGCGTGCGCTGTAACTGCACAAATGTGGCTCAAATGAAAAAAGATTAAAAAGACAGCCAAAACTGGAACGCTGATTTCTTGGATCACATCACATTTCCACGGTAATTCCATGAAATTCATGTACAATATTAAAGTGTCAGTTTAAAAGGAAACCGGTTATTAGTAAAGGATAACAGGTGCTTTAAACTATAGTAAGTGTTGACATTTGAAGGAAAGGAAGCATAATCACTTAATGCTTGTCTGACTTTGCATGAAAATGAATATCCACTCCCTGTCAATTCTCACCTCTATTCCACTAAGTGACTGAATAAAAAGAAGTACAAATCCCTTAATGATAAACCTAATGCATATTGTCAAGGACAAATAAACTAATATGTCAATCAAACTTTAACAGAACTGAAAGATGCACCCATGCCAGAAGATGAAAATGCAATTGCAATTATGTTTTACTTTACTGGAGAATAATAATTGTAAATCTGTTACCTTAGCTAGTAATCAAACTAGTCTTCAGAGTACAAAAATACATATTTAGATTGTAATGGCTTGAAAAAATGTGAGTACTCTTTCTGTCTTTCCCCACTCTCCACTCCCTTTCCATTGAAGGAGAGCCCAGGAAAAAGCATTGTGGCAAATCAATTTTTCTTTCTCCATACACATGCACATCATGTTGTCTAAACTGTTATCTTTTGACAGTGCCATGGTTTTAAAAGCAATTCCCTCGCCCCAACATTCTTGACTAAAAATAAGATTTTGATTTTATGGTTAGTCTGACGTGGGTTTGAGTATCTCATTCCACATGACAGATACCTTGGGGCATACAATACTGAGATGTCAAAACCTCAGCAAGCCCCTTGTGCAAGCATGAGCTATCTAAAAGGTGGTTTTGCAAATTTACCTCTTTTTTCTTCCTTTCTTCCTCCTTCCGTTTCTTTTCTTCTCTTATCTGAGCCAAACGCTGCTTTTTGCGCTCAAGTTCTGCTTTTAAATCACTTTTGTCTGACATTTTGACTCTTCTGGAAAGAAAAATAGGGAAATCAAGGTCAAAACTGAATGATTATCCTATTTACTGAAAAAAAGATCATTAATAAATCAAAAGGACAGCTTGTAAAATTGCAACAAATAAATTTCTATATAACCACTGGTCCTTGGGCTATACTGACATTGTAGAAAGTGGAATATTATTTACTTTGCAATTTTTTTTCAAGAAACTAGACTAAAATATCACCAAATGTAGAATAGAAATATCACCAATGGGGAATAAAACTTCAGACCACCTTTACTACAAAATTATCTTTGTGGAGCAAACCTATTGCAGTTCAAAATAATGCTTTAATGCTTTCAAAGTGAAGCTAAAGTCTTCTGATTTCCACAATCTTCAGCAGCTCTGCCAGACTGCAGAACCCAGATCCACAAATAGATTTCAAGTACCAGAATCAGAGCTGCCCCAAACAACCCCATACTTCTTAGACAAGTAATAATTTTACTTGCAAAAACTGGGAATAGAAGAGCTTTTGCTTCTGCAGGTGGTCTGCACAGCTGCCTGGCAGGATCCCCTCCCTGTTCCACTGACGCAGTCCCACCTGCCCAGGAATCTCCTTCACCTTCTCCAGGGGCCAGTTCCCCAAGAAGCTGCAGACAAGGCACAAAACCAGGCAATCCAGCAAATCAAAGTGTCTTTTTAATGCAGCATCACCTTGCTCTGCCAAGTCTTGTGCTCAGACCATCTTTCCAAGAGGCAGGGGACATGCCTAACACCCCTGATTTGATGCCAACCACACAAACTTGGCAAAAACGTTTCTTCTGAAATACTGAAAGACCTCTTCCACCATTTAAACCCTCTTTTCTTTAGAATAGTGATGTGAAGCCATAAATACTCTTTGTCTTTTAAATCTCTGTCAGCCTATGCTGATGTCCATGAGCTTTGAATATGAAGGGTAAGGAAATAAAAATCATGCTATACATATATAGAGCCAAATCTTTAAAGAAAATATGATACCAATCTTTCTCTACAGTTTTAAAACTCCACCAGTGTTGCACAAATCCATAACTTAAGTCACAGATTCTTTATTAGTTTTCTAACATCATACTCATTATGAGCTGTAATCTAACTGTATCAATACTGATTTTATTATTAGGATTTTGTTTCAAAGACAGCTCTGACTAATACAGACATTCATGAAAAGAGTTAACTGTGCCTTTCCTGTTCACACATCACCGACCATATCCTCTGCTGCATCTCAAAATCAATCAGATCAATGGCAGTGCCATGTATACGCAATGGAAGTCTATTGTTCACTCGATGCACGGGAAATTCGAATGTCAGCTGTCCCTTAGTATAATGAGAAGTCTACTCATATTACTGCCTGGATGGGTGGATGACCAGAGAGTAAAATTATCTGCTAAAAATTACATGGCACTTTCACCCATCATGAATTTCACTGCAGACATCAGCTTCCTCCTGAAAATTATAAAAGCCTAGTTAAATCTGTGACATAAAGGATATTGCCAACAAAATATCACCTGCACATTAAAGCACAACCTCGGTCCCAAATGCTTTGTTGTCTTTGCAAGCATTTTCCTTAAAGGAAAGAATAGAATAACATTTGGAATCAGACAAGGAAACCATTTAATGAAAAGGACAGGCATAAGGGCAGCTCAAACTCCAGCTCGCATTGTCACAGATTCTGCACTTCAGCAGAGCTACCCATGCTGGCAAGGCATCCTTTCAAGGCTGGGGGACTCTGGTTCAATCCACAATAGCTACCAGCAAACAGCTAGGAAGGACAGCTGCCACCCAAACAGACCACTGGATTTCTTTATTCCTCCATCACTCTAATCCTATCCACAACAGTATTGCTATCAGTTAGAGAAAAACAAAGCTGTCAGGAAAAAAATTGCATTTTATATCAAGAAAACTAAGCAGTAGCACCTTAAACAACAATCATCTGTGTGATCACCTGGCACCAGTGAGCTATTTTTCACATAAGNAAACAATCATCTGATCAGCTGACACCAGTGAGCTATTTTTCACATAAGAAATGCCCAGAGAAAAAAACAAGCATTTTAATGGCAGTGCAGGTAGTGTTTTCCTACCAATCTGTTCAGGATTTCTGTGTCTCTCTTAGACATGGTTGAAATCCCATTTGAAGTAATTTTCCTAATCTGTTGCACACATTTGAATTCTGATTATGAAGTTACCCCTCAGAGCCCTTTGGAGTAGATAGAGTTTTTGCATCCTTTTAGTTCTGCAGTTTGGCAACAGAGAGAGAGCTCCTGTTTCTATGCAAAAAAAAATGCAAATGCATTTTAAGGCTACTGACAGAAACCCTGAGGGTCTGGCATCCCTTTCAAGCTGTTTGTCAGATATCAATGAATGGCTTTCTAAAAATTCATTCCCTTAATGTCAGGGAAGCTAACTAGCTTTTCCCCTGATTTGAGCATCAATGGTTTAGTGCCTGGCCCCTTTTTTACAATGCTTCAGTCAGGGTGATCAAATCCTATTATAACTTTGCTCTATTTAAAAAAAAAAAAAAAATAGATCTCACATACAACAAAGACGATGTATTAAATTTCCTTCAAAGAATGTAGCCAGAGCTCAGTTATATACTTTCATCCTGAATATATTATAGCCATGCCTGGGCCCCCCAGACAGCTTAACAACCTGCAGACTGGCTGTTTACAATTTTAGAATAAATTGAACACCGAGGGTATGTAACCACCTTTCTCTGATGCCAGCAAGCTGGTAGCAAGAAAGGAGGCAAACGTACTTGTCATTCTGCTTGGCATTAACCATGGAGTTAACACCATTCATTACTGGGAGCAAGTTTCTAATAAATGCCATTCTGAGTGCCAAAAGGGAGATACACCAAGAGAGATAAAGGCAAACAGTAAAAGAGATTTGCTTTTAGCATTTTCTGTGGTGCAGAAGCACAGCCCAAGGCTTCCACAACCTAATCTCCAGCCTGGGAGAAGGCACTGGTCAGAGGGAATCACTAAGGAGCACATTTTGTTCTGAAGCAATTACATTCCCTCTGTGGGAGAAGGAAAACATAGGATCAAATACACTGAACACTGAGTTAAGTGTAGAAATAATTATCATAGCAGGGCAACAGCCTGGGGCTCCTCTCTTTGAGATGTATAATCTTAGATCTTCGATCAATTTTTATTTGTTTGACCCAGTTTATTGTCATGGTTTTAAAAGGGGAGAGAGAATCCTCCCACTCCAGAAAAGCTTACCACACATGCTAGCACAGATTGTTTTTATCAGGACCTTGCACAGAAAGCACCTGCCTAAACTCCCACTACTCAGAGAAAATTCTCCTTCCTTTGAGACCCTGAATAAAGGATCTGGCTCCTCATGGCATGCCTTTTAAGCAAATGGAGTGCTCAATTTCAAGATGTCAATGTTCCCCATGTGCATTACACATGCCTCAGAGTCCCCTCTTAGTCTTGGAAACACAGTTAATTCCACTTACACACCAGACCCAGCCCAATGGCAGCCACCCAGGCCTGTGCACTTCCAGGGACTGCTTTCTGGGATTTCACCATCTACTGGCTTAGCTCACAGCATCCTGGATGCCCACGGTGTACATGCAGAGTTATCCCAACCCTCAGTGCAGGTAAAACCAAAAGTCTGGGTATCCTAGGCAATGACTCCACTTCTCCTAAAGCAGTTGTTTAAAAGCAGCTAAGATTAAGTATGCTCCAAAGTCACCAATTCCTCTTTAATGATGATAAAGGGCCCTGGGTGATCTACATTAAGTTCTAGAAATCTCCATTGTAACTGTCTCAAAGAGGGTGAGAAGAATCCTGTCCTTAAAACGCTCCCAGCAGCTCCTATTAGCTTGTCTGTATGAAACAAGATATTTGAAAGACAACTTACATTAACCTTAAAATAATAATGATGTTTGCACTAACCTTAAAATAATAATGATGTTTGCACCAACTTCTCTGCTGTACACAATATATGCCAAACTACTCCACTAAGCTCATCCCACAGGTAGTAGCATCTCACAATCATTTCATTTGTGGTAGCAGTAAGAATATAAACATGCAAACAATTTTATCCTCTACTGGACTAAAAGCCATGCCAATACTCTCACAGGTGCAAGCCAGTTTTACTACAGCTTTATAAGCTACAAGGTCTTTATCAATGCTCAATATCACAACATTTGAGCAGATTTTTTTTTCAAAGGATTTAATGAACACTTTACAGCAAAAAACAGCCACACATATCTAAAAAGGTTTTATTTGAATTTCAGTCCAAATAAATTGGTACCTGTTAAGAGCAGTAAGACCAGAAGAACAGGTATAAAGTTGAAACATGTGTAAGTAGGCTGGAATAAATATAAAAAAAATGTCCAATGATTATCAAATAAAATAAAAAGGCAATTACAACAGTGCACTTTTTAAGTAGGAAAAGTAAAGATAAGATCTCCCTTCTCTTCAAGCCTGTTCTTTGTATTTGCCAGAATAGCATTTTGCCTGCATGCTTTCATCTGGCTCATCTAAAAAGAAACCTAAGTTTCCAAATCTGGTAGCCCATAAAAAAGCCTACAAGTTTTACTGCTTTTTGGTGTTTGCAGGATTTTTACATGCTGTTCGTTCACAAGGCTGTACTAGAGTAGAAATTTTCCAGAAGGAAAGAAATTTTACCCTTCATGAACCCTGAGATCTTTCCTGGTTTGTGACTTCCTGTGTTGCCCTTTTCATTATTATCTCCATTGCAATTACCCAAGGGCTTCATTAAATACTGTTACATATGGCAGTAGTCACCTATATAACTATAAATAATTGATTATTAATATACTTCTCTAAAATAAATAGGCAGTATCTAGTCTAGCATTTAGAGATGCTGTACATTTATTATTCATATGTCTTCATAAATAGCCATTTACTTGAGTCCAGAACTGCAAAATGTATTTGTATGAGGTGCAAAGGATTTTGCAAAATAAAATACATTACTCAGTGATTTGGTTTTAAAGAATGGGTTTATAGAATGGCAGTACTATTATTATTAAAACTCTGACATATGAAGTGCTCCACTGGAAAAAATATTCATTTATATAATTTACCTCTATAATTTATCTCTACCTGGTACAAATGAGCATCTTTCCTACAGTTAGGAATATTATATATTTTTACAATAGAAGAGAATTCCCGTGAGATCTACCTGTGACTTCGTCAACTGTAAAGTATGCATGCAAAGCACAAAATTGTACAAAGCAGATAAACATCTTTTGGTCTGCAAGAAGCCAGAGGGAGTTGCTATCCTAGTACAAATGCATTCTAATACACCACATTCATTTGAAAATAATGTTTGAAACACACTTCAAATGGGCAAGAGGGGCTAGAAGCATCTCAACAGCAATTTTTAAATAAACATGAGTGCCTCTTTTCATCATGCATCAGAATTTGCACTTGACTCCAGTTGAATAACATAAATAATTTTGCTAAATGGGCATATAAATGTTTACGAAATCACAACAACAAGCAAATATTTGCAGCTGCAAAAACTCAGCATTTGCAGTGTTTAAAGGAATCTCCTGTATGTGATGAATTCAGGAAAGCACTAAGTAAAACTGGAGAGACTAGGTATTTTTCTACATAACCTTGAGGCAAAATATTCAGGCTTTATACACTGCATCTGTCTATTTATCTGTAAATAAGATGGTTCTCAAGTGTTACATTTCAGGGAATGCACCATTTTTATCCTTCAGCTTCTGAACACTTGTAGCAGATGGGCAAAGGTCCTGTACTTTGTTCTGCAAGGGTTTACAAATCACAAGCATCCAGACATTTGGTTCTGTGCTTCCTCCTGGTTGCTATGCAACAGGTCAGCACATCTCTAGCCTATTTATTTTTATGCTGACAGGGTATAGGATATGTACCCACAAGTGCTTAGTTACACATCCCTTGCAATCTATTAGCATTTAATGTTTTTACTCTTGTTCTTCCATAATGTCTACAAAATGCTACAAAGTTAACTCAGTTTCAGCAAAATTGTGGGATCCCCACAAAGCAGCATGTGAGGACAACTCTGCTATTGCTTGTTCTTCCAGCACTAGGAGTACTGTCAATGAACCTTCTTGCCCCTTTAGTCTCTTAAATTTACCATGATCTTTTCAATTCCAACAAACCTAGTGCCATGGAAGAGTCATCAAGGTTGAAGGTAAGAAGCTGCTGGCAACAGCTCGCTGGAGATGAGCAAGAAACACAGAACCTTCCAGCAAGGAGCAAAATAAAATCACGGACTACCATACTCATACTATCATGTCACTCCAGCAAAACTGCTGCACATCTTGCACCAAATATGCTCCCTTTATATTGAGTTCCATAGAACTAGCTGCATATATCACCTCAAAGAAAACTGAATTTTAAATAGGTCTTTTCAAATACCTTGGATTTTCTCTCAATAAGCATTAATGAGCACAGCTATAACTGCTCAATGATCTCAGACGTGCTGCTCTAAGATGGTCCTCAATGATGCAGCAGCCAATACTGACCTGTACTTCCCAGGGATCTGACTGAGGAGTTGTGCCCCAGTTACAAAGAGCAGATGTTTTTAACTAAGCAACCACTTGCATGCTTGACAACACTGAGATCTTGTAGAATAGATTCTTAAGCATTCTTGGTCACTGCCCTCTCTATCAGCTTCTGTCTCTGTGATCTTTTACTGCTTATCTGCAATAACACCCAGGACTCCATATGTGGCTCTGTATAGGGCTGGGAATGGACATAACAAAATGCCAAATTTTGTGGCTCAACATTCCCTACATATTAACTGGTCTTTCTCATTGCACCGTGTTATTTTCTGTGGATTTCCCAGCTTCCTCCAGAGAGGAACTGCAGGATGAACAGATCAGGAGCAGCCCTTCTGAGAAGGACTTGGGGGTGCTGGTGGAGGAGACATGACTCAGCCATGGCACTCACAGCCCAGAGAGCCAAACGTGTTCTGGGCTTCACCAAAAGCTGCGTGGGCAGCAGGGTGAGGGAGGAGATCTTGTCCCTCTGCTGTGCCCCAGGGAGAAACCACCTGCAGTGCTGCATCCAGCTCTGGGGTCCCAGCACAGGAAGGACATGGACCTGTTGGAGCGAGTCCAGAGGAGGAACACCAAGATGATCAGAGAGATGAAGTACATCTCCAGCGAGGAAAGGCTGGGAGCTTTGGATTTGTTCAGCCTGGAAAAGAGTGGGCTTTAGGGTGACCTAATAGCAGTTTTCCAGTACCTGAAAGACCCTACAAGAAAGGGAGAGAGACTTTTTATAACAGCATGAAGTGACAGGACAAGGGGGAAGAGATTCAAACTGAAAAAGAGTAGGTCCATTGGCTATTAGGGAAAAGCTTTACTGTGAGCATTGTGAGACACTGTAGAAGGTTGCCCTGAGAAGTTGTGGATGCACTATCCCTGGAAGTGTTTAAATGTCAGGTTGGATATGTGAAAAGTGTCTCTATCCACTGAAGGAGGCTTTGAATTAGATGATCTCAAAAGTCACTTTCAACCCCAGCCATTCTATGATTCTGTGACCTAGAAGGATAATTTAAAGGTGTTTTCTGACATCAAAAGACAACCAAATGCAAGCTGTAAATTGGAAAGATTTTAGAGATGGAAACTTTGAGAGAGGTAACAATCTAAACCTTGAGCTGCAGGTCACTTATCTAGAAAAATAAGAGCCTTTTATTTCATGTCTTTGATTTCAATTTCTTTTGTATGTATTTCTTATACAATGATGAGATGTCAATGATATCTGCTGCTCTCAGTGATATGACCACCCATTCAAAATCTATATAAAGTATCTTGTTCATCATAACAGTACCAAAGTGCCTCCCAGGGGTAAATTTAAGGCTTTACTAAAACATAACATCAAATTTTGCTTCAGGATGTTTGCTAGTCTCTCCTGAAGTGGAAGAATGACTCATTTTCTCCATGCAGCAAATATTTCAGCCATTAAAACGTGTACTTTCATTCCATATGGGGGGTAAAACTGACCCCTCTGACTTTTCCACCCTCCTCCTGAGATAACCCTAGTGGTACATGGCCAGCAAAGTGATACTTAAAGCCATTTACTCAAACATCAAAAATGCATGCTCTAGTTTCTGCTTCTTAACCCAGTTATGACAACTTCCAGAGAGACATCAAAGAACAAGCTATGCTGCCATCACACAGGTTTTGCTGGAAGACTTACCCAGATACCAATTCTTTCTTTTGACAAAATATGCTTTGCTTTGCCGCTGATGTCTGTAAGGATGTAACTAGGTTAAAAATATTACACATTGATTTCAGCTTTGAAGTCAAGACAGATAAAGATTTAAAAAGCAGGGAAGAGCACTGGCTGTAAGAAATATACAGAAAGTTTTCAAAAAGTAGAACAAACACTACTGTTCTCTTTGTACTTTCCAGGGCTTATCTGGCAGTACCAATAAAGCAAGAAGAATGCTCAGAGCCTGCCTCAGCCAAACATCCCTGTTGATTGACAGAAGAGAAAAAAGGTAAGTCCAGATAACAAGACAAGATGACAAATGCCGATGTCTAAGAGCATAATTTAAAGGACATCCTTCGCATAAAGGATTTTAATATGAGAGAGGACTAAGAATCAAGAAATCTATGTCTTCCATTTTTCTTTTCTGTGGTTAAAGTATTTCACCCAAATAGGAGAAATAAGTTTTGGGGGTTTTTGTTTGTTTGTTTGTGGTTTGTTCGGAGAGGTTGGAATTTTTTGTTCTGAGAAGACTGAAACCCACATTCCTAGGGTAACAGTTGGCTAATGAGAGAGAAGGACTGGAGGAATGGAGATTGCACTCTTAATCATTGAAGCTATTTCCTATTAATTTCTTTTCTGCAGAGATTCATTGGACCAGAAGAAGCAGATGCAAGAGAGTGAACATTAATCCCTAACAGAGGCCCCTGGGTTCTAGTCTTTGTTTCAGGGTTAGTTTATATTATATGCAGTGACTGTTTAGTTTACAATACAATAGAGTATTTAAGTATCTGGAGCCAAGGACTCCTCTTTCTTCCTGAGTATTTGAAGCTGAAGATGCTGAAGACTCCTTTCTAGTTCTCCCACATGCTCTGTTGCACCCAAATAAATGTTAATACTTTAGACTTATGTGAAGCAGCTTCATTGGGAAAGACTGGAAAGGTACTTACTGCAGAAGACATACTGGCTGCTGATCAGAGCACAGATGAAAGCAAACATCTCTTTTGCATGTAAGCAAAAGTAAAAATTACCTAAGACTCCTGTACTTTAGGTGAGTCCCATTAATACCAGGAGCAGATGCTGTCAGCTGCAGCTCAGCATGGGGCACACAGTCTGGCAGATGGGCTTGAGGAATGGGAACTAGATGGAGCAGAGAGACAGAGTAGACTTCCTTGGCTGTTGAGTCTGGGGGCTCAAGGGCAAGAACACATCGGAAAAGGGCAAAAAGGGCCAAAAAAAAGGAGAGTTTTAGAGACTGCCTATGCTTTAGGAGCGAGGTGAGAGCCAAGCTGATTTTTGAGGACAGCAATTTTAGGTTTTTTTCCACACCATTTTGTCAATTTAGATGCAGCTGAGCTTCCCAGGCACCGCAAGAACTTCAAGTTTGGGGAATTCAAGAATGCATACCAGGATTAAGATGTGGACATGCTCTGCACTTTAAGCACAGCCTCCTACAAAGGCAAAGCTGACTACACATGAGCTCTTCCCTCCCAGGCACACACATATCCCTCAAATGCCCTGGCTTCCACTGAGAAGATGTTTCACAAATGGGTTGACTGAGAGCAAATACAAACAAGTCCCCATCCTAAATGGTGGGGCAATCACATCCCCAGAGCACACTGCAGGACACCTCCAGAAGCAAGATTTAGTGCATGGCCCAGTACACGAGAACCTTGGCCCCAGAATTTGAGACCAAGACGTTAGTTAGAGACCACCAGTTCTCTTCAAATGAGGAACGCAATAGAGATAGTTTTAGAAAATAGATCAATGTTTCCAAGTGGCTGTCAAAATAGTGGACTACTGGAGGTCCACAAGGCAGTAAGAAATAGTCCACGCCTGGTTTTCAGCCACATGAAACTGTTGAACTGGTTCCAACAGGTAGTTTTGGGGATTAAGAGCAGAATATAGCTCAAAAACTCTACAGATCATTACAGTATCAGAAAAGAGAACCAAAGAGAACCCAGGAGTAACTGGGTAATAGTTAAAGTTAATTCTTTAGCAGAAGTTAACATTATATATTATGAGAAAGCACAGCAGTCTTATTGGCATATATACATATATACAGAGTATCTCAAGAAAAATAACACAAAAAATGGGAGGCTACAAACTTTTATCATACTTACTCCTAATTCATCACTTGCTTTAGTGACATCAGAAATTTTCTGGGGAAAAAAATTAAACCTAATTAAACCTTATTGAATGAACACTGAGAAGGCATGATATCCATTTAAAGACTTCAAAATCAACACTAGTATTAACTAATATTACTGCTGTATTTTATTATAATTTTGTTCAAAAAGACTCATATGTCTGTCAGGGTGGAAGTCTAGAGTTTTCTACTTCTCTGTCCTCGTATTTACTGAAAATAAACAATAAAACCCAATGAGTGCTATGTATATAAAGGCTGCTGTAAAAGGTGTGGACAGCACCAGTACTAAGGCCAAATCACAGGATTTTTTTCCATCTTAGCCCATAACAAAGAATATAATTTACTTTCATCTTTTGAGTTCTATGCTTTAAACATATGGGGAAAATCCTAAGGCTCTTTAATTTGTAATTATCAGACGAAGTCCTGAATTTGCACAAGATGTTTTAAAAATATTTTCAGAGGCCCTTAAAGGCTGAGAAACTATGCTTTCCTGCATTTTCTTGCTATTCAGCTTTCTGTGAAAAAGAAAATATTGTGGGAAATAAAGGGACAATTTTCCCACGGGCTCTTTCAGTACAAAGAGAGAATGGCATCACTGTTTTTTTTTTATTTTGTCTCCAGTACAATACCCTCCTATCCCATCAGCACAATTTTTCTTGTATTATTATTACTACTGTGGAGATAGTGAAAGGCAAGAATACAACATTCACAGGCTTTGCCAAGTGCAGCAGATTATGTACATGAATAGCTAACTGCACACTAGGGGGTATGATTTAGGTCAAATTTCTTGTTTCATTCCAAAAGGTTATCGATTTTTAAGCCATTCATTGTTTAATGCACCACACAGTTTATAGTCATAAGCACATATAACCTAAACTATCTTTTCTCTGTTTTTTGCCGAAGTAATTTGTGTTCCCAGGCAATGAGGACTGGCAGAAGTTGATAGTCTGTAACAAAGTACTATAAGCGTGTGACAAAGCTCTAAGAGTAGTTTGAACTAAAAAGGACAAAGAATTAATTCATTTAGGGCCAAGCTAAAATCTGAAATAGATCAGAATTGTGATACAAACCACCTTCTGGTTCAGCAATTGCTCAAAATGTAACTAGAAACGAACTGATGAAAGAAACAATGTCATATGACTTTGAATAGTGAGATTAATGAAAATGGCAAAACTTTTACATTACTTAAAGAGAAGATAAACATGTATTATGAAATAAGTCACATGAGTTTAGATAGTCCTCCAACTTTGTGTTGTGAGAATCTGAGAAGAAATTCTTTTAAAAGCTCAGTGTCAGTGGAACAGTCTTTAAATCAGGACAGACAGGTTCAAATGCAAGAAAACATTAGAAACAGTCTGGGTTGGTTTGTCGGGGGTTTTTTTCTTTTCTTTTTTTTTTTCCCTGTAACCCTGCTATATTACATATTTTAATTCCCAGAAATATATAATAGCAATCATTTGAAATGTCTTTGCCCCAATTACCAAGTGACCTGGTAACCACTCTGATCCTAACAGTGGTGGCCTAATGTGCAAAACACGAAACAAGGGCATGCCTTGAATAGTAAGGATTTAATATGGCTGTCTATGCCCTTTAAAAGCTAAGATCTGTTTTAATGGATACAAAAGGGAAAGGGTGAATAGTTTAAGGCAAGAGAAATCCATATTTTCCCTGCATGTGGTCTAAGACCTACAGAGATTAACTTTCAATACTAACACGGCATAGTTTCACTACTAACAGAGCAGGTTTTTTTCTGTCAAATTCAGCCTGAAAATAATAGAATCAAGGAGGCCTTGATAGAAAATAATATAAGTAGATAAGAAATATATCCTCTATAATACTTATTTATATTTAATCATACTAGAAAGTTTTGTGTCTTTGCCTTAGTATAACTCCCCATTGTTTGAACACAAAACACACTGCATCTTTCTGCTGGGCTGAAAGGAAAATTAATAACTGAGGAGCAGGATTTGGAATTATTTGTACCACATCACAGATGGAGGGAGAAAAGAACGAGGAAATAATATAATTTCTCTGCTAGGGAGAGAAAACAAAGGGGAGGGGAAAGGAAGGTCAGCAGGGAGGGAATGTGATGTTAAGACAAGTACTGAGGAAAAGAGAAAAGGGTAAGCCTCAAAGAATGATAGCAAGAGGGAAAGGAAATTTGCAGAAAAGATACCACTGGAAACAAAAAGTTATGTCCTTAAAAGACTCCTTCTGTAATTGTTTTCTGTTGAGTGGCAGTAAATGAGCCTTCTCTTTAACAAAATTATTGATTAATTATTCTAGAGCCAAGCAGGGACAGTCAGCCAGCACCTGGGTAGAACTGCACTGCTCCAGAAGGGCTCCCAGGAGGTCTGTTCCTCAGATTGACCTAACTTGTCTCTCCATATAAGCTGATTCACAGGCATGGGAGCAGTGTTAAATATAAAAGATATAGTTTTACTCAAAGATTAAGAGCCAAAAATCACAGGAGACATCCAAGCAGCTATTATTCATCAGGTAATACAGATATCTGCACACAGGTCAATGCAGCAGTTAGACAGGGACTCATAGAAACTGTTAAGTCAATGCAAAACTTTCATTTCCTTCAATAGGAAGGACTCTCATTTCTTCTTTCTCCTTTTCTTCTTTCATTTCAACTCTCATTTCTTCAGTTTGGAGAAGTATCGTGGATTTCAAACAATGAGGGCAGCTGACTTCTGCCATCACTCTATGGGCTCAGTTCACCACCAGAGAAGCCAGAGAGAAACTCCCATTGCTGTCAGCAGGGACAGGGATGAGACCTCTGCCCCTCAACTTGAGCATGGATTTACAGTGTGCTCCTCACAAAAGGCTTCAGGAAACTGTCACTCCTGCTCCATGCCTTCTCCAGGCTGCACTGCACTCCCAGATATTCATCAGAATGCTTTTGCCTCAAAATGTACAACAAAAAGTGCTGAAGAAACACAGTAAAAAAAAAAGAAGGGGCATAGCTTTAAGCTCAGGAGGAGTTGGTACATCCCCTATCACAGATTATCAGAGGTATCTTGTATCTGTAACATCTAGGGGCTCACACATTAGTCAGCTTCACAGATTCCTGCAGCTCCTGCCATCTGCCTGGAAGTAGCCAGTAGAAAAGTTGGCAAGATGATGCCACGTAAAATGAACAGTATTGGGGGAGCAATCTCATGTATTCTGTCTTATTTTGAGGCTTGCAGATGGCCAAGTGAACAACAGCTCCCAATGTTATCTCTAACTAAAAAGAGCTAGCACACTTTTTAGATGGATGATTACCAAGTAGCAAAGGGACATATTGCATTGGTCTGAGATTTAGACTGAGTCAGGGCCTCTTTGTTAAGCAGTATCATCGCTGCATTATCATTTCTGCCTGCCTACAGAAAACTGAGGGGAAGACCATTCGAGCCCTCGTGTGAAAAGCAAGCCCCCATATGGACACGTATACACGCACTCACCTGCAGAATTTATGTTGCTCTGATGAACAGAAATAAAGCTGCACTGGCAAAAGTACAGTTTTACCAACACAAGTTGCGTCTGTATGAAGGGCATTTTGCCATTATATTCCATCAGTATTTCAGCTGGAAAATGTCCCTTTTAAACACAGATTACTTCTACAGGCATTATGGTTTGTTTCATTTAAGGTTTTTAAAATAAAAATCGGTAAGTATCAGGTGAGTATTGCACAGAGAGGTCATTATGCCTGACTATGGTTGCAGAAAGCCTGAGACTGCATCTCTGCAGATATGAATTACCCTCACTGTGCACCTCAGTGAGGATTTCAGTGTTACTTCTCTCCAACTTCTCTGAAAATTAAAGCCCATGGAAAGGACAAGGAGAATCATTCTGTTAACATCCCACCACCAACTCCAAGCTACAACTCAATTTGGCACTGGGTGTTGGTAATGCTGAAAGATTCCTAATTACTACTTTTGCTGCTGGTCAAACCAAGCCAAAGGAGCTCAGCAGGGCACTTGAGGCATAGCCCTGATTAATAAGCCTGAGTAGTCCTCGAGAGTGACCACAAATATGTTTAAAATCTCTGTGAGAAGTTAAGTTTGATGTGCTGAAAGATACCACATGATTAACTGATTCACTAGCAGGAGTAAATGAAGCTTTCAGTACCAATACTGCCTTTCTATACCCTTATGTTTTTTCTGTTTCAATCCCTTATCTTTTTCGCTTCCAGCCCATTTCACATCATTGTCCAATACCCTGCAGTGGTGGTGCCTCTAGCACAGCCTGTTAGATGGAGCAAGCAGCTCTATCTAGTATTCCCCCTCTCTCTTCTTGCAGGCCGGAAAACAGAGGGCCGCAAGGAATGCTTTTTGAAACCTGTCCTACAAAAGAAGAGAGCCCAAGGGACTGCATCTGTTAATTTATTTGAAAATAAGGCAGGTAAGTTCTTGTTGCATCGTTTAGAGTACCTACACTGAAGACAGCTGCTAAAGCAAGACTTTTTTCTATGGGAGGCATAACAGGAACCAGAAACCTAAAGCTGGAAAAATATACTGAAAAACAAACACATTTCAATAATGAAGAAAATAGCCACTAAAAGGCAACACAAAGGAGGGCAGGTCACTGCCCTTCCTTCTATACAAAGAGCTGGAAGGTCAGCTTCTTAACTTAAGATCTGCAGCATACAAAATAATATTTCTCTGACTATTCTTTGAGTAGCCAGATTTCCAAACTTCCAGTAATTATGGCATGTGTAAGGTGTGGTTTATTGCTGCTCCTTTAAAGATTCCTCTCCTAAACTGTGGATAAAGCAGCACTACAGCTAGTGCATTCTTATGGTAGACTAATTTGAGACAGAGATGCTTAGAGCTGAGAGAAATCTAGCCAACCCAACTCTAAACCATCTTTTGGATCTCCACACACCTGGCCCTCAGAAGCCCTGCTTATCAAGGAAGATGACAGTAAGTCCCAATCTTCAAAAGAGTGTTCATAGAGAAGGTACAGAAGAAACACATTTGCATTTTTATTAATTATAAATGGATGATTTTGGGAAAAGAAAATAAAGCAGAGGATGGGTGTCACAGTGAGCACTCCTATGGGGAGAAGACCTGTATGTGGTCCCAAGGTTTGTATTGAAGAAACCCATTCTTGCAGGGAAATTATAAAAGAAATTTTACCTGCCTTCACTAAAAATGGAGAATATTACTATAGATGCCATCTCAAATTAAAATAAAAACAAACAAACAAAAAGAGCTTAAAAAATCAGAATAGGAAACATGTAACTTTCCCCCCTTAACTTAGCAAGAACAAATGAGGCACTTCAACAAAGCACATTGGTAATACAAGAAATTAAATTCCCCGATTACTCTGATAACACCATCTATCAGGAGACAGGCAGTCCTGGGACCTGGGATTTCCATTCTGAAACAGGTTTTGCAGTCCCGTGCTTCATGATATTCAGTACGATTTCCAATGTAATTTGAAGTCCTCAAGCAGAAGCGAAGCACTAACAAAACCCTGTATGTCAGGATAAATGTCCAGGTGCAAGTGCCAAAGTCACATGCCAACTTCATCTCAGGTCTTTCCATCTCATGCCCTCTGTATTAGCAGGCTAGATTGCTTCATCTGCCAAGAACCCTTATGTTATATGCATTTATAGCTCAAATCTGTACTTTCTGTCAATGGCAATATTGACAGAAAAACAAACTTTGTTCCAGTCCATGAAACGGGGGCTTTGTTTAGGAAATCTGGGGCCTTATGTTCTCTGCTGACCATGGGGGATTCCCGGGATGATGTAACTGTAATAACATCCTTTTGAAAATCTATTTCACTGGACTACCAGTGGAAAAAAAATGCCTCTGGCTGACTCCCTCCTCTCACCCTTTTAGGGAATTACCTTAACAAGGGGGAAAGATCTATTTACTGTCCGCTGAGTAAACCCCCTCACGCTGTGCGAAGAATTACAGACGAAAAACTTTTGCCACCCCCTTTTGCTTTAAGCTGCTCGGCGCTCAGGCACCAGCCGGGAGCCTGCGGCCGCCACTTGCAGCCGGGGCCGAGAGG
>VWZN01006319.1:49234-76981 GCA_013396955.1 Regulus satrapa
GTGGGCCCGGGGGGGCCGCGGGGCCGCGGGCAGGTGGCGGCTCGCTGTGCCCGCCCGGCCCCCAGCAACTCCGGCCTCAAGTGCGCTGGCTCGGCTCCTCCGTGCTCCCCTCGCTCTCACCCCCACAGCGGCGCAGCTTTGGCCCCAGGAGCAGCCGAGCCGGCAGCTCCGCGGCTGCCCGGCTGTCAGCACAGCACCGGCTTCACCGTCAGCCCCACGACAGCCCCGGGAGAATCCACCGCCACCTCCACAGCATCCCTGATACTATCCCATGGCAGCAGCCGTCAGCCCCAGGCAGCATCCTCACCACAATCCTCACAGCAGCAGCTGGCAGCCCCACAACGGCTTGGCCATCACTCTCTAAGCTGCCTAGGATATCTCCCCCAGGCTGAGGGTGAGCCTCAGCATCACCCACAGCAGCCTGGCAGTCAGCCCTACAGCAGCCTGGTCAGCTCTCATGGCACCAGGCTCCTCTTTAGTCCTGTCCCTTTCTGGAAGAACAGGGGGAACCCCAGAATGGATGAACGAGATCAAGCTTTCATCGTTAATGGACAAGACTGCCCCAAGGCAGAAGTTTTGTTTTGTCCCCGTTTCCTCACCACCACTAGTGGGGACAGGTCAAGGAGGGTCAGACTTGTAGCATTGTCCCTGCTTCTCTCCACCCACTGACATATCCATCTCCTGGGGGAGAGGTGCCAAGCAGAGCTGTTGGGGATAGTCCATGTTCCTGCAAAACAGCACCTACCTCCCTTGTAGATATCCCAGTTTCGCTCTGCCTTACTGTGTCCCTGGAGCACACAGGAATGTTGCTCCACACATGGTGAAGACATGTACCCATGGTTTGTTCTTTAAAAATGTGATGTCCTGGACATATGACTCACTGCTGTCCATCCCTCTGGTCCAAGAGAGCAGGAAAGGTACCCTCCAGAACCCAGTCCCTGGAGCCTAATCTCTTGGGTTTTTGGTGGGAAACACTAATGCCAGCCAATGTCATTTGAGGTCTAGGGCCTGTCCTGGGAAGAGTGAGGTATACCCAGCCCACTGAAAAGTCATAGAGGATTCTCATCACCTCCAGTTCCTGCCAGACCCAGACAGACTGCCCCTGACCAGGAGAAAAAGAATCCTGAAGAGGAACAAAGCCTCCATTGCTGGTGAGGATACAGAGAAGAAATAACCCTTTCTCAGTTTAACTGGAGTTGAATTAGGAAAGAATCATCTTTTGCTCTCCTGTGGAAGTCCTTAAAGAGCAACATATTCTGCTTCTGCAGGTTGAAGCACGTGCAAAAAAAAAAAAAAAAAAAAAAAACCCTGGGGTTTTAAATGCACAATTTGAAAAGGTTTGAGTTTGGGGTATTTGGTTTGCAGCTCTTTATTAAAGTAAGTCCCTTTCAATATCAGACTTAAACTGAACTTCAGAAACTGTTTTTTGCTTTTGAAAGTGTTGGAGTGTTGGCCTTAGCTTTAACATAAATGCCATAGGGTTTGTTTAGGTTCCTTTGAATTGCATGTAACTTGCAAATTCCCCTCAAACTCAGCAGATTGCTTTAAATTATTTCTGACCTAAGAAGGCCTTGGAGTCATTCAGTGTTCCTGAATTGACAGATGAGACTGGTTCTTCATGGGGCCTGATGAGATCCTGCTCTTGTTAACATGCTGTCCCATCCCTAAAACCATGATGCCATGGTACCACACACGTATCATGACATCACACTGTGTGATGGTACCAGGCTTAGGAATATATGTCATGAATGGGTTTCCAGAGCTTGTTAAGCCCTAGACAAAATTTGTAACATTATTTTAACCAAATAATGGCATTTTATGTTCTAGTCATAACTAAATAAGATGTTTCTTTAAAAAATCTTGTAAATGCCAATTCAATGGGACACAATTTTGATATCTGTTATATTCCCATTTGCCAGAGGTGATTCAGTCTTTTGAAAGTTTAAAAATAAAGGATGGAAATGTAGGTGTCAAGGAAAAGTTGTTTTAAAATCTTCATCAAGCAATGACAGATTTAGTAAAATTATTATTTAAAAATGGGGAATTGTATACAGAGGAGTTCAGAAATAACTTCAGTGGACAGGGCAGTATATTAAAAAATCTCAAAAAAATTATCCTCAGAATCAACAGTTGTAAGGAAATTTGGAGAGAAGCAGTCCTAGGTAGTATAGGTTGGGTGCTCCTACAAGTAACCTCCTGGAACTTAAGAAAAAATTATGAGCAGCCCACTTAAGAATCTCTCTGAAGAAATAAAAAATTTCCCTAAAAATGATGCCCTGTTCTCTTTGACCTCAACCTCACCATTGTCTTCTCTAATCTTCCACAGCAAAAGGCCTCACTCACCATTTTTGTGGACTTTTTGCCTTAGTCATAAAAATTCTGTTGTTGTCACTGATTTTATAAGGCAGGGATAAAAGCTTCACACACCAAGAAGATATGATTATATTCACTTTTCAAAACAAAATAGTTATGATCAGTAATGTCTTTTTAACTCCTTTTAATGAAAACTATTCAGTAATTTCAGTATACCCCAGTAATTTTACATTTTCCCATTAGACATAAATCCATAATATTATCCAATTCAATATATCCTGCTACTAGCATTATCTGATTATATACATCTTAGTCATCAGGTGAATGTGCAGAAGCATAGAGATAAGATTATCTTCAAAACTTTTATGTTCTCATTCTATAAGTTCAGAAGGGGTGTACTGTAGCCCCAGATTGCTTTATGAGAACAACAGAGGGCAAACTGGTCAGCAATTACAAAAGTCTGACAAGCTGCCTTCCCTGCAGCAGAGGTCAGTTGTACATGGATGCACAGCCACCACACTGTCATCTGAAGGGAAATCAAAGATTAAGGGAAAGTTTGAGCTCCATCACAGACCACCGACTGTGTAGAAAAAGGCTATTGTTAAAATTACAAAAATTCATTGCTTGCCTGTCTCCCCTCTAGTTTACACACATGTGAAATGTAGAGTTTTCCGTGCACATTAGTAAGTGAAATATGTGGTTAATTGCTAGATTGGAAAAGTTCAAGGGAAAACAAATTGACATGTTTTGGTTTTGAAGTTACTTTATATAGAGTTGTTCACATTTAAGCGATTAATGAAGATGGGTATAAGTTGCTCTGGCAAATGAATAACTGTTTATGATGCAACACGAGACAAATAATTAGTAATCATTAGTAGTGCATTTCATTTCCCTGCCTTAGGCACCAGCAACTCCTACATCACAGCAGGCATTAATAAATAAGAAAAACCTCTAGGAAGTTTGTGCCACTTGAAGATTAAAAATTAATTTCAAAGCAGACATTTCTAAGGCTTAGTGGAAATGGCAGCACATTTTCAACACTTTGCATGGTAGGCATAACCTAGGCTGGGCAAATAACAGAGGATGTTACAAAATGCCTTGCAGCTTTTCAAAAGCAATGATTGAAACAAAAGATCAAAAGGCAGAATGAAAGCAAGCTTTAGAAAAATTGTGAGTAAGGAATATCACTTCTGAAGTCAGGTTTACTTTACTGATACAGCAGTAAAGTCACTATAGGGCACTATTCCACATAGCTTCAGAAATCTTTCCTTCACAAGTGAATTAGTTAGTTAGTCACATAAGAAATGCATGGGTGGTGCTCATTTTTTTAAAAAAATCTTATTATGAAAGTATTGGAGAGCTTTTTTAACTACTTGCTGAAATCAGTTAGATCTCTGAACAGATCATAGAGTTGACATTTCTGCAAGTCTGAATATCCACAATACATCTGAGAATACAAATGAAAAGTTTAAATGTATCTGGTACACAGTCACTAATAATTTCTCTGTGAATTGATTTCATATTGGTAGATCGCCAGTTCCAAGATCTTTGCCAAAACACATACACAAAGCCAAAAAACCCCACATATCTTAAAAAGGATAAATTCTTTCTCAGAAAAAAACATCGATAATAAGAAAGGACGTATAAAAGTAGAAGGTAAAGAGATCTGTAGCAGATGGGTGAGTTCCATGCTGTTCTGGATTTGGGTTACTCTCCAACCATGTTGCAACTGTGTGATCTTAGAAACTATTTTATCAGGCTCTTTTCTAAGCCTCTTTTCTTGCTTTGTTCCTCATTTTCCTACAACATTGTCACCAAAAAGTTGTTGCCCTAAAACTCAACAGTTCTGTATATCAGAAATAGTAATCATGAACTCGACTTCACATCTGAGACTCTGCCTGTTAAAACAGGTAATTTCCCAGGTTTCTGATTTTGTACTTGTAACCAAGGTACAGAAATGGCCTGCAAAAAAGAAAGGCTCCAGAAATTTTGTTACTGCCTTTGTAAACAGCAGGTGCTTGCCATGTAATTCAACCAATTCCTTTTATTTGAAAAGATTCAGTGTACTGGGAAGGGGTTGGAAACATGTCAGCAAAGTAGCTAACCTGGGACAGAAGTGGAACGTTCTGGGAGACATTTTCCCACATTCCTGGGAATGGTCATGCAGACTCAGCAGCATGGAGAGGACTTCAGGCTTGAAGGGTTTTACTGTGCTGTGCTGCTGTGCTCATGTTCTGAATTACTGAGGAAGCTGCAAAAGGAGACCTCAACAGCTTGAGTGGCAGTGCTTGGAACTGAAATGGGCTTGGGGCAGGCCTGGACAGTTTAGGGAACACAGACTCTGAAATGCTCTCTTAAAAACCAAATGACACAGTTGTCTCCATTCACCTCTGTTTTGAGTTCCTGAGAATTCAATAGTTGTGTTCAAGGGAACAAAAGAAATGTATGAATTTACAGAATTACCAGCAATACCCAGCTATCTTTGCAATTACTGTGCTCTTTTATAAAAGGTTGTCTCATTTCCCCACATCACCTTATGTTTGAAGTCCACACCTTTATGTTTGATTTAAAACAACAAAAATTTGCAGTTTTGCAAACACCAAAGGATATTACTCATTTATAGGATTCCTGAGACCTCCCAAATATTAAGTTGAAGTTCAGCTTTACCAAAATTAAAATCAGTGGTACATACAAGGTGATGCATGAATTTCACACATCATGAAAATGTATTAAAATGTATGAAAGCAGATAAATGCTATTTTTGGCAACAAATTGAACCTTATGGAAAATTATTCATATGATTGAAAGTAGAAATGCATTATGTAGACAAGATTCAAAAGGAAAGTATTTATCTAAAATGTCTCTTTGAAATGTCCTTTATTTTTCATACTTTGTTCTGCCCAAGGCAGTAATCTTTGCTTGCCTTTCCATTATGCCTTAACCATGAACTGGATGGAATAATTGGTGTGAATTAATAGAAAATTCTGGCCTTAATGTCCCATTTAAGGACACAACAGTAGTAGGTGCTAATTACAGAAATTATCTGGATCTTTGTAGAAGTGGCTATCAACATGCCATATTTCATGGCACAATGAAAGTTTTCAAGCATTGTCCTAGCTCTTAGTTTATGCTGCAGTGTTAGAAAACCACTTACCTGGGTCCTGAGGCATCCATCCTGGCCATGGCTTTAATTTTTTAACCATGCTCTTCTCATATATACCCAGTGCTTATTGACAAATACGTCTGTAATTTTTCTTTTCTCTCACCTTCGTTTTTCCTGACTTAAAGTCTCCAGATGAGGATAAGCAGCTATGTTTGCCTGGAGGCCTGGATGACACTCACAGAGGGAAGATGAAAGCAGCAGCAAAGAAATATAGAGGTTTAATCTTCTTAAAAGGGGATAGCTGATAAAGCACTTCTGGGGTGGGCTTGTTCCACTGCTTCAAAGTGCTGTTTGGTTAAGGGAATTTATTGTTGCACTGTGTGAACAATTATTTCAGCATTGTTTCTGATCCTAAATAGCTGTCATTGCCTAGAGTTGTAGATGGGTATGTTTTTTCTCATTGAAATCTAAAAATAAATACTGGAGGAGTTGGGGAAAATTTCTACTGAATCCTATGAGCTTTCAGACATGGCAACCATCATAGCAAGGAAGCCTAAGGGAAAAGAAATGGCACCACAGAGTGTTCCACCAAGACAAGGCAAATTAAAATTCAGCAGACAAGTGGTCTTCATACCCAGGCTTTTAGAAAATCAAATCAATTATACATTTCAGTCCAGAGGAAGGAGGCTGCATCCACTCAGCCAAAATTAATAGGACTGCTTAGCATGACATGAACAGGGCTATCTGTCCTCACTTCACGGTGGAACAGAGTGCTGCATGTGTGGCATATAGCCACAGGTAAGGTGATTTGGAATCCCTCAGTCCACAGAACACTGAGATTATGACTTGGAACTGAAAGTAGGAATGCATCCAGTGGTGCATTGTGGTGCACCACATTGTGGTGCATGACAGTGATTCACCTTGACTTCCCCACAATTTTTAACATATCCATATCTTGAATGGGATGTCTGTGCTTGGTAGGCAGCACAATTTTGACATTTTTGCTTTGAGGGATGCCTATGTCACTCTCATGTACATACAGATAAGACATCTCCACTGAGCCTTGTTATGTAGACATTTCATGCCCTTGTTCCATTCTCAAAGACTTCCTTCCTGCTCTCTCCAGGCATGATAGAACTATGTCTGCACCAAAAGACATCTCTAGAATGAAGTGCCAGCGATAAGACTAAATCTTATCCATTAAGAATAAAATCTCCTGCCCCACTCTTCTTAACTTGGAGGTTAGTGAAGACTGCAAAAGAGACGAAGGCAGAAGGCTTACCTAGGAAATTGTACACTAGATGGTTATAAAGCCAGTGACAATTAGAGTAAACAAGGATTAGGGACAATTAGGGCCTGGGATAAACTTTAGGCCTGGACAGGGTCAGAACAAATAGTTCTGCAAGATATAGGCAAGGGTCCAAAAGCCATAGGCCTGAAGAGCTGGGAGGGTCTGAAAGTGATTTTGGCACATGCCTTGTCTACTTGGATTGTAGCAGAGGAACTCACCCCTAAGCCTTTTGAGGAGGAAAGGTCTGGCAGCTGCTGCAGAGGCTGAGGTGACAGTAGCTGCAGGGGTGGTTATCTGTGAGTAAATAACAGCAGTCACAGCACAATCATTCCCTGAGTGGTAAAGGGAGAGGTGGTGAATGTCAAAGATTCTTCTGTGATGTCAAGTCTAGATGTCAATCTAGTACAGCCCAGGTAATGTTGAGACAGGAATAGAAGGAGGAAAGATGTCTGTACTTCCACCCCAGAAAAGGAGGAATCTGCATGAAATTCATGATCCCAAGCAGAGGCAGCTTGTCTTAACTCTTGGGCTGTGATCATCAGGTACATCAGGGCCTCATTTGAGTGCTGACTTTCCTTCTGCTCATCAGCTCATCAGCTAATGACAGAGCTCATTCTGCGCTGTGCTGGGATAGTAATTGACAGTGAGAAATATGTCCATGACAAATTACACAGTTACAACAGTGTTCTACAGTGCCAAAGAGCCTCAAGAATTTGTTGTGGAATAGTTTCTATCCTCCATTTTCTGGAGTACATTGGAAAACAGCCCAAAATATGAAACATTTGATTGAGAAGATAAGATCAAGGTCATGCTAGAAGAATAGTTCTTTTTCTGCAAAGCTGTATACTGGAAGTGATGAGCTACAGTGGAGACCAGGGAGAGAAGGGGAGTGAGTATTAGGGAGGTTGAGGTTGGTGCTTCTAAGTCTCTCTTACTTCCTGGCCTGTTAAAAGTGGTCAGACTCTGTGGTGTCCATCCACAGACCATATTCTCATGTAACCTGTGAGACATCTGGCAATGGTCTGCAGAAAGAAAGGAAAAACATATAATCAGGTCAGAAGAGAAGTACTGTGCATTGGCTTGGTGGTTTCTCAGTAGTGCGTGATCAGTTGTGCCATCAGTAGACACCTTGTGTCTGCATTGATATCTTATTGCCTTTCATGCTGGATGCAAAGAGTTAAGTGACTTGGTTTTGCCCTATAAACTTACTCACTCACTGCAGCAATGGAGTCACATCCCAGATTCTTCTGTGTGCAGGCAGCTGCAGAGTGGAGCGTCAGTCAGAGGCCGCCTGAAAACCCATGGACTCACATTCCTTATGGGACCATGTGAGCACAAGTGCAGGGCATGTGACAATCCACAAACTGTCTGTTTGTTCATGGTGCCCAATGTGAAGGAGAAAAGGGAGTTCTTGCCAGAGTTATGTCATCTCAGAGACCCCACATAACACTGTTGACCTCTTGGAAAGGGTTGTTTCTTGTGGAGGAGGGAGAAGCCATGCTTTGGAGTAGGCAAGACAGGCACTGATTTCATACATTTCATTCATACAGGCACACTGTTTGACCTGCTTACAGCAGATCTATTTAGCATCATCCATCAGGACTGATGCAGAGCTGCCATGAGTCTAATTCACTGCATGGTGCCAAGAGTCTGAGGAAAGCATGAAAGAAGGACCTCAACACAAAGGTAGGATCACATTTTTCCCAGGAAAACTTGTCTATCATCAGACACATCTGTCAGTGTTGTCTTGACTCTTGGGCAGTATTTGCCCAAGGAACTGCTGTGCCTTGCTGTGAAGTCTGTCCTACCCCAGCTACTCCCGAGACAAGGTATTTCTTCTTGACATATGTATTATCAGCAGAAGGTAGTGATTGGCACCACTGAGAAGTGCAAATCCTCCACTTGAGGCTGGAGATCTGCTCTCCCTAGTAGTGCTGCTGCCCTCCAGCCCTGCAGTGATTCTGGCATTTCTGAAACTTTGTGGTACAACGGGAGAGTCTCACTGATGGGAAAAAACATGGGCGTCCTTCTTGCTCTTTTTGCATAGGAGAGCTACGGGTGCTGCATGGGAGAGGGGTGTCTCAGCAACTGCCCTGCAGCCACCTCGGCAAGCAGCTCAGGGATGCTGGAGCACTGAACAGCTCCTCCTGAAGCCTTCAGTGCCTCCAGGCTTCCCTCTGAATAAGCAGGGGAGGGAAGTACCTGCTGCATGACTGAACTGCAGGCCGCAGCTTTGGGAGATGTCTGTAGCCTAAATGTGGATGACACCTTTTAGTCAGATGGGCTAGACATCAACTACACCCATCCGTTGTAAAATACCATGTAAGTGCACATTGTGAGAGATTCACAGCCTGCGCCTGCGCTGTCACAGCTAATGGCAAGGCAAGGGCTTTACTGCAGCCTTGGAACTGTGTATTTCATATGTTGTGCCACCACCTTATATCTCAACAACCCTCCCCATTTCTGTGTCAGTGGCTAGTGTTGCCCCTGTTTCCCTGGATTGCACCTGCTGTGAAGTGTTTTCTTTGATACTTTCCTTTACAAAATTGCCTGACAGCTGCCTGCAGTCCATGTTTGAGTCCTGCATCTCACTGTTTCCCAGCAGCACAGCTGTCAGGTCTGGCACATATTGCTAATGCCTCTCCAAAACCATCCAGGAGCAGTAACTCATTACCAGGATTTAGTTTTTGAAAATTAACTGTCAGGCTTTGCAGTACAGTACAGATGTAAAATCCTCCTCACCACCAGCAGCTTTTATTAATGTGCTATAAATACAACTATAGCAAGGAAAAATTATTATTACATGAAATTATGTTGAAAGCATTGTAAGCAGTTTCATAGTAAAAAGTTTACAGAGGTGCTGCAATTTTCCCCCCATTGTATTACACATCCTAAAAATCCTATTCCAGGGTTACACAGGAAAAGAAAACAAGAAAATATCTAAAAGGGCACTGCTAACTTCACACTACATTAGTATGATGATAGAGTTTTGTATTTATAACCACTAATCAGAGTAGAGGAATTAATACAGACATATGCTTTTCAACACATCCCCTAAAAAAAACAATCTTTGTGGTATTGTGAAAAAGGTGTCACAGAGTTAATAGAAAAGTAACTATCTGTGAAAAATGTCAAACTGAACCAGGGAAACCATTACCTTTGTCGCACTCTACACTAGGAAGATGAATGTATCCTCAGCATGGTTTTCTCACCATGACTATGATGAAAATAAAAATGTTTCTGTGTATTTGTCTAGACAATATACACACAACTCTCTCCAAATAAAAATATTTTTTGGACCATTACCAGATACTCTGCTTTACACTGATTCATCCTGTATAAATACTTCTTTTTAATTACTATCTTAAAGACAGCGAATATTCTACTTTTTAATAAAGATTTTATCTTCCCATTTTACCTGAAGAATTTTTTTTAATGTATAACAGGTAACTTCATTTCAATTAATTTCAATGCATGCTGAGATAGTAATATTTTTTAATTCTATGTGTTTTGTTTTTTGTGGGTTTTATTAGTATTTTGGAGTATTCTACCTTAGTCCCCAAACTTCTGACACTCACATAAGCTGTGAAACAAATTGTGCAAAGAGTTTCAGTGAGCTCTATGAGACATGTAAGTATGTAAGATTCCAGTGACGAGCCCCAGGCTCCTGTCTTTGTACAGGAGCCAATGATGACTACATGGAAGTCAGTGCCAAAATCCCTCTTGCTCAGAGTGCATGTAATATGCATTGTGCAAAACTTAACACTGAACAGATATGTAGCATCACCATCTGGTGTCAAGCTGAAGGAGAAGCTTTTGTATTACATACAACTGCCATGCCTCTGCAATTATTTCAGCTCAGCACCCTCCTTCAAGATAAGCTGAGTTATGTACAAAGTGACTCTTGAAGTATGAGATCAGTTTGGCATGGCCATTGACACAGTAAGAGCCTGCATTTGGAAACCTAATAAACAGATCCTTAGGTTTGTGCCATTGATATCAGTCCCATGTTCTGCTACCCAAAACTGCAGCCTCTTTCATGATTTTTGATCTCTCCCCACAGAAGTACTCACTGTAATTCTTCCACTGTAAGTGCTTTTCCTACCTCTGTCTAATTAGTATATTTTCATAATAATTTTCAGATAAGTCAGGGTCAATCAAGTTGGTTGATGGGAAGCACTCGGATGTTCAGTCTTCAGATGAAGTGGCTGGGATCTTTCAGAAGAGTGAGCTGCTCCACAGCACCAGTCCATGAAAAGCCAGCGTCTCATCCACTTGATCCTGCTCTCCATCACACAAACCATAGATTCTGTTCCTGTTTATTTAAGATTATGATTATTTCCTTAGTCCATGAACCCCTCCCTTTAATACTTATTGCAAAAATAATTTCACAATACATTGCCTTATTAATGATTAAACTTTTCAGGAAGATATAATGGGTGAATGAAAGAGCACGGGTATATTCCATGGTAGAACATGATACAACAGAGTGATTCGGACAGCCACCATTCATTTTTATTTTTTCCCATTTACATTCTTATTTAATAAAAAAAAGATTTATGTCTAAATTATAGGAGATAAGAAAATCAGCCTTCAAAAGTCATTACTTATTACAAGAACACCACTTTTGTTTCCTTACTCAACTCTGTATTTTGAATTTGTTCAAATGCTCATGTTTGATACACTGCTAGTAAAATACTGTTATTCAATGTTCTCAATCCTCCTTTTTATTCAGGCCTCTCATTATAGATCAGAACTTCCATCAAGACTTTGACAGATGCTTGATCTTCCATTAGTACAAAGGGGACTAATACATAGAAAAGGAAAATAAACACCTCCCTAAAGTGTGAGCATCATAATAAAATGATTATCACAGACTCAATTACTGCTACACAGTGCCATGCTGCCACTAGGTGTCAGGGACACAATTCACTCTGCCCGGGCAGCAGGACCGCAGGCTTGCTTAGCTATGGCTCATGTCCCCGGAGGATTGAAGTATAATTTTGTCTACACTCTTACACTTCTCAGTCAAACACTTTTAAACCCCAGTGAAACTGGTCCTCTCTTTGAGAAATCACTGCTTTGAAAACTCTGTGTCCAGAGCACTTAGCTCTGCTGCCCTGGTAGCCATAGTGAGGGAGGTACAAATAGAAATTTGAGGCAAAGTATAAAGAGAGTACAAGACAAGGGCAGAGTGGCAGATATTGTCTGCCTGGAGTGTTGTGAGGCCTTTGACACTGTCTCTCATAAGAAACTCACAGAGAACCCAGAGAAGCCTGGCCTGGAGAGACACACACAGTGAAGCACACTGAAAACTGTCTGAACATCTGAGGCACAGAGTCTAGTCAGAGGTCAAGAACCAGCAGTCTGCTTCAGGAGTCAGGACTGGGTCTAATTCTGTTCAAAATCTTCATCGATGGTCATGATGATGGGGCAGAGTGTGTGTGCAAGTTTGCAGATTACACAAATCTGGGAGCTGGGCAGAGAGCCTGATATACCAGAGGGTGGTGCTGCCATCCAGAGGGACCTTGACAGGAATGGGTGAGCAGGAAGTTTAGGAAGTTTCATGAGGGAAAGAGCAAGTCCTGAATCTGGGGAGGAACAGTGCCATTCACCAGTATATGCCAGGGGACACCCAGCATGTAAGCATTTTTGCAGTAGTTCTGGTAGATGCAAAATTGAACATAAGCCAGCAATATGCATGTGCAGCAAGGAAGGCTGAAAGGATCCTGGGCTGTGTTAGGAGGAGTGCTGCCATCAGGTCAAGGGAAGTGATCCTTCTGCACTATTCACCACTGCTGAGGCCATACCTGGAGTACTATGTCCAGATCTGAGGTCCCAGTAGAAGACAGACATGGACATACTGAAGGAAGTCCAGCAAAGATTTTATACCTCTGGGCCTGGCCATTCACTCTGAATTTTTCCCATCTTACTGCTCATCCAGCTCATTAATCAACAGCTTGTTTATAAGGATCTTATCAGAGACAGTGCCAAAGGCCTTACTGCAGTCCAGATAAACAATATTCTCAGCTCTCCCCTCATCTAACTTCATCATACAAGTTTCTCAAGTTGCTCAAGCCCTTCCCCTTAGATAAGCCATGCTGACTATTCCTGGTGATTTTTTTTTTTTTTAATTTTATTATGTGCTGGGATTGGTTTCCAGAATTAGCTGTTCTATCACCCTCCTAGGGATCAGGATGAGGCTGACCAGCCTGTAGTAGCCTGGGTCTTCCTTCTTGCCCTTCTGAATGATAGAAGTGATATTTACCTTCCTCCAGTCTTCAAGTACTTCACCCAGTCATCATGAACAAGCAAAGATCATTGAAAGATTATTGAAAGTGGCCTCACAATGACATCTACCAGCTCCCTCAGCATCCTGTCAGGGCCCATGGACTCATGTATGTCCAGTTTATTTAAGTATTCCCCAATCTGACCCTCTTTCACCAAGGGTACGTGTTCCTTGATCCAGTCTTTTCTCCTGGTCTTTGGGACCTGGGATTCCTGAAGGCTAGTAAAGATGGAAGCAAAGAAGGCATTCAGCACCTCAACCTTTTCCATGCTCTGTGTAGCCAGATGCCCCACCTCATTGAGCAAGATGCCCACATTTCCCCTAGTCCTCCTTTTGAAGTCACCTATGTACTTATAGAAGCCCTTCTTATTGTCTCCATCACCCCTGGTCTGATTCAAATCCAGCTGGGTTGTAGCTTTCCAAACTTCATCTCTCCATGTTCAGACAATGATTCTCACAAGTATTACTCACGGGTTACCCATCCTTGCATCCATTTTGTGTTTGAGTATGGCCAGGAACTACTTGTTCATTCACATGGCCCTCTTGAAATTTTTTTCTGAATTTTTATTCATTGGGATGGAATAATCTTGAGTGTGTAGGAGGTAAGCTTTTAATATTAATCATCTTTCTCAGCCCCACCCTCCTCCAGGGCCTCATCCCACTGCATTTTTTTCAAAATCTCTGAAGAGGCCAAAGTCTGCTTTCCTGATGTCCAGGCTTCTGACCTTGTTTTTTCACCCTCCCTTCCCCATGGAACCTGAATTCGACCATCTCATGGTCACTGCAGGCTGACCTGCACACAAGGCTGTCTTTGATCTTCACATCCTCAACAAGCCCCTCTTTGGTGAGGATGTGGTCCAGAAGTGCACTTCTAATTGGCTTCTCTATCACTTGGAGGCTTGGAGGAAGAAGTTATCATAAATGCCTTCCAGGAACTTCCTGGCTTCCTACATTCTACAGTGTTGTTATCACTGTTATTCTGCAGGTAATACTATCTAAACCTGTGCTGTATACTGAATTTGTTATGCAATACATTTTACTCTGTTGACATGAACTGCCTTCCATGGCTTTGGCAGTCCTTTGTGCAGGATCCACAGAACTACCCAAGGTTCCTTTTGCCATGTTGTCTGAGGATCTCTTTGTGTGTAGGGACTGGACTTGGGACTGGACCCTTTCTATTATGTTTTATTATGTGTGCTATAGATAAGATTCCTGTTTCATTTTTAGCCATCACTGCTACCATCAGGAACATGAGATGCCCTGAAAATAATACAGAAAACAGTGGGGAAAATGTTCAGAAAAAAAGGAAGATTATTTTTCTGGAATCTGCAATAAAGTAACCTCCTTACTTACAGATTTACTACACCTTGTAGAACTGTCCACTGGTAATATATATAATACTACTGTGACAGGCTGGTTTAATCAACAGTAGCCTGAATAAGTTTCTTGGAAAAGTGTTATTTTTGCTCTGAAATCTTCAGTTATGATTCAAAGTAACACACCTAAATAATTCCTTAGCTAACATCAAATGCATTCAAATGACCAACCATACACATTGAACACAAATACAAATAAAAATAAATAGGAATAAATAAGAGTCTTAAGTATGAATTTGCAACCAGGCAGAATAAATTATCAACGTTATAAGAGGAAATTATTTCAGGATCTTTCAGGCAACATTATTGAGCTTAGACAGTGCCACAAAGGCAAATCTAAACTAGGGTGGGTTAGATGTCATGACATCCTGCATTACCACAGAAATCTGCTGGGGTGCAATGTCTCAAGGAACATAGAATTGATCAGACTCAATAATGTCTGCTGCTCATTTCAAAACCTTTTGCTTTCTATGCAAAATAACTCTGGTTTTACAAAATTTTGCTTTTTTTCTCTGTCATTTATTAGAATATAATTAAGTTTAAAAGTGTTCTCTGATTATTTACCAAGAATGCCTACATATTTCTTTTAACAGCTACATAAATTATGTTAATGTATGCACTGCAATATTTCAGGAGTAAACTCTAGCTAAAAGCACTTAGCAGAAACTTACATTTTCTGGGCCAGGAAGAACGAGCCTTTCTGTTTTGCAACAGCTTCCCTAGCAGATATTTTCACTATGCCAAAGATAGGATACAGTAGTGTCTGTCTGCTCAGTGTCAGTCTGGAAGTCAACTTTCTGAAAAAACAACCATTTGTTCATTTAAGATTTTTTTGAGCTGGACTACCAGAAACTTGGGCATGTAAAAGGCATTTCTCAGTTTAAAATGAATTTCCTTTATCTGATCTTAGACAGAAAACTTGAATGTATAGAATAATAACAGAAGAATTATTTTCAATTCCAATGAAAATTTAAATTTTCAACTCTATAGCATTTTCCTCCAGAACATTACAGAATGCCTGTGTTGAACCAGAAAATAGGTTTAGCCCTACCAGAGGCCTAGATTAGCTCTGACGACTTGATAGAGTCCTAAATACCCCGTCTATTTCTGTACACCTATATCATGTTTTCCCTTACCACCTCTGCTCAGAGCCAAAATACAAATCCTGCTGCATGT
Organism: Regulus satrapa; assembly: GCA_013396955.1. Taxonomy (NCBI): domain Eukaryota; kingdom Metazoa; phylum Chordata; class Aves; order Passeriformes; family Regulidae; genus Regulus; species Regulus satrapa. The sequence continues at coordinate 64,783 of VWZN01006319.1, forward strand.
GGATACTTGGTCACATGTAGGCATGCCAAGCTCTCAGACAAATGCCAGTGAATGAGGAATTGCTTTACAAATGAGGAAAATAATGTGTCTTCCATGAATTCAGCCATAAGGAGGAGAAAAGGCCCATGGAATACTAAATATTTCTCATTTTATTGTGTTAAGTTGCAAGATGATACTTAAGTACTGTCTGCCAGAGTAAAAGAGGAATGCCATACTGCTGCATGGCTGCCTAGTTTTCATAAACAGGCTGTTTCTAATGTAGCATAACTACAGCTACCATGGTTCTCACAGAAACTAAATTGTCTGAGCTATGTTTATATCTCTTTCATATCTTCCTTAAACTAATGAATTTCTATTTATGTGAGCTAATAGCTTTGGGCTTATGTCATGCAGCAGACGTAACCCAGGCTCTAATTATGTCTAGACTTTGTTAAAAGATTCACAACCTGTTTGCTTGGAAAGCAGATGACAATAATACACTAATATACTATCTTATTCATTGTCCTACACACTTTGTGTAGGACATCTTTAGTGCAGAACTGTAATGAAGTTTCTTGCAGAACTAGGATGAGTTCACACAAGTATTTTGCCACAGAAAAAAAAGTCATGTGAATTTATACTTAAGGAAAATTGATATCCTCAAAGATCTTACTGTTCACTTTGGGACTAAAGTTTTCTCAGAAATCAGTACCAAACCATTGCCCTGTATGAATATCAAACCTCAGTTGAACTCTAAATTATATATGTAGCATAAAACCACTCTGTTTCTTTCTGTCCCTAAACATAAATCTGAAATAATCCTTGAACTAAAAATAGCAATGTGACTAGTGCCCACAAGAAAATACATGACCTGAGAACATCGATGAAAATGTTGTCTAAGTGCACTGTCAAAACCAGACCTGCCCATGTCCAAGCAGATCCCACAGGACACGATTGTATCTAGCTTCTTTCAATTTTCTTTTTACTCTCCCAAGCTATAACTCCTACCCTAATTCTAACATCACTTTCCATCCTAATATAAAGCATAGGATATTGGCTCTCAACACAGTGCTGAGCACTGCAATGAGGTAAGCTGCCTTGCAACACTGCAAGGGCAATGAAGATTTAGTGCCCACCTGAGACCCACCAGCCTTTCACACTCAGTCCAACCTCATTCCAATCTGTAAAGCCCTTGACACAGGGGTTTCCAACAGAAGCATGCCTTCAGTGCTTTCCAAGTGCAGCCCTTACTCCAGCTATGCCTACTGTTGTCTCTTCACAGCTGAGCAGAGCTCTCCCATCCCTCAATATCCCCTCTGCCACACAGGAAGCTTCTGTGCACCTGAATGAAAAAATACTTTCCTAAAGGATAAGGCACAAGTCTTCCATTCAGACACCCTCATCCTTTCCCCCAAATCAACTCTCTTCCCTACTCTACTCAGAAACGCAGAGATGCCAAACCTCAATCAAAACTCAAGGGGTGGGAATTGGCCTGTATGGATGCCAACTCTCACAGTATCCCAGGGACCATTCCTGAGTTAGCACAAAAAATCTGACAGTCTTGATCCAGGAGCTAACACAAAGGCCAGGGTGGGGTGTGAAAACCTTTCAAAGAATTTTATTTAGCTTAGAGATAGAGACTTGCTACAGAACGCATAATTTATGCAACTCCTTGAAGGGTCTTAGGGACATTTCCCATGTTTCATGAGGTTTTACTGTCTGGATGGAAGCAGTGGCCTAGATCTGACTCTCTGCTGAGTATCCAGTTACAGAATTTAGGCTAATGTAGACAACAGTTACACCTGTAAAAAAAGTAGGGGGTTTCTAAACATACATATGTCACTGAGTTGTGGAAAAAACCCAAAACAATGTTCATCTGGATAGCTAGAGCATCTATCCAAAATCTGAAGGAGTAAGGAAAACAAATATGTTTTGACCAGAATAAACCAGAAGGCTTGCGTGCCCTGCTAGGAATAAAGTGTGCAGTAACTTAAAATCCATGTCTCATCTTTTGACTACTCTTGAGTATGGGTATTAAGTCCACATTTTCTTCCACTTTCCTAGCCCGCTCCAATACCAAAAAACCCAGCAAGATCACCTCTCCTCATCATTAGGTATGAGGTGCTTTAGCATAATAGCAACAGCGAATCAGAGTCCTCTATGTGGTCGTAGAAATGCTAAAAAAGGCCTTGATAGGACCTCTCTGTGGGATATCCATCCTAGTTTACACTGTATGGACACGGGTGGGATGGCTCAGTGAAGCTACCTAACATGTCATGCATGCCTAGGCTGGGAAGCTCACAAGAGCTGTCTGACAGAGCATGGCGGCCCCAACAACTGACTAAAACAGCAGGAGGCTCTTCTCACTGAGATCCTGCATAAAGCAACATTCTGTCAATTCAAAATTTCCATGCAGAGCTCCACCTTACCTTTTTAATATTTTCTTGCTGCATCTGGAGAAGAGATAGGCAGTTCCAGGGTTAGGTGTCCCTCACTTCGCTCCTATCACAGAGTGCACTCAGATGTTGGTCCTCACATGATGGAATTATCAGTTCCTCCTTTCCTGCCCCCTGGTTGCTGGCACCAGATCTCCCCAATGGTCTCTCTCAATTCAGATATCCCATGTTTCCTCTGACAGTCCATGAGCAATGATGGACATGGCAATGGCAGAGCACTTTTAAAACAGAAGTATTACTTATTTTAGCCAGAACAAACACAGAGAAAAATATTTCAAAACAGGAATATAAATGTCTGGTTTATTTTTTCTTGCTGCAAAGGTGGCACGGTCGCTGGCTTCCTCAAGTTAGACAGCCATAAGGAAAAAAAAAAAATCAACTCATAGTATTCATCTATGCATAATGTGGAAAACTGAACAAGGGGCAAACCAGACTTTTTAAAAAAATAATTTCCTAGAAGTGTTTAGAAATTATTGAAAAATTAAAATATGAACCCTAAAACTGACTTTTTCCTTTCAGTGTGATTTTTATTATCTCCAATCTTAAAGAGCAAGGTTGTATCCAGTTCCCACTTAAAACTACAGCTGAAATGACTGGAAACATTTAACTGGATGCAGTGGGCATTGGATTAGGACTTCATTCACAGTCATTCACACGCTATCCAGTAACCGGAAATAACACATGTACAAATTTCCTCTTGCTGAGAAGTTAACCCATTACTTCAAGGATGTTCCAGCAATCCCCTCTAATATCTCAGAGGTAGTAGCTCTGCATAGTACTTAATATGCAAAGCTGGCAAGAAGATTTCCCACCATCTTGCAAAAATCATCCACTTAACTAATAGAACAAGCCATGAGTTACTATCTGAACTCAGAACATTGCAGTCAGCTCCTCAGCAATGCAGCAGTTAGTAAGCATACCAACCCTATCCTTTCCTATAAACAACCTCTCAATGTATTTTCAGACACAGCTGTTAGATCCCCAAATAGTTTAAAAAGCATTTGAAAATCTGGGTTGCACCCTTCTGGTGGTAGCCCAGTTTCCTAGCCATGACACAGATCTGTTCTGCAAGCATAAAGGCTTTCTCTTAGGCCAAATCAAGGTTATGAACAAATACACACAGAAGTTGGGATGAGACAGTCCAAACACTTCTACTAGAACTGGGAAACACATCCTTTTGAACATGCTGTAAACAGTGTATCAGCCATAAAATTAAAGTTTTAAAAATTAAAATCTTAATAACTTTCTTAATGGGGAAAAAAAAAAAGGAAGAATAAGGCAGTTTCATATCTCAATGCTGGTCATGTTGCTCAATATACTTCTTGAAAACATGTTCATTAAAATGAAAACAATGAGACAGGACAGGACTACACAGAGTCCCTTTCCAAAGAGAGCTGTGGAAAAAGTAATTCAATGAGGTGATTACTGAGGAATTGTTAGGGCATATTTACATCGAGGAAGGCAATGCTATTCTGGCTCTGATCTGGGCCCCCTTCAGCATTTCCAAGTGTCCAGCACACTCAGGCAATGTCTGTGTCATAGGGCATACCCGGTGTCATGCACTGCCTTTTTGGTCCCTTATCAAGATGATGAGGGACACTTAAAATGCCACCCTCAGACTACTGTGATAACTGGCACGCTGACTCAGGACAACTGTGAGAGGCTCTTAATGAGAGTTAAAAGGTCATTTGCACAGCTAATGCATTAGAAATGTTAGCTGCTCCATAGTGCTGTAATGCCAGCAACTATGACGTTAAAGCGTTCACCATATCCTGCAAGCTGATCAATACCAGTACAAATTTCATAAAGCTGCCAGGAGCTTAGATTATGTTAGCACAAACAGCAAAGAAAGAACAGCCAGAAAAGATACTGAGAAGTAGGAAAGATGGCAAGGCACACAGCCCTTATCACAGCCCTGAGAAAAGAATCAGGACAAACAGCTTTGGATGGTCTGCACATGTACATCTATTGCTTTGAAATGCTGGGATATGTTTCTTTACCATAGAGGGGGAAGTTAATGGAAGAGGTAGTGAATAGATGGAAATAACATGAAGTGATTTATGTTCAGGTGAGAGTGGCGACTCACAACTCCCTCGAGCAGCAGCATTTAGTCTCTAAAGTATATAAATTACATACTTGGAAAACTGCAAGTTGCAGGTTGTAGTCTTGTTTTATTTGGCTGTCTTAACTTTAACTGGGGTTCAATAGATCCAATTTTTCAATTTCAGACCATTAGAGAGAAGAAGGAAAGGAGGTTGTAATTTTTTTTTTCTTTTCTACCTTGTGATCTTTCCAGCACATAAAGGTCACCTACAGCAGATGCCAATAATCACACTCCTTACAGTTTCCTTAAAGTTCATAATTTTACAGAACTATTTCACAGGTTACTAAACCAAACCAAATTACTACTCAGCAAGAGTGAATTGGTGCCTTTCCTATATAATTTTATGAGTTCCCTCTGGGTTTTCTCTACTCCAAGGATTTGAGCATTCGGCACAAGATTTGAAACACGAACTGACTCTAAAGGACTGGAATTACCTGGATGATTCAAAAGCACAATATAAGACACTTTTCTCCAGGAACAGTTAAATAGAGACACCCTTTTCATTTGAAAGAGAAAAATCTTGGAGTCAAAATTCTCTAACTGCTCTCTTTGAATGACTTGAGATGGAAATGCATCCATGTTTTCAACAGTACAGTTTAATTCAGCATGTTGGTCAGACCAAGCACCTAATTTCTCAAGCTGCTATGAGTTTATAACGCTCACTGAAATCCCTCAGAACCGCAAGGTCTTGCAGCCTTTATTAAGCAGCCAGAAGTGCTCACACAAAATTACAGACTGCTTCTCAAAACGCAGTACAACACTTTTGAGTCTTTCTCATGGAAAGGGCCAATAATACCATGTCCACTTACTGTATTTCACAAAAAGAGGGGAAATGTAATGAAGGTTTGACTAAGGGAAATATGATGGAATTGTCTTTATTTGTTAAATTTTGTTAAATTTTATTAAATCACTGGCTTTTTTCTCCAAGGCCTTGAAGAAGGTAATTTTCAGCAAAAAAATTACATCCTAACTAGGATTCTTGCCATTGATTTGATTTTACTTCTTTTAACTGAAATGCTTAGAATTTAAAAACTATTTCTATAAATGAGAGGTGATAACCATGTATGTAATTTGATGTGCAAGCTCTAAGCCCAAAATACCAATAAAATAAACACAGATACACTTGTTTACTTCAGCATGGCAACACCCCCATGCAATATCCGTTTCAGTGTCTTACTCCAATTAAATCCCACAATGCTTCTTTGATAACATTCTTATCTCTCTTTCCTAAGCTTCAGCATATAGGGAGTTGCAATAAGGAACTGGTTTTCAGGATTCCATGTAGCATATCTGGGGGGGAAAAAAAAACAAAAAAAAACCAAAGGAAAACTGGTTATCCAACATCCCAACCCAGGGGAAAGAACTGCCCTCCCTCTCAGCACTTGCTGAAAGGTAGCAAGGTCTCATGTGGTGATTACCAAGTTTTCTCTTGTCTAGAGCATCTTCAAGGCTGTTTACCTTGGATTTATTTCTTGATCTGAATATTAAAATTTCAAAACATTTCTCCAGTACTGTTGAAACAGAGAATAAGAAGCTTATATTTCTTTCTGGGAATGAGGAGTGCTCAAATATTCAACTTTACTTAATTATGAATTCATAATGAGTATCCAGAAAATGGAAGGCTTAACAACTCTCAGTTCAACAATAGTTGTGTGAGTGTGTAAGAAGAAAGTACACAGCTTCTTATACGGTATAAATGGAGAATGATGAATGTGGTTTTGTGCAGTGAAAATATGTCTTGTTGACATATTTTTTTCAAACTAAATTTGTAACTCAACTGGTCTCATAACAGACAAAGATATTTTTCATCTCTACTTCACAGACTGTAATCTCCTGTGAGTATGTTAAAACATTTTCTTTCAATGGTGGCTTTTTGAAACCGATGCCTGCAAACTTTTCGTTCATTATTTGTACACAGTTATTATGCCCCAGACAGCAGGGGGCATTGTATTTGCATGTATTTTTAACTTTTATATAGGTAAATATTTAAGTAATTTGTCCCTCAGTATTTTTTGATATCTAGGGGCATTTTTCCATATAGAAACAAAATGAAATGTATGTTCATGAATGCCCACATATAAATGTAACCACCGCAATAAATTTAGAATATTGGCATAATTTCAGTAAATGAAACAAAGAAATATTAAACTAGTGTGGGTTTTTATGTCACTTTAGGTAGACAGAAATCTTGGAAATCAAGTACCACCACAGTGATGATTTTGTTTTTCATTTCAGTGACTATTAGATAAGCACTACATTGAAAATTGAATTTGAAAATACCAAAGTGGATAGAGTAATAAATAATATTAAAATAATTACAATAACAAGAAAACACATTTAATGCTGTGTAGAAAAACTCTGGATTTTTGTCTAATATACCACAAGATTTTGCCACCATAAATGGAGAGAGGGAGAGTTCCCTTGTTTGAACTGTTAATATTCCAGCAATGTGGCACTGGCAGTTTACCATTACCTATTAGTCACGACACAAAAAATATTTGGCACTTACTTGGACCCAAGGGCAAAGCATTTTAACTGTGCAGTGCATCATCTTTTATTGTCCTGGCTCTTTATCAGGAATATTTTAGTACACAATCTACACTTTCACATTTAATTCCAGTTATCACACCTTAGCCTGTGGCTATACCTTTCATCAAATAAGAAAACTCCCATAGACAAACCGTATAGTCAACTCCTGTAGAGTACTCAGTCTTTATGAGAACAACTGATTGCTAGCTGTGAATTCACACTTCAGCGATAATAGTCAGGATGTTGCAAACAAAAAGCAAACTTCCCTTGGGTAATCCAAAGCACTATGGAGAAGTGGCATTCCAGAGACACCACGAGCCTCCTGAAAGAGTGGCCATGTAACATCACAGAGAGCCCTTTTCTAGACTACGTCTTGGCTTTACTATTTCCTAGACTCAACTTCTCATTCAAGTTCGTATGATGTGGACACTGAAATAAAATAAACTCTTTCAAATCTGATGAAGGAAATGCTGAGAGGGAACAACTGGGAACACTTTCTAGGATCAGCTGCGGACAACATAACCTGGAGTAACAGTTTCAGGATCCAGTTCAGAGCAGAAACTCAAGCCACCACATCCACTTTACCAATTGTTCTGCTACAGTCAACAGTATCAAACACGTCTGATAAAAAACTTAGTAAAAAGATCTCTGCTTAACTCAGAGTGATCTGCTCTGAAAAACAAAAGCAGTATGTGTACCAGTTCAAAGCCCCTGACCCATGTAAGGGTTACAGGTGAAGCTAAAACTCCTGCTTCTCAGGGTGAGGTGTTGCCTAAAAAGTCTAATCCAAAACGTTTAACTTGAAATATCCTGTTGCACTAACCCCATTTCCATATTCCTACAGATAAATATAACTGTTCAGTTGAAACATATTTAGACCTCAAAAGACATATCCTTTTGGTAACATGAACTTTTCCCCTGACTTTTCACAAGGTGTCCACTTGCTCCCAGGTGATCTTCTCCAGAGCACAGCTTTCACAGCTAAGGCAGCCATGGCCCAAAGTGGCAGCTGTCCTGATGATACCTTTCCTCTTTCTTTTCCTCTGCATCTGCTTCTCTCATGGAGGATGCCACATGCTCTTCCAAAATAACTGCTATGGTAGTCAGCTGAGGCTGGAAAAGGACATTATTTTGTGTCTCGCTATGTACTTTAGATCAGTGCCAGCCCACCCTGAATTATTTCCTCTGCAACAGTGTACTTGGCTGAAGATTACTATTCCCCTACTTAGTAAGCAGCCTCCTGAATTGTGACAAGCATTTCAAGATAAACACTTTTGAGTCCTACTTTTATCCCAGTTTGAGTCCTAGCTTTATTTCCTGAAAGGTACAGCTATACATCAAAACATTTTTTTCCCTTGGCTATCTCTACACTCCCAGTTTAAACACCCACAGTTAAGCTCGTGCAAGCCTCTAGCTATTTGTTGGAAAAGCAATTTTGAAACCAGCAATCCAGTCTCATTTTCCATGATTTTAAAGGAGTTAACAGACAATTTCTGGCATGGGTAACAAAGGCAGGGAATGAGGAAAATGGTGTCTCCTGTTCAGGGCTGCTGAGTTACCATGTTTACAGCTCCAAGCAGGCTGCTGACCAGCTGCAATTCCTTCTGTAAAATGATCCAGCTACTGTACTCTTGACTTTTGCAAGTTATGAGCAGCCGGGGGAGATTGTGTAAGCGCTGGAGCAGCTGCAGAACCTTTCCCTCACTGAACTACTGAAGAGGCACGCCAGCTTGTTTGTGTGCTCCTCCACAACCTTTCACCTACTTTGGCTGTTTTTGGCTGTACTGGGAGCCCCCAGAGGATTGACAGCTCGTGCGGCAGCAGCGTCGGGTGACAGAAAGATGAGAACGGGAAGAAATGACCCTTGTTTGTAAGGCTATTTCTGTCTTTTTTTCCATGTAAAGTGCCGCATAAATATTTAGAAAACAAATGTATTAGTAGGTTTAAGTACCAATCTAATTCCATAAACGCAGAACAGTCTGCAGGCGGAGGGTGAATGATTTGCCCTTGGTACTGCTGGAAATTTCATGAGGTGCTGTGAATACGACTCACACACTTGTCACCAGACCACTCCTTCTGCTTGTGTTCAAAACTTCCTAGTGCTACCAATTATTTCCACCCACACCAACTGCTTCTCCTGGCTACCATTTATCCTTCCTTACAAAGGCTGAATTACACACGTCACCTTTGTCCCTAGCAGAAAATGTTAGTCTGCTTCTGTAAGAGAAAAAACTTTGATGATGTTGCCTGTCCACCTGTTTGTCAAACCGTCCCTCCTAAGCATTTGAACCAAAATTGAATAGATAATCGACTCCCCGCAAACTCTGCACAAACTGGCAGCTGTTTTAGGGAGGAGAGATTGGAATTTTGCTCCACACTTGCTAGAAGGGAGGGGAAACTCAACCAGACTCGTTCTACTACACCAGTAGTCATCCCATATGTTCTGGCTGGTCAGGAGAGGGCACTCATCCCAGCACAACCTATTGGGTCTCCTGCACTTGTTGGATTAGGAAAAAGAGCCTTAGATTTTTGTTCCCACAAGGAAAAGGGTAGGGAAAACACAACCGTGATGCCTTCTATTAGACATCAGTAAGGGGGTCAGTTATTACACATGCTGGCTGACCAGGAACACAGCTGTGACCTAAGCACAGCACGTTGTGTCTCCAGCAGGGGTGAGGACATAGGAAACACGAGGAAAGAGACAGCTGATTGCAGCGGAGAGCTATTAGGAGACAAATGGACAGGAATCCAGGCTTCATTCATTCCACTCTTCTGGACCCATCTGTTGTGGAAAAAAGCAGAATGTTAACACAGCTCCATTTTCTTAAGCATAGTCAGCAAAACATTACTGTGACCAAGCAACTGCAAGTGTTGTTACTGCCTTTTCAAAACTTGCCCCAGGGCAGTTCAGAAGAGGAATAAATATCTAATAAGCAGAAATGAATCTCTGATGAATACAGTTGAGAATTTGGCACTGTCCTTCACAGTCATTGTTCTCTGACACCTGCACTTAAAACTGTCACATGTTTCAGAAGGAGGATGAAATGGTGGTTTGGAGAGGAAATAAAGTGAGAGCACTGCTAAAAATAGGATAGATGGAGGCAGTACATAAAGTGGTTACAATTTTCAGAGCCTGAAAATTCAGGCAGCTTGGCTAATGATAAATCCTTATATGTTGTTACATTTGTGCCTAAAACTTAGCTGTCTTGCTCAACATTCAGGACATCCACAACCTTTAGTTCACAGATTTATAGTTTGTATATGCAAGAATGGAAATTTATGTTGTCCAGAACCTCCTGTAACATGCAACCATCATACAAAGAGCAAGAAGCAAATCTGAATTATGAGGAAGACATACTTTTAGAAGCTCATCTGAGTAAAAAACCCCTCAGTTGTTGTGCTGTTGTGATGTCTAAAAGTGCTCTAGAAGTTAGTTTTTATTTGAAAAACACTCAGGTTTTGAGTTACTGGAGCCTTGTCCTTTTAACAAATGGGGAAGGCAACACGCTTCCTGTATTTCCTGCAACCACAATTTTACCTTTGTTCACAGCTAAACTGAGTATGTAAAATATTTGTTCATACCTTACTGCATATAACTACCAGGAAAACAATAAGAAGACAATTTGCGGTAAAAAAAATAAATAATGCAAACAACAGAAATTGTTCTTAGTAGACTATTTCCCTACTTAGATTGCTCACAAAGGATATTTGAGTTACTTTTATTAAGCAGGCTCAGCACACCAACACATTAAATAAAGTATCTCATAGGAATAGAAATAATGACTTCGCAAACTGCAGTAACTGCCTACTGCAGAGAACTTCCTGACCCAGATTTTATTGCAAAGAGTTAATTTTGAGATTCCTGCTTGTCACCAATTGGTGGCTTCAGGAAGAAAGTGGAACAAAACAAAAGCAATCCTACACATTTCATGGCTTAAACAAATTTGTGATATTTTCACTTCTGTGACTCATCTGCAACTTGCAGGCAAACCAAGTTGAAAGAGTCAAAAGCAAATCCTAAATTCTTACATTTTTAACTCCTGCCAAGGCCAGGAAAAATCGAAGTAATTACATTTGCTGCTCTTTGATGTCTAAATTTTGCTTCATTTCACATTTCATATGCCAACATTCAATCATTGTGGTAAACCAGAATAGATCTCATGGAAAAATAACAGAATAACTCACCCAATAAAATAATAAAACAGGGAGCAATAGTAATAAAACATAAAGTACAGTCGGAGTAGAACCTTAAGTAGGGATAACAGATATAGTAGGAAGACAAAAATGAGATAAAAAACAGTCTAATGACAAGCTGAAGTATTTTCATCTGTCTATTAAACTAAGTGCACAGATTCATTGTGAGGAATCATTCTTTCTTTGAAAAAGTTTATATATTTGTGTGCAGAATTATATGCATATAAAATTGGACTGGGCAGTTGTATGCAAACATTAGGGCACATTTATTTTGTATTTACTGCCACATGCTCCTGCTGTTACAGACCACGTTTTGAGATGTCAGAAAGCCCTCCAGTGACATTAATTCTGTTCTTCATTATGGAAACCCTGCCCTGAGTGAAGTGGACTTGGTGTGCTGGCTGGGAAAAGGCCAGGCAGCCTTGGAACTAGAATTCCAAACTCCTTCTCCAGCAAAGAGGAAAGGTGAACGGGCTTTTCCCAGCTCGACGCTGGGAGATGAGCTGTCCCTGACAGCATTGTGCCAGCCCCTTCTTAGGTCAGCTCTAGGGACAGTAAATCAAGGCCACATGCTGATCTAGGGCCAGTGCGTCACCAGCACAGCTGTCCTCGGGTATTTGACCACCATTAATCAGGTCATAGCCATGACCTACATGTCGACAGCCTGAACCCTGCGGCTGGGATCCGATTTCGCTCCCTTTGCCTTCCACGCAGCCTCTGCGCCCACCGTGGCGCTCCCCGGTCAGTACCAGCACCGCAGGCACCCCGCGTATGGCCGCAAACACACAACATGGCCGGGCACGGCCGCGCCCCTCACGCCGGGTACACGGCGGGACCCCCCGCAGCCCGTGAGGAGAGGGGGGGAACAGCAGGGCAGCCCAGCCACCCTCCCCCGGGCGCTGTCCGGGGCACAAGGTCACAGGGGGCGGCGCAAGCG
>VWZN01006319.1:84257-104565 GCA_013396955.1 Regulus satrapa
TCCTACCAAATAGCCCAAAGCAATCATAGAATTGATACATAAATTACCATGTCTATTGTAGAAACATTTGTGTGAATAACTTTGTTTTGTAGTGTCACTGGCTTAACACATTAGGAATACTGAATGAATTTTTGCTCAGTGGCATTATTGAGAGATAGTAAATAACCTGTTCCTTCTTGACCTTTAGGCCTTATCAACAGAATCAATAGAAAAGCTCCCAGTTTTTAACAAATCAGCTTCCAAGCATTACCAGACTACCTCAGAGGCAGATGACTGGTGTGTCCCAAGTAAAGACCCAAAGAATATGGCAAAGCAGAGTGCAGCTTCCTGAAGAGAAGTTGGTATCAGGACACCCCAGGGGATCAAGCTGGCTTCAAGAGCAGCATTTGGAAGTATTCATCTACCTTCAACCAAGCAAGTTTCAGGACTAGCAGAGGCACTGAATCTGAGACCTTGCTGTGGACTTCAGGATGAGGAAAATAGGAGCACATATGTCTTTAAAGAAGAGCTGTGTATAGAGAAAAATCAAGCTATTTTTTTACTATGATCAAAGACTTGGCGTGGTAGAGGTGTGCAATTTTTAAATCCTGTTTAATGCTTGAATACTGACTGATAAACGAGTTATGCTGATGCATATTTTTCTGTTAGAATAGTTATCAGCAGTTTATCTTATTACAGAGCTTCTCAGGTAGGTAGATAACATCCATACTTTAAAGTTGCATTTATAACATTTGGAAAAGTTCCACTTAACATGGCAGTCTTGTAGCAAGATACAAACAGCGTTCAAGTACAGCCTGACTGGAAGAGAGGGAGCTCTGGGAGCCTGGGAGAAAGTGTTTGCCATATATAAGGAAGTCCCATTTTAAAAAAAGAAAAGCAATTCCAGGAATAATTCTTATATGATGCCTTGCTCTGTGAGTCACACTGCTAGATAATTTTATGTTAAACTGTTCATGGGAAATCAGCCAAGTAGGGCTTCTATGCATAAGGTAATGAAGAAGAAAATAAGGATATTTTTAGAAGCTGCTGGAAGGAAATGAAAAGCTACTTAGTTGTAACAGATCTAACATTAGGGTACATCTAGCCTACATCCCTCTATTCTGGAGAATGTGTGACAACTCAGGATTTTCCAAGAACTGAAGTTGGACATGCATGTTGAACAGAAAGGTTTTGGTGATATGTAGTGTATAAGCATGTTGTGAGAAACAGCATGTTTAAATCACAGTCTTGTGGTTTGTTTCTGTTGTGCTGTTAGATCAGTGGCTCAATACACTAAACCAAGATCTGCCAATTGTATTTTTCAAATTTGCATTGGACAACATCAGCTCAAAGATGTACATAAGGAATCTATACCCTGAAATCTGTGGGCGAGCACTGAAGGTCTGTTGGAAAGGTTTTCAGGAGTGGTGTTGGAACTGTAAAAATTTATTCTAAGAACTGTTCATTGAAATTGAAAGATTTTAGGAAATGTTTCAAAATATAAACAACACTGAGAACTACAAGAAGGCTTTTATAAACAGTAAAAAAAATTGGGGTAATTTCCATAGGAGTAGTGCCAGGGGGAGAAAGTTGTGAAGAAAATACTCCATTTTCACTAAGCTAATTTTCTTTGCCCATCTTCTATGTGTGTTTTCATTTCTGTAAGCAAATTAAATTTAACAGATGGTAAACTCTTGGATATTGCCAAGCTGGCCAGTCAAAAGTTCATCAAGGCTGTAGAATATTACTTGAATTTTTTTTTTTTACGAGTAATCACAGTATCTTCCGTTTATGCAATCCTTTGCAAGGAGTTGCAAATACAGTAAAGCATCCTGCCCAGTATGACAGTTATCTATTAGACATTTCTATTTGTTGGGCAGAAAATGACTCCATATTCCACCATGAATCTAAAATGGTTTTTAATAGGAACTACCTTTGTGTTCTTGAACTCCTGTTGAGATACTGTTTCATTTTCAATGAGAAATATATTTTGATATGCCTTGTTTATTTTAAAAAATAATTTTAGATGTATTAATGATAACTGCTGAGTGTGATGACTTTAGTACTCCATCTAGGCTGTTTTTATCCTGGTGAATAAGCTGCAGTCTCCAAAGGTGACTAGATGATGCATCTGAACTCAGCTCAGTGACTGAAATGGCTAATAAAAAGGAAATACCTTTGTCTAGAATATAGTGGTATAAAAAAAGCTGCTTTCACTCTAATGAAGTAATTGAATATTTGTTGATTTTTTGAATTGAATACAAGGTCACAAGCACATGTATGTAGCCATTGTTGTCAAGTAACCACAATTTATACCTTTCTGTGTTCATCCAGTAATGCTTGAACCTGAGTTATGATCTGATGGTACATCTGTAACACAGCTGCAGCTGCTCCAGTTAGTAATTTCTGTTTCAAAGCAGCTAAGGCACATGGGTGCTGCAAATATGTTTGTGATGCTGCTTGCAGAGCAAAGCTGTGGAACATTAATGATGCAGGCAGAGGTTGTGTAGCACTTAAAAAACACATCAAAATCTGTGTTGTATTGCAAATTACAGCTATCTACCTTGATAATACAGCACCTTGTCCAGCATTCACTGACTTTATTCTGAAAGCAGAGCTGCAGTTTTAAGTCTTTTACTTGGATATAGATACTGAAATAGTTTTATAATAAAATATTTTAAATGGTTGTCTGTATTTTTGGTTTTTTAATAAGTCCAGTGCAAGCAAGTGCTTTTTATTGTAAGTCTTACCAAATGGAGTTGAGAAAAACAACACCCATACCTTTTTAGGTACATTTGGGGAAGAAACATGGGAAAAATGGTCTGCTTATTCTTAATGTTGGATTGGCTGAGAGGTTATATAGTACCTAAAATTAGTGCATCTCCTTACTTTTTTAAATTAGGATGGTGTTCATTTTGGGATGAGAATTGGGAATCTCTACACTCTAAAATAATTGTCTTTTGTTCAATTTAAAAGAATATAAAAATTGACTAAGAAAAAAGACATCCATCCTTGGGTTTGTATCGAACAAAACATTTTCCCACAGACTAAAGGGGTGGCTGTCTTTCAGGTCTGAAGCAATGGGACAGCTGGCTTTTCATAGCTGGTGTGTCAGAAAATGGTAGTGATCAGATGGTTTCATGATCCAGTGATCCTGTACAACTGGGGCTTTAGCTGACTTAGGTTGGCCTGGGGGTGTTCTGCATCTCCCTTAATTTTAACAAGAGTGAGTGTAAAAATATATGTAGATACTTTACCTGAAAGAAGAGAGGTGAAAAGCAGCCTGGCTCCAGGTGTCTGGTAGCAAGCCTGAAAGTGACAGCTTTATGTACTGAGTTTACACTCCTTAACAAAGAGGGTTTCACCTTCTTAAGGGTTTTTACTTGTAATGCCAGGGAAGCAGATTACATGGCATCCCGTTTTTGCATTTTGCAATTACAGAAATGTACCACTCTGACATATACCAGTATGCCAGGTGTGTTGGGAGAAAGAAACCAGAGCTAAAGTACACCAGGAACTTCAATAAATTGCTACAGCAAACAAAAGGAAACCAACAACACAAACACCCGTTGTGCTTCTACATAATTTTTACTGTGCTGCAGTCTCTATAGACAGGACTTTTGCATATTTCCTGTCAGGTTTTTTAAAGCAGAAATGCACATACATGCATTCTATACCTTACCCATGGCAGGCTTGGGAGCAGGGATGCCCAAGTGCAGCAGGATGGACACAGGCTGCTGCATGTGCAGCCCCCCTGTTGAGCACACAGTCCCAGCTAGACCCACTGTGCACAGACCATCAGTTCCAGCCAAGATCCTCCACTCTAGAAGGCAAAATGGTGGGGTTTTTTTCCTTCCCCTGAACAAACCCAGTGTGTAAGAGAGGCTGTGCACCTGCTCCTTGTCACAGTGTGGGGCTGGCTTGCTGCTGGCATGTCAGGGGGGCACTGACATCAGCGCATTTCCCCACAGCTGAAGGGTGTTCTGGTTTCACAGGAGATAAGCAGGTGTTGTACTTTTGCCCTTTGCCCCCTGATTGGGACCTTACACAGCCAGGTTCCCGAGGTTCCTGATGTCAACAGAAATCACGCCAAAGCACCCTGTGTTTTCTCTTCCAGATCATTAGCTAAAATGTGTACACTGATTACTGGTTAGTGTTACTAGTGTCTTGGGCACCCATCCAGATTAATCTCCCTGGAGCCTTGATACACAATTGTTCATTATCATCATTTCCCTATCCCTTAATCAAGTTTTTTAATCCACCAGACTTTGGCCCTTACATGCAATAATGCCCTTCAAAAGAATTATTACAAAACAAGCTTTGCTACCTTTGATAAGAAACACCACTGGACAGAAAAAATAGATGGGGTTTTTTCCCTCCTTATGGCAGCAATGATGACTTTAGAAGATCAGGTAGAACACCAAAGTATTTTCTGCCCTTAAGTTCTTTAGCAGTTTTGGCAAATGGGAGGTAGAACATATCAGTTTGTGATCCCTCAGCTCTGCTAATTTTTGGGGATGGGGATGGTGAAGAGTAAGGGGCACACTTCTGCGTTAACATCTTTGGGTTTGTATCTCTAAGAACTGACGACACAATTTTAAATGCCAAATGTTCTGACCCTGTATTACAGGCCCCAAGGTGGCTTTGCATGTCTGTGCTGTCGTACACATTGAAGACACAATGACTGACTCAGTACCTGGCTAGATGCTGCTACTCCTCACAGCAAATAGAAAGGACATGTTGGTAGGCAGCTTCCGTCAGTCCTGCTTCTCTCCACTCCTGTCACAGGGATGAAATGGCAGAAATACTCACAGCAGTCTTAATTCTTCCCTGCAATCTTGAATGTTTGGTATCAAAGCAAGTAGCTTGAACACTGTCCTGGGCCTTCAGAATATCCTGAGAACTCTTAATAATATAATATTTTTATATAAACAGAAAAAATATGTATGGGGTATCAGGAACTGCTCCTCATCTACTCTTCTCAATATTCCTTCTGCAGCTATGAAAGAAAATCAAAGCAGACTGCAACAAACTGCCCCATGTAGAATTAGCACAATTTCCCTGTGTCACTCTTGCGGTTCAGCTCCTATCAGGAAGAGAAAAGAAAGGAGAGCATCTGTCTGATTTCCTGCGGTGCACAGGGGCACAGCCTTGAGGACTGAGTCTCACTGCATTCCTGGGAGCCATGTCCAACTGAAAATCCAGGCAGAGCTGTGATGCAGGAAACACAGCAAGAGGAGTAGCCAGAAATCCCACTATTTTGAACTGCTGGACATTCTCCTGGAGTATGACAGGGAGCTTCTAGTTTAGAATAGGCATCCTTTAAGTTACATTAATGTGATACAGCCATGTCTGCAAGGCTCAAATAAGAAAATCAAGGGNGGCTTTCACTGTCATATCACCGGACTGGTCCTGAAAGCTGAGAACCTTGGCATGGGATTCGGCACACCAAGTACAATGCCTTATCATGACACTGTGTACGTGTCTCTCTGTGTGTGCTGAGGTGTGAGTTGGATATCTCAGCTGCCTCTCATGACCAGTGTCAGTCTATCCAGAGAACTCCAGAAAGCTTCTTCTGAAACAGACACCTACTTTCGGTGCCTGAATAGCGATCCTGTCTCCAGTGGCAGAGTTCAACTGACCATAATGGGACCCCAGACACAGGGGCACCTCTAGGAACATGTATTTAGATGGCTTCAGCTGTGGGCTGGCTCTCAGCTCATTCAGTTACCTAAAAATAGGCACCCGGTTATATATGAGGAAGGCTGGAGCACTCTTCCTGTCTCTCATCTGTCACTCTGGAAGACAGAGGTCTTCCACAAGTCCTTTGTCATGCCTGCCAGTCCTATGCAAATACCTTGCATGGACAATTCTTTCTTTCTAAAGTATCAGTGAATATTTATGTTTAGGTAAATGATTCAAGTCCTCTTACTAAATCTGCGTTGTTGTGGGAAACAGAAAATACAGAGCTCAAAATTACATCTCTGCTGTGTCATTGCTGGCCAGGGTATGGAAAATCCCAGACAATATTTATTCTGCAGCAAATGCCAATGGGATCACTGCAGATGAGCTGGCTGCTGGGACAAACTGTGTCAGCCTGGAGCTGCCTCTGCACAGCTTGTCATCACTGACATTGCTGATCTGTCTGGGTTTGGGACTGGTCCTAGGGCCACATGATCAATGGAGACAACATGAGGCTCATCACTCTGCACCCCACAGGGCAGCAGTTCTGCCAGACAGCTCTGAGCCATGCTTACTACTCCAAGGACAACCAAATACCATCTGCTGAACAGACCTTTCACATAAACTTAGGAGCTAACTGTAGCTGATGCTGATTGTTAAATACCATGAGGCATACCGACAAATCTGTTTCACTGAAAGCTCTCTTTTGTAGTGTTTATTCCTTAGAGTGGTTTTCTCTTCCCAACAGCTTTACTGCCCACACGACTCTGGGTTGATTTTTAACAAATTAACTGGGAAACCGGTCTGAATACCTGCCAGGGATACTTGTCATCTCCTCCAATCACTGTGGCATGCAGCGGAGTTAGCAACATGAATCACAAAGACTATTGGTGAGCCAGAGTCACTCCCCTGCTTACAAAGGGTGCTACAGGTGGAATTCAACCTTCACACAGGGGTGGATCAGGTGGTTTGGACCAGTGGGTTTTACCAGGTTTGTGTCATTGCCTCACAGACCACAGGAAGCTGTTTGCTCAGGCATAAAACCATGTTTGCATTGACAGAGAAGCACTTGTTTCTGCTTAGTTAGGGCCTGTTATAAAACCTTCTGATCTCATAACTTTCCCTTGCTTCTAATCCTCTTTGCCCCAAGTTTTATATAAATACACAATGAAGAAGAAAGCTTAATTTTCAAGCTCCAGCCAGGGACACCTGAAGTTTTCATTATTCTTGTTACTAATGGAGATGCCCAGAAGTCTTCTGCTGGTAAAAATTTGTTCATGTGCTTCTCCTCCATGGCCTTGCCCTCTTGTTCCCATGTTCTTCCTACTCCTGCTACTGATGCCTGGCTCTGCATGCTCTGAGCCTATCATCTGTAGCCAAAGGATGGGAACAGTGTTTTGGAGGCATATCACACTTCCAAAAGCTTTTGATGATATTTCAAGGCCACTGGATGGTCAGTTCACTTGAGGAAAAAAAAAAAAATTATAACACCTTCTGCATACCCTCAGGCTTCTGTCTTTTGAATAGCAACATCCATATAAGAATGAAACATGGAAAAAAGTATTCTCTGGAGTGCCATAAATTAATGAAGACCTTGGGAATTATATTACAGTGCTCAGGGCTTCTGAAAGAGATGTTACCATCCTTCTCCAATGGGTTGTTCTTGCCTTTTCCTTTGCAGCAGAATGATATTCCTCACCTCTGAGTATTGATCTTAAGGGAGAGGATGTCTCTTAACTTTAAATCGGAACTATAGTGGTTAAACTAAGCAGAGAAGAACTGTGGATCTCCCCAAATTCTCCCCAGGAATAAACATATCAATTGCCTTAGGAAATGAGAATTTTGGAGGGAAAAGGTCTATCCTTACAGGGACTGTTTCAGAAGAAGGCAGTATCTTTTATAAGAGCAGAAAAAGATTCCAGTGAAGCTGTTGACAATGAAATCCTAAAATAAATATTTTTCAGCATTTATTTAAAGTATATTTGTACTGGAAAGTTTGGGTTTTTAAATAATATACACATTTCTGGGAGAATAACAGTATATTGGTTTGAATTACGGTAAACTTCCACGTATGGAAGTATTTTTCAATAGTAGATTTAGAAGCAGTTATTCAGTTGATCTTATTTTAATAGTGTGTGAGTATGGAGTACAGAATATAGATGATGGGTCAATCGATTGTCTATAAACATTTGGACACCCGCTGATCAAACTCCCTGTTTTTTTCTGTGATGTTTCTAGCATATGCTAGCTCTTTTTCAATCGACAAAGGAGTATAATATAGTGTGGGATCAACATGTTAAACAATATGATAGATATCAGAGTAGTAATAATTCACCTTTAGACTTGTAGTAGACCACTTAAATCTGTGGCAATCTTCCTGTAAGTACCACTGAATGGTGGACAAAGCCAAAATTGTTTGAGCTGCTGATCTGTAGAAGAAACACAAACACCCCTAAAGGTCTCTAGAAAACAGCAAGCGAACTATTTTTTAAGTCATTCAGAGTGCAAGACCAGACAAGAGATTTGTCTCACTCTTTTACCTGCCATGAGATCTGCAAGATGCCACTTGTTGTACAGGAGGAGTAAAATCAAGAGCCATACCTAAGAGAGGAAGAGAAGTATATGACTGACATTTAGACCTTCAAGATAAGTTGAACAGAAATGTGTGTATGTGCATATGGCCAATTTAAATGCACTTAAATGGCTGACACCTCTTGCTTCAGCTCATCCTCCTAACTTAATGCAGCACAGCCTTTATACTGGAAAAGCTTGAGATCCAAACACCCCTGAGCAGAGGGAAGTCAGCTCTCAGCCTTTCTGTTCAAGCCAGGTGAGACCAAAAGACCAATACATGCTGCAGGAGTCTGGGTGCAGAGACACCATTGTGTCTGAGGTATGTGTGTCTCCCTGCCTCACAAAGTGGGCAGTTTGTCCTTGCATCCCCGGCCACCAAGAGCCCCACTGAGATAAAGGGGTTTTGCCCCTGCCTGGAGGGAGAGGGACTGAACTCTTCAATAGCACACGACAGTGACTAGCCACAGCTTGTGCTCACTTCACATAGCTGAGGCTTTTTTGAAAAAGGATTAAGAGTGTCCGAACACCAAACAATGTGAGGGCCTGCTTCAATACGCCTGGAAGATTATTCCAGCTGTTTGGGGCTGGGCACCTAAAAAAGCAAAGCTTGCCTCCCATAGTCAGTGGAGCTCCAGACGCTTGGACATGAATAGCTTGGTTTAAGCAGAGGGCAGACTGGTAGCTAGTCCTAGATAAAAGGATACAAAACAGCACTGTAAATAAGAAGTGAACAATTATAAACCTTAAAAACACCCTTCAGGAAACACATAACTCATAGCTGCTATCTGCTGCTAGCTGCTGGATCTTTTGTTCTGCCTAAGCTTTCTATCCTTTTATTTTCTCTTTTTTTTTTTTTTTTTCTTTCTTATGGGGACAACAAACCCTGGCTGCACATACAGCACAGCCTGCTCCAGTTGGGACAAGAGGCCATGGGGAGCAGTGGTGCCTCTGGCTGCTGTTCTGGCAGAACCTGAGCCAGGGGCAGGGAACCCACGGGGACAGCGTGTTCCCTGCTGGCTGCTCTGGCAGCTTCAAAACATGTTTATGTCGAATCAGCAAGAACCGCCCAGACTGGTCATGCTACTGCTCTCTCTCGCTTTCCAGGCTGCTGCAAGGAGCTGTGTCAAAGTCCAAGCCCACATTTAAGTCTGTTTCGGGTGCTACCTGCAGTTGGCTCCTGCCCGCCTGGAGTCCCTTACCCACCATCTCATTAATGCACCCAGATGACCTGGAAGTGAAGGGCAGACAGGGCTGCCTCTCTGCCCCTCTCCCTGCCCTGTGTCAGAAAGGGCAGCTCTCTCCCTGTGCTCAAGTGAGTTCCAGCAACTGGGCAGAACTCAGTGCCATTTGATATCAAACCCTTCCACACTCACAGCACAGCCAGGCAACAGCAGATAGTGTGTCCTGGTCAGCTGAAACAGGAGTCCTCCTCCTTGATCTTTCACGGACAGGATGCACCCCCCGTCAAAGGCTTAAAGGGACACCAAGTGCGTAAGTTAAAGCACGGAGGTCTGTGGGGGGTCCCCTGCAAGAGGGGACCATGACAGCTGTGGAACAACATGTCAAGTACTTGGTGGAGTTTCAATCAGCTGGAAATTAAAGCAGGAGAGAGTAGGGTTACGAAGACCTCCAGCATTCAGTTCTCTGCAGCTGTGTCAGGGTCTCTTGGATGCCTCCATCCAGGCTTGCTAATGCCACCTGTCTGCCTGGGATGGGGTTGTATATACATCTGTTTGCCCACTGTTAAGGTTCCCTGAAGTGGAAATGTTTGGGTTTGCCTTGAACTTGCAGTCACTGCAGTGGAAAGCTACTCCGCACAGAGGGGCTGCAGCCCACCCTGGTGCCTGGTGAGCCCTTGGTACCAGGGAAAGGATTTTGGGTGTGCCTGAGGGGGAGGAGCACACAGGAACATTATGACCTAATGGAGTCTTGTGTTCATAATAACATTGTCAGCTTTCAGTACCACAATTCATACTTCACAGCCCTCAAAATGCAGATTTGCATTGGTAAGTATCAAGTAAACAATGTTTAATCCTTTTGTTTAACATTAAATTTCTTTTTTGGGGGTTTCTAATTTGCTGTTGAACTTCACCTCCAAATGTGCATGGCAACTCTCCCATGTTTATTGAGACACTCAGTATTCACCACGTGAAAATCTACAGTATCAGTTCTAATGCCAGTTCTCCCCTTTCTCTCTCAGTTCTTCCCCTCCACACCATGTGGATAGACTGAGCTCCTACCTCTCCCTTGCATGGCTCCCTGCCATATCTGCCCATTTCCATCCACCAGGCTGGACTTTCTTGGCCGGGGAAAAGGTGCAACCACTGCTCCAGCAGTGCAAAAAGAAGCTGCCAGAGAGAAATGACTTAGTGAACAGAGGCTTTGCTGATAGACTTCAGATCCCTAGTGCATCCTGGTGTCATTAGAAGCCAAGGTCACTGGTTTGTATTTCCTCCCACACCACTGGAGGACGCAGAATTTGATTTCATGGAAAGCTGGAAGAACAAGGAATCTCTGCCATGTTTCTGGTTACAGGGTAGAAACCTCCTGCTATGCTAGCAGGTGAAATGTGTGAGCACAGCTGGTGCTCAGCAAGACAAAGCCCACTGTTTGCCCCACAAAATCCATCCAGCATTTGGGTTTCGTCCACCCACCATAGGAATGAGGGGCATTTGAGAGAAGTTTTTGTTCCAGCAGTCTGAGTAAATGAGCAAGTTGCTATGGATTAGGAAATCCAGATGTGGTGGAGGGTGGCACAAACCTGCAGAACCACAGGGGTGGTGGCTCTGCTGTTCTTGCTAGAAAAGGGTGTGGTGAAAGAGTTGCAGTGGGGGTCAGGCCCCACTATGTGGTGTGCCAGAGGCTATATAGCCAGGAAGGGAAGGGGAAGGGGAAGGAAAAAAAATCAGTGAAATTCTCTGGGTTTATGGTGAAGGGAAGGACAGGGTTGTGGAAGAAATGGACCCATATGACAAACTGAAGTCCAGATTTCCAGCAAGGTATAGTTCAGAGCTGCTGTCACCACAAGGTGAGCTCACAGTGGATACGGGCTGGCAGTGTGCCCTTGAGTTCAAGACTGTCATGGGAACTTGGAAACAGCAGGATAGACCCACCTGAAGGTTGGCTCAGCCTTTAGGAGGTAAATGTTATTCAGTGAACTCTGTTGCCACTAGGTCTTTTGGGCCAGTTTTACTCTGCATGAATGTTAAAATACCTACACTGCTTTTTGCCATGAAATGGCTTTGCCCTGACTGCAGTGATGTCACTTTGCCTGCGTTTTCCAGCACGCTGTGTGCTTGTAGCTATCTCAGGCACTGCCCTGCCCTCCACCAATGCCTGTTTTCATACTCTGTGAATCAATGGCCATATATTTATAAGGCACAAAATTCTCTCCCCTCTTTTATAGCACATTATAAAGTAGACTTTCTGTGAATATTCCTGTTCTTTTGTTCCTGCATTTTCTTCATCAGACCTTAGCAGTTTTTGTCCTTACTTCCTGATCAACTAGCAATTTTTGTAAGGTTTCCAGGAATGGGAAAAGATCCCTATCCCTGACCAGAGCTGTCTGGATTCAATCCTCTTCCTTCCCAAAAACAGCCAGCAAGATTATGGCTGTACTGAGGCAGTGCAACTCCCCACTGACAGTTACTATTGATATAAAATAATTCAGTGCTGACTGCAGCACCAGCAGCCTCAGCAGCCACATCAATTGCACTGTTACAAAGCTTAAGCATGGTGTGACTTGGGCACAAGGCAGAAGGCTGATACCAGCATCCCAAATCAGCCTCAGCTTGAAAGAGCAGAACTGGATGGTTCACCAGTGGCATAAAAATCATCATGTGCCCACTGTCCTCATTTCAAATGCCTTAATTGTAATTTAGCAGCACTCCATAGGATGCCTCTGCAAGGTGAAGGGAAGCACACAGAGTTACACGAGCTATATGTTTAAAAAAAAAAAAAAGACAAACTAACTGTGTATTAAAATCAAACAGGTCACTGGAATGCATGATATCCATTGTCACTTCTACACTTTGTGTCCTATGAAGCTTAAGATGTATTTGGAGAAAGAGTCAGAAACAAATTTCTGAGCACATGACAGATTTTGTCTGACAGTTGCTGCATACAGCAATCTTTTCTGACCCACTCATCTGCTGTGCCAGAGGTCCCTGCCTTTCTACAAAGGGACCTTTGGTAGAGCTTTCCACTGCTTTAATATAACTCTTGGGGAGGTTAAGATGTCAGACACTAGCTAGGCTTTGGCAGCTCTGCTTCCATTATGTTCTGCACTGTCATTTAGTAGAAGAGCAAACCCTAGGGATTACAGAAAAATTCTACTGACATATCCAGAAAGTACATGGAAATATTGCTGTGTCTGACCCATGTGTATATTGAAATGTTTGAGAAAAACAACAGCAGCCCTTCAAGAACCCTGCTAACCTTCCAGCGCTGAAAACCTGGCATGTGTCTTTGTCCTCTGAGAGTTTGATAAAGCTATATCATAACATAGACCACCCCAGACTGTTCCTATCTTCCCTTCAATCTCAAA
This sequence comes from Regulus satrapa, assembly GCA_013396955.1. Taxonomy (NCBI): domain Eukaryota; kingdom Metazoa; phylum Chordata; class Aves; order Passeriformes; family Regulidae; genus Regulus; species Regulus satrapa. The sequence continues at coordinate 97,039 of VWZN01006319.1, forward strand.
GACTGAACTCTTGTATGTTTAATTTAAAGGTATTTGTCCCGTGAGCAAAATCTGCTGTCAGAAGCATTAGTGGTTTTTCAAAGGACGTTTCTTAAATATGAATGAGCTGAGCCCCTGTGATCATTTTAATTGATCAAGCAGTGCTTGCAGCTAGAAGTAAAGCTGCCACCTTTCATGGCAGACCAGACCTTTTCCCCTGCTGCCTAATATTTGTATTCCTGACATTTTACAAAAATAGTCAGTCTTGCTCAGCTTGGGAGATTTCTATAAATTCACATCACAGCAGTTAACTTGATTCTGTCAAAACTGGTAGAGAGGCTGTAAGATATTTCCCCATACAAAGATGAGAAATTTTTCTTTTAAAGATGGTGAATGGTTTTGAATAAAATAAAATGTTATTGATGATTAAACACTTAAGGGCATTATGCAATCAAGACAGGCAGCAATGCTGGAGAGATAAACCATCCAGGCTCTTTCAGACTCCTTGTCCTAGTATCTAAAAGCTGACCATGTATGAACAGATTTTTGAAGCTTTTTTTCAGGGAAATATAGTCCTGAACACTTGTTAGACTTCAGTTTCACCTACAGACTCTCCACGGATAAATTATTGGAATTTTGATTCAAGCTGGACCCAGCAGATATCAGGGGCTAAGCTTAAAATTATTGCAAGAGCACTTTACAAAGAGGATGCCCATATTTCCATGAACAACTGCATTGGTCCCCAAATACATGCAGAGTCCCTATGGTCATAGAATGTGTAACTTCTTTTGTCCACAATGCCTGTGGCTTAAGAACCTGTCTTTATATGCAGCTTCTAAACCTAGAATCTCACTGTTATCAATTGAGAAGTCATTAAGGGAGCTTTGGGAAAGGGCTGCCAATGGGAATGGAGAAAAGTTCATTCATTCTTTCAGCCCATCTGTGCTTTAAATATTCTAATAGGCCATGGAATGTAGTGGACATGTTTCAAACATGTCTACATCTCTACTAAGAAGTCAAAAGGCAAAAAATAATTTATTTCACAGAGAACAGCAAACAAACCTGAAAACAATTTTCTGTCATTTTATGTCATGACTGTGCTCAAACTTGTGGTGTAGAGGTCTCTCTTCCAGGTGAAGCCATCCAATCTGATGTGGCTTTGAAAATACAGAAGCACAATCAGGAATTACATAACAGTATGAAATTTCAAGACATCTCACAGAACCACAGACTCACAGAATATGCTGAGTTGGAGGGGACCCACAAGGATCATTGAGTCCAACTCCCATCTCTTCTTGGACCATTTCCAAGAATCACAACAAGAGCCTGAGGGCTAATTCCAAACACTTCCTGAGCTCTGTGAGGCTTGGTGTTGTGACCACTTCCCTGGGGAGCCTATTCCAGTGCCCAAACACCCTCTGGGTGAATATCCAATCAACTCAAATCTCCCTGACACTTCAGGCCATTCCCTTGGATCCTGTCATTGGTCACCACAGAGGAGGAGAGATCTTTCCTCTGCCCTTCCTTTGTGCATCTCATGAATTTAATAAATGATGATCTTATTATCAGGTACTCCCATACCTCACATCAGCAACTTCATCCAGTGTGTGGGAAAAGAGTACAGTAATACAGGGAAAAAGTGCTGAAAGGGAAAAAATACTAAGGTTTGCTTACTCTTGGTCTTTCTAACTTCAACAACAGAAGCAATTAAAGTGCATCAGTCTGGTCTTTTTTTTCAGTGATAGTGATGTTCTCTGGTGTTTTTAACAGCTTGCAAATTCCTATTACTATAATCAGCCTGATCCCACTGTGCTCCCTGTCAGATACCACAATGGCTATAATCTGGCACCTGCTTGGTACAAAGCTTGGAAGTGAGCCTGGGTGCCCACAGAATAAAAATTGTGTTCACTGCTGAACTGAGGGAGAGGATCAGAGGGAATTTAGGAGCAGTGACAGTCTTTATTCTTCTCTCTCAGCATGAGGGTCCTGGCTACGACAGGTCAGAAAACGCTGCTATTTTTCTGCCTTAAACCTCCTTTCTCCAGAATTGCAGAATTTCACTTTCAGAAGGAACCAGTGTCAGGATGTTTCGAATAATATCAGCTACCTCAATTTGTCTCTTCTGGACTGTGCAGCTTGCCCCACTGTCATACTGTTGAGAAAGCAGCAAACATTTCTTGCCTTGACCAGTTGGCAAATCCTCTTCCTCATGCCTGACTTACAGAGATGCATCACCTAGGAAGGCAGTGGCTTTAGATAAGCTATGCTCTTTCATCCTTCCAAATTCCCTCTTTTTCTGCAGTGCAGAATCCAGTGGATCCCATTAAGCAGGGGGTATCACAAGCAGATTTTTTATAGAAAGCCTGTCTCAGATGCTGATTGTTCTCCCCAGTAAATTACTGTGGTATCTCTGATAGAGACATCTCTGCAGCTGTATGGAAATCTCTCATTGGCTTACTGAAGTACAGGGACCTATATTACAACTTTGCTCACATAAGAAAGCATTTACTCGTGGTCTGTGTTCACTTTGAAATTCCTTATTAGAATGGGAAACTGTTGAATAGCAATCTTCATTACTGTCTGGTTAAATATAAACAGACCCATGAATTGGATTCTTGTACACTCTGTACAAGATTTAATTAATGAAAACTGAGAGGAAAGGGAAGTGATTTGTAACACTGAACAATCTGTACATTTCTTCAGAAATGCTGTTGTTGCCACTTTGTTAGACACAGAGACACTTGAACAGCTTGGCTGCTCTGGTTTGTCTGGGAAGAGCTTAGTGTGCTCTGGGCTGTCTTGCAAAGAGATAACAATAACGATAGGGACTGACAGCTTCACAGTCAGAGATGAAAGGAGAAGTCAGGAGTTACTGGCTCCCAGGGGTGGGGCTGGCTTACCTCTCTTTTCACAGAGCCCAGAATTGTCAGGATCTTAAAAAAGTGGAACAGCCCAGATGGGTTGCATCAAACTAATAAAAGGGAAGAAAATTAGGGTTTACCTGTAGGTCAGATCACACACTAGTGCTTGCTGTGCGATACTTGCTGTGTGAACTGCCACTGCTCTGCATCTCATCCTGCTGGGCTGGAGAAAGTAGCTTAGTCAGAAGTAAAGGAGACCAGTGCTAGCAGGTCCAAAAGCGCAGGAATTACAAATCAGGAGGCCTGGCAGGTCTGTAACAGCACAGTCAACACATCTTTATATTGGAAACACCTTTTGGTTAATGTAGGATTCCTCTCACCTGCATCTAGCTGGTGAAAATGAGGTGTGTAGTCCATGCTAGCAGGCTAGGTTCATTTTATAGTCAATGAAGAGAAGGGTCATATGCTGCCCACATCACATCCAACATTATTCTGAGCGATATTAGGGATGGGTACAAGCACAGCTGTGCAGGTTTTGGGGGCAAGTGTTTTTTACCTGCCTTTCTTGACCCCAGAATATTAAGTTATCATTGGTGACAGTGAGAGTGGAAACAGACAGTAAATGCTAAAAGCTACTCAGGGTTGAGTATCAACATACAGAAATTTCAGTTTCTATATTGCTAACATACTGTGGTTGATAAAGGAAAAAAAATCTTACAATTAAAAAGGATAATTATGACAAAGCTTTATAAGATGCAGACAAATAGTGATGAATAGTGACCTAACATTGAATTGAGAGTCAGTGCACAAGAAAACACTGAAACTGCTGAAGGCCTGTCTGTGATCACAGTCCAAAACAGTTTGCCTGTTTCATTCTGTGACTTGTTTTTGGACAGTATCCTTTCTTTTAATTCCCAAAATGACAGCTGAAGCAAATCGTAGTGAAACAATATCAAAGGTTGCTCAGATTTGATCTAATCTGCTATCTAGCAGGCAGTGGTACAAGCACTGAAGGAAGCAGCAGCATTATTCAGGCTAGGCTGAACAAAGCAGAGTGTGCCCTGGGTGTATCTGGAGCGGGGGCTTTTCCAGCTCTGCCTCCCCAGTGCAAACTGCAGCCTGCAGCTGTGATTTCTCAGTGTAGGGAAAGAGAGCAGCTCCAAGGAGAGCCAGGAAATGCCAGCCTGGCTTGCAGGCTGGCCAGCAAATGGACACATGTGCAGGGCTGTGTCAGGATTGTGCCTGGATCTCTGGCACCCCACAGAGGCATATGGATCCAGGAGGGAGATGCCAGTGCCTGCTCAGCGGCGGCTCAGTAGATGATTCCTTCTGGTTCCAGCAGCAAGTACTTCTTCATGGACAGAGGGATGGAGAGCAAGGGGACTTCTCGATGGCACCTTTCTGACAATATTGCCCGAATAGCACATCTGCATAAGTGCATCAGTGACCGTGGTGAATTGCTGCACACAGCGAACAAAGAGTCATAGAAATCCTGGTGCCGCTGTAAAAAAAACCAAAAAAACAAGTGTGTTTTAGGGCAACCAGAATATATGGAGTAAGGATTTTTTAATTAAATGGATAATTATGTCAAAGCATGTAGTTTGTCCCACAGTTTTTCCTTTTTGACCACATCTTCTCCTCTTTAATCTCTTACTTTTCATTTAAATTCTCCCTTGCATTTGCAGCTAACTCATCCTGTTCACAGAAATCTGACCCATGCAACAGAACCTAGAGGCATATAGTCATATATGTGTAATATGGCACTTCAAAAATATTTGCTGACTTACAAATAGTATAAATATACATATTGAAAAATCCAAAGAAACACCAATCACAGCCAGAATCTTTTCACTGACTGAGTCCAGGGACAGCTGAGTTCCTGCTGTACTGCTGACAGGGGATGCTCCAAAGGATAACATTGCAATCAATTAAAATATCAAAAATATTTCTTTTTTCAGTGAGTGATATGCTTTTGTCAAATGAGGGATATTAAGTGAAGAAGTCCCCATCTTCTGAGATGTTCTTCTCTTTCAAAAGTGTTCTTTCTTATGGATTCATGTGGGTTATACAAATAATAAGCCTGGATTTTACTCAGTTATAACTCATTGAGAGCTTACCTCCAAGACATCCTCAGGTATGGCTGCTTTCCACTTTGATGTCGATTTGATGTGTTCATAGGAGTTGACGACTACCTCCACAGCTCTGGGGTGGGAATGACAGGCTTGCAGCACCTGCAGGCAAGATGCAGGGAGACCATGAGTACCAGCAGGAAGCTGGGGCTAGCCTGGCTGCTCGGCACTGCACAGCAGCAAACTGAGACACACAGAGCCAAACAATCCTGAGAGGATGAGGTTGGAGACGCAAAAGACACAAGGCCCCTCCACACCACTCTGTGCAAGCACAGCAAGAAGCCCCGGGTTCACCCCCAGTTTAAGACCACACAGAAATGCTGGCATAGATCTCCACAGCAGTGTAGAAGGGGTGGGTTTTATCACCCAAGTCTAGAGATAGCTTGTTCATAGCTGAGTTGAGTGACTCAACACCAGGCAAAGCCACGCACAAAAATTCTTGCTTCAGCACATGCAGCTCAGGAACAGGAAAAAATCCCATTGAATGAGACCAAAAATGCATTGTTAAAGAAAAATTTAAAATATGACTAGAAGGAGAGACAGTTCAGAAGTAAGTCTTTCAAGCCACACAAGGCCCCTGACACAACTGTTCTGCTCAGTAATTTTAGCTCAACAGGAAGAAACCCCAGTCCATTGTCATTCCTATGCAGGGGATAACATTGCATTCACCAAGTTTTGTCCCATGCAGTCTCCAGGTTTCACAAAAAAAACCTGCAGAACCCTCTGGGATAAATATCCTACTTTTTTACAGATGGGCAAATGATAGTTTGGAAGAGAGACCCACTTCACGCATGGAAGAGGACACTTCAGACCTTGCTGTCAAATACCATCATGGGGACTAAACATTGTTCTGCTACAGATAGAGCCTGCTCATCCTGGGCTCAAGAGGGCACAATTAAAATTTTGGAATTTTATTCAAAGGCTTCTGGTTGCTTGGCTTGTTAAAATTTTACATATACGTCAGGGAACTGCGAACTGTTCCTTAGGGTACTTTTGCTTAGGGATGAGAGAGATTAAGTCCTGACTTCATCAAGTTTACTTGATATAACAAGACTGTCATCTGATATAACAAGACTCAGATACTTCTGTCAGTGTCTTGGGCTTTGCAGGTGTGTAAAAACTTTTCAGGAGAAGGATTCTGAAATACTTTTTTTTTTTGTTTTTTGGTAATCAGCTATAAGCCCAAGCCCAGCACTTCTCCTTTAATTCTCACATTTCCTGGGAATAATTCAAAGCTTTAATGAGATGCATTTAATTTTGAATAGATTTGAACAGATTTTTAAATGGCAGATGTGACAAACTGAATCAAGGGGTCTCATCTCTAATCTTTGGTGGAGACCATGAAACATGCATTTCATATAACTCACTTAAACCTGTATGAAGCCAGGTTTGACAAAGAGATGTGGGTTCTCTGAAATGAGAAAGCGAATCTGCTCTGAAAATTAGGCTTCAGCCAGCATTTAGAGTCTGACATTTCAGGCTGGTTAAGAGCAAAAATTAGATCTGTGTCTGGTTTCTGGTACAAGCAACTGTAATTTCACTTTAGTTAAATCATACCACTCTTATAATAGAGCACCTCACAATGTTTTGGGCATTCTGGGCCCACAGTGACAGGACTCTGGCAAATCCTGAAGTTTGGATCTCTCATCCCATTTCTTTTCAAGACACCATCCCTCTCCATTACCCCAACTGTACCAAGACCACACCCCTAACCTTGTGGAATTGCAGAGGGTATATCCTAGCTGCTCCATGATTCAGTAGCAGCTGGTAGCAGATGTCTGGCTGAGCAGCTGGCCGCACAGATGTCACTTTTATGATGTACTGTAGGGGTGCACAGCCATTGACATCCATGATGTTTGCTTCTGCTCCTGCCTCCAGCAGCATATGCAGCAGGACGTGATCACAGTTCCAGGCAGCTTTGTGGAGTGGTGATTTGAAATCCTCATCACGAGCATTCACTTCAGCTTTATAGTCTAGGAGCATCCGACAGATGAGGTGGTGATCCTGGCTGTATATCTGATCCTTGTAGTGAAGGGCCCAGTAGGTTGCACAGGCCAGGGGGGTCTCCATGTAGGCATTGAGAGCATCTACCTGTGCTCCCTGTTCCACGTAAAAGGCCACAAGCTCTGGGACACCCAGACGTGCAACGACGTGCAGAGGAGTCTCCTCGTCTTTGTTGTTTGTTCTTATGTTCACATTTGCTCCTGCCGAAGAAAGGTGATGGGGGAAAACAAATGAAACACTTGCTTGGCCATCTCTCTGTATGGGCCCTTCTTCCCAAGGAAAAGGTCATGAAAGACACACGTGTAAATGCAAGTAGCATGGATCCTGCATTAGTTAAGTCTCCAGGGAAACTCTTAGACACTTAAGGTACTTGGATGCAGCTTTAAATGTGATATGTTTGCCCCAAGCTTGTAAACCTTATCTGAACATTCTATTTCAGAGCAGCATGCAAGCCCAAATTTCTGCATTAAAAAAAAAAAAAACCCAAACCAACCCAAAGAAAAAAAAAAAAAAAAAACAAAAAAAAACAAAAAACCAAAAAACCCCCACACATT
>VWZN01006319.1:109234-127708 GCA_013396955.1 Regulus satrapa
AAAAAAAAAAAAAAAAAAAAGAGGGAGAGAGAGAGAGGAGATGAGATAGTCCCTTCTTTTTGCCACAGAAGAGAAAGTGCATTTTCTGTGCTGCTACTGGAGGTGTTTATCTCCACATATGATTAACTTCTGGCACAGACTGATCATTACTGCTTCTAAATACACAAGAAGAGTCTGTTAGCAAGTAGGTCATGAAGTATGTTGATTTTAGCAAAGACCAAACTCGGTTTATTGCTTTAAGTTGTAAGGTTTTGGAAACTCTTTCGGTGTCTGGCTGGGAAATGGTTTGTGTTTTCTACACTCCAGACCAGAAGTTGTGTTTATTGTTCTGGTTGTTTATTTCCAGATTATTTTTCTGTTTTGATAAACTAGTACATCCTCACTTTCTGTCATTTGGAAAAATAAACCTTCTCCCATCCAGCAACATTCAAAGTCCACAGGATTTCCTTAGTTTCCCTGAGCTAGGGAGAATCCACTTTCCTTCCATTGAAAATGGAAGGCGGGATATTTTATATTTCTGAATAGTTTGTATATGTGAATGGGTTCATGCAAGAAATGTATAAGCCCCATTTAGCCTGTGTGTGTCTGTTCTGGGCTTTGCACCTGAGTTCTCTGCAAGGAAATGGCAAAGACTCCTCTTTCTGGAGTCTCCAGCAGCTGCAGCACGGAGGCTCAGGCTGGGCTCTGGCCTGCCCTTCACCAAGCCCAGAGCTGTTGAGCTCCCCTACTACAGTGGCCCTGCCATGTGAGCCTACTGAGACAGTACTGCCTATCTGCTTATGCTGCAGCTTCAGAAGAGATAAAAGGCCACAGTTCCTTGGAAATCTCTCAAACCCCTCTACTTCCTGTCTGGTGAATGCTGCCACATTTACCTTGTTTGTAGGATGCCAGAATCAGGTTTTCATCTTCGACTTCAAACACTGTGTCCACGTCTATTTTCTTTTGGCTCAAGAGCTCTTCCAGTGTTTCAAAATCATTGGACTTCAGGGCTTCAAGGAAAGCTTTTTTCACCAACTTTGCAGCTGCAGTTTGAGTAATTTTCCCCTCTGTGTTCTCTCCCTCTTTGTATGTCTTCTCCAAATCCATTTCCAAATGTATCTGTTTGTGCTGTGAAGAGGGGCACACTGAGGTCCCTATAGCACAGTTGCATGCTGAAGTTTCTGAAGACCAGAAGGTAATTTTATCACTCAGTCATGCTGATCTGCTTGTTCTATTTATATGAGGAGCATTTCAGGCATTGAAATGCCACTCTTAGATATCACCACGCTCTTTTGATGAAAGCGAGGACAGACACACTAGCAATTAGAACAAAATAAGAGTTATCTCCATGGGCTTCATGCACATTAAGCTTCATTAACCACCTGATTACCTTCTGGTCCTGCCCATACACTTACATTAAAAGACACTAGTCCTGGGTGTTGTTTCTCGGCTGGAGAATCACCCACACTTCCTTTCAGAGTTGCCATGGCTGATTTATTGGCTGCAATGGGATGTGATGCTCTGCCTGCAGATGCCTTTTAACTAGTGCAATTCAGGAAAAAAAAATCTAAAATATCTCCAAGGCACTCTTCATGTGGGAGGTAACCCACTCTTTCTCCAGGACAGCATTCTGCTTGCTGGTGCTGAGTTCAGGGGCAACAAGTAGTGCTCCTTGGAAAGAGATATGCTGGGACAAGAGAGCTGCAGAGCTCTACAGCCACATTATGGGGTGGGGGATCTGATACACTGCAGGGGGTTTGTGTGTGAATTTACTCAGCTGCAAGCACAGGAGGCTGCATGGATCTATAGACTGTTCTCCTTCCCCTCCTTGCCCTTCATCTAAATTCAGCACTTCTCTCACAAGCCCATCACCCCTCCCTGCTTTTCCCTGAAGTCTGTTCCAGCCCCATCCCTGTAGTGACAGCAGTTAGAGGATGAAAACCCACATGTAGCTAGCATGAGCTGCTGCCATGCATCACTTAGAAGTGGTTCACACCTGCCCCCACTTGGCCTGGTGGATGAGACCATAGCTGGAAGGACACTAGTTACCTTTGATTTAAATCACCCAGCAAAGCAGAAACCACCACAACCACCATTATAAAGAAACCTTCATATTTCTCCTTCCTGTGAGTTTGGCTGCCAAGTGGGCTGATGGAGAAACGTGAGCCAGGTGACAGTGAAAATCAGAGCAGCCTCTCTGCTTGAAGGGTTTCCAGAGGCCAGGTTCCCTCAGGCAGCCCCCTCAGCACCTGCAGGGCCCCTGTCCATGGGACTGCTCACCAGCTCTCTCCTACAACCTGTGCTCAGCAAAGGTGGCACGGGACAGCAGTTGTTTAACTCATATTTGAGAGTTCCTTCCACCTATGTGCTTTTGAACGAAAAATACTTTACTAATTCCCCAAGGTAATGTATATTGTAATAGACACAAGGGGAAGGAAAAGAGCTCGCCCTGGTGCTATAGGTCCCAGGCAACTCATCTGTGTCATTTGAGGCTTAAGAGCAGAGTCAGCATTAGGCTCCTCATACCTTTACGTTCCCTCCTGCCGATCCACCTCCTGTTTACTTTGTTACTTAGTGGATGACTTCAGGCTTTAAAAAATGTGTTGATGCTTCTCTGGTATGAGGAGAGGAACAGGATGAGAACTCCCAATCTTACAGGCTTCTTGTTACATGCAAATTTCTTTTTAAACTGCTACATTCCTGGAAAGCTGTGGACGCACAAAGCACTGATATGTGGCTGCAATCAATTGTCCACCTCAGCTACACTTTCGATTTGGAGTGGATTAGCTTTTTATCTGTCATCTTTCATAAATGGTATTATATGACATGAGGACCTTCAATCTGGCTGAAAGACTTGTGCTGAGACATCTCTATGCCTCTCTGCTGCTCATAGGTTGACATGCACAAGACAATCGCTGTAGCAGATTACTGCACATCTGCTGATCCATTGTGCTTGCTCCTGGTTGACAAGCCAGGTGAAGTTATCTGTGCTGGCTTGGCCCACAGTGAAAGAGAAAGCTGATTAAAATTACCTTACATTTGCCATGTCCAAGAGCATGCTCAGGAAGGAACAGCACCTCAGACCAGATTATGCTTTGCAACTTGCTCACCTTCAGCAATTTGTGTGGCCCTGCTCTAAACCTCACATAAATTTTTCTTAACATCATTAAGTTTAAAAGAGAGAAAGGAAGCAATTATAGGTATGTGTATAGCCTATACAGATACCTATGTGGCCTTCGTGTTTTCTTGTTAAAACAGCATTAGGGTCTAATCTTGAAAAAATCTATTCACATGCATTGGGTTCAGTACAATTACACACAAGAATAAGGAAATGTTTTTATAGTTTGAATTGACAAACAATCACAAAAAGTTTCATAATCTTTATAAAGCACAACATATTTTTTATTAATTTGCCTGAAATATAGTCAAAAACGTATTTAAGAATACATAAATATTTTAAGACATGGGGGGAACAAAAGGGATCGGCTTTTACTATATATCTGTATTTTTGTTTGCACAATTTCCTGCAGACTTCTCCCTCACTGTACCACAAGGTGGCAGTTTGATTCTGAAAGTCAACACCGATGTCATTCAATCCTCAGGTCTGCCAAATATTCTGAACCTTGTACTGTGAAACAATAGCCCATCTCTTGGTTAATATAAATGGCAATTACAGTATTTACAATATTTATAAGTTAGACTGGAGAGTACTGTCATGGGTGCTGTTCAATCACATACTGTATCCAGTAAAAAACCCATGGCTTCCACATTTAGGATCAATTGTCTAAATTACAGAGCTAATGTGAAGGCACGTGTTTTCCAGGGAGACAACTCCTGTCCCCAACCCTTCCTCCAGCTCCACACAGTGCCACACAGCACAGGATGAACCACAGGCACACAAACACCTGCACCTCGGGGGACAGGCTGGATCTGCCGCTCAACAGTGGTTACAGCAGGTCATAAGAAGCAGGTGTGAAGGTTACACAGCAAATAAGAGAAGAGAAGAGAACCTCTTGAGGTGCACTCTGCTTCCCACTTCAGACTGGGACCACAGTCCCTGGCTTTAGTTGGGTTGCTGGGGTCCCTCCCCATCAGAATTATCATAGGCTTATTCTAAAGTCCACTGAAGTCAAGGGAAGTATTTCCATTGTTTTCAGTGGGTCATGTCCTTTTTTAGGGTAGGTACCAAGCAGCTGAGCTGAGCTGAGCAGGGGATAGCTGCCAGAGGTGAGTGCATGAGTACCACTGGAGTGGTAATATGAGAAGGATGATGGGTGGAACAGGAGTGTGAATGAAAATCAGAGCTGGGACTGCTCATAAAAAGACAAAGGTTTAAGCAGAGAGTGAGAAAAGACATACTGGCAGAGTGTGCAGAGCACAACTCCTGAGGAGCCAGCACCCCTTCATTGGCACTTGCTGATGTAGAACAGTAATCTATTGGCAGCCACACAACTCACAGCAGTGCTGGGAACAGCTTGAATGGAATGTGAAGATGAAAACCAACATCCTGAACTCCATGCTGGGGCAGCCAGCAAAAGGAGAAATGCTCCCAAGGAATGGTGGTGATACAAGCAGAACTGTGGGGCTGCTCCAAGCTGTGCTAGCGAACATCCTGTTCTGCAGGAGCCCTGTTCCCGTGGCACTGCCAAGGGGTGCAGAGAGCAGCAGCAGGTGCAAGGTCACCCACGCAGGCGGCATCACAAAGGTTCTCCTCTCCCCAGCTTTGGAGGGACCCGCCTTGCAGCAGTGTCTGCCTGGCCAGGGAGGTTGGTGGCCAGCTAACGGGGGTCTCTTCAACAGCAGGAGCACACCTCCCTGTGAAGCAGCCTGGTCTGCTCTGGAGCCTTATGTACTAAGGAGGGAAATGAACCGAATGTTGGATCTGTGGGCCTGAAGCAAAAACAGATCTTTGAGTTAATCCCGCACTTTGATCTCTTCTGAACAGCTCATGCTTGCAGAAATACTGTTGCAGTAGTGATCACAAGCCCTCCCTTTGCCCTGGTCCATCTGCAGCATCAGCCCAAGTCTGCCACGCTGCTGCCCACTCCGTGGGCAATGTTACCTTTCATATCCTTTGTGTTGCCAAGTGTGTCCCTTGTTTCTTATCAGCTCTCCATTCCCAACAGGATTAAGCACATCTCTCTTATTCATTTAGCACATTTTTATCTAATATTAATATTGATTTTTTTTTTCCGCTGCTGCACATCTTTCTGCCAGCTTTAGCCATAGTTATATTTTATCTGATTTTTTTTTCCCCAGGATGCTGACTCTGAGTGTGAAGATTACATAAATCATCTCCATGCTTCTTGCATTATTTCTTATTAGGAATAAAAGCTCTTTAGCTCTGCTAGGTGCAATCTATCTTCTCCAGGTGCTCAGCTGTAAATCATTTGTTGAGAAAAATCATCTCTGTAAATTGATCCCTGTGACTGGTTAACCTGAAACCTTAGTATCAGTAGTTTTGACTCCTCTGCTTTTTCTTTGTTATACTATTTCACTTTTGTTCTCATTTGCAAGGGATGGAAACAGTCTCAGACACAGAAAGGCATTTAGACATAAACTTCCCAAGACAGTGAAGTACATTTCCTAGGAACTGGGAACCTATCTGCCTAGGAGAGTTTGGGCCTTGTAGCTTTATTTTCAGTAAATCAAGAGTAATTCCCAAATATGGAGCAAATGACATTCTAAAGCCTTGAGGTACATACATGTTACAAAATCAAAAGTCGATGGCAACAATCCAGAATTTTGTTCTCATGGAGGTTCTTGTCTTCATGGTGAAAGTTTAGCCCATCCTCCCCCGGATTTTGTTTTGGTTTTTATGTCTGTTCTTTCCACCTTCAGCCCCGGGGATCCATTTCCTTTATTCCTGTACATTGTTCCAGTTCCTACTACCACTTTATTTATTATCATGTTCAGAGGCTTACGGTTGGATTAGCCATGGATATTGGAGTGTTAGCTGTTAAATTTAGGATATTTTACATTAAAGAATGGTCTTTCAAAAATTACTACTAAGATAATTATTCGTTTCTTGTCCTATAAAAAGTATGTGCAAAATGCACTTGTTCTACAAAACCATTCCAAGGAATACCACAGATATTAAGCCAGAATGCTTGGAGGTTCTCTTTGATTTAAAGGGCATGTGTGTTGTAAACACAAAGCATGTACACAAAACTTAAAATCAAGTGGACGGTATTTCTAAGACATGGAGAAGACAAGTCTTGCCTATATATGCTTAGTGAAAAATTCTCATCATATTTTTTGCAGTTTGATACATCCAACAGTATGTAAAACAGCAGGACTTTGCAACCAAATTTAAATAGGAATGGGAATCTTTACCTCTTCCTCCTGGTGCAGCGAGGCATGGACTGTGGTTTCAACGAAGCCTGTGGAGATCAGTTCTTTAAAGAAAAGTATTTCTTCAGAGCAAAAACAACTCATTGCCCAAAGAAAGTGCTTTGCAGGCAGCTGCATCTTCCCTACCCACTCTGATGCGAGGCTGCTGCTTGGCCGGGCTCCCTACTGGGGCTGAACCATGGCAGCAGCTGGATGAAGAGAGATCATCATCAGGCTCTTCCCAACAACTTTACCTTGCCTGTCAAAGTGAGATTTGTGAAGAGCAGAGATGGTGTCTATGAGATGGTTCCCATACATTAAATTATTTCTCTGATATTAAATATATATTGAATAAAGTGACAGAAGTTTTAGGACAGGCAAACAGCTGAAATGTGAAAGGATCTCCAGTTCTGAAACTGCTCTGTAATGCCAGTTTTCTTGGATCAAAATGCTGATGTATGAAAATATAAACACTTCCAGCAGAAGCAGTACTGGTACTCTTTAAACAGACACCAATGAGCCAGCTCTTTGCTGGCCTGGGAATCTAACTATTCTTGCTCTGAAGGGCTGAATTTGAAGCAATGCCGAAATAAAGCATATGGAAGAATCTGCTGGAAGGGTGAACGTGTGGAGAGGGAAGAGGAGGTATCACAAATTAAACAGTGCATCACAAACACAGCTGGAGGCAGCAGAGAGGCAGGGACACTGCAGATCTGATGTGGCTTCATAATCGTCCTATGCCCATGGGGTTATGTCAGTGTTTTTGATTAATGTTTTCAATCTCTGCTGTTGCCTGTGTTTCCAACCATTGCTGATAAATCAGTCACTCATGCGCTGTGGCTGCTTGCTGCATTTCTAAGTGATGTAAGCTGTTAATCTTGCTCATTTGGGGTATTGACCTCTACCTTCCCCGAGCAGAACAGATCAAGTTCAAAGGTGCAGGAGGGACAATAAAGCTGTGTTAGTCTAAAACAGGACATGCATATCATCTTAGATGCTGTTTTACTGATAGTGGATAGAGCAAATCCTGCTCCAGCTGCAGGAATCCCAGCTCTTGTTGACAGACATCCAAAATGTGCATGAATGATGCAAGGCTGGCTTGGCTTTGATGCTGTTGTGTGGGATGTGGAGCAAAGGGGATGAGAAGTGAATTATCTCCATCAGTGTGGAGTGCAGGGTGTATGAACAAACTCTTACATCATGGAATGGAGCTTAATATGTTTATTCACGACCCTTAGAACATTAGTGTAAAAGCCAAGAAAATAAAAGCAAATATTTCTCATTTAAGCTTACAGTTTCTTGATTTAAACTAGTTATTAGAATATTCCCTGAGGAAAGAAAATAAGCAATGTTACCATTTACCTCTTGAGTCTCTGAATGACTGAACCAGTAATATGGTAAAAACATAATCATCTTATAGCTATTTATATTTTGATTTTCTGTGTACTGCTGTTTCCAACATTATATAGAATATGTATTGCAAAATTATGTTCACTTTAATGAGTCTGAGTTAATTTACTAGATCTGTATAGAAAAATGTGCCTGTGGTATTAGAAGCATTTTATTTCCATTTAAAAATCTGTTGCCATAGTGACCAATCACAACTTTCTCAGTAGCTTTGTCTAGGCATTGGATGTAGGCTTTATTTTTATTTTGTTTTATTTTTTCCTCCTGCATTCTCTGGGCCAAGTCCTCACTTAACTCCTTTTTATTCTTTTTATAGTCTGTCCTTTTCCAATCATATTCTCAATTAAATAATTTTAACCAAGTTTAGAATTAAGATGACAACTTGGCTCTTCCTTTTAAATCATTATGTAAGAAACAGGAAAATACAGTGCTGTGCACTGTGGACTTTCTTTGTTGTCAACAGATTGCCCAGACCTAATATAAGAAGTCCTGAAATATCAAACCCCCCCCGGAGTCTGACACCTTTAAGTATCAATATAGTAATGTCAAAAATCTGGTGAACTGCATCTAAAACTGAAAAGCACTTGGAGAAAATGCTTCCATTTCAAGATACTTCAAGAAGATTCTTTATAATTAAAGCTTAAACAAAATAAACCCACTTACCATTCTGTTGCAGCACAAATCTTGTCAATAATGTACTTCCTTCTGAGAAATGGTAACTTGGAGTGGTGTTTTATTCCTGGTTGAAAAATATAATTTCTACAAGAGAAGAGGCTAAAGAGTCTGCACATTGCTGTATACTCTCCACCTAAGGCTCACATAAGATTTTTTACATGGGGAGAGGCACAAGAACATTTCTGAAGCAAGGATAAGTGTAGAGAGGGGATCTAGTTAGATCTCACCTTTGCCATCATCTTTCTCAAGATGAGAATTTTGTTTCCTTGGTAGGCACAGGGAAGCAAATAAAACTGTTCAAAAACAGACACAAGCCAGAGCGAAATAGTTTGGAGCATTACATGACTCTTACAGCACGCCAGTGCTCAGCTCAGACAAGAAAATATTTTTTCTCCTTTTTCCAAGCATCAATACCTAGAGCATAAATACCTGAGTCTTGAGCTTGTCACATTGTCTCCTGCACTGTGAAGAGTTTGTGGAAACACCCGTACGGTGCAATTTCACTTGTCTGAAGACAGAAATCAAAACCAGAGCAGATTTACTCCAGAAACATTAAGTGTAAAGCAAACCAAATTATTATATAACATATAATTTTTAGTAGTAAACTATAGATGTTTGTCAAATGCAGTAATTTAATAAATATTTACATAAGTGAATTTATTTTAGAACATGTTTAGTAATAATTCACATAAATAAGAGTTAATTAATAAATAAAGTATGTGCCATGGTAATCTTAGAAACTGTTTTCAAATACTGTGCATAAATATAACATTACTGTTTTTCTTTTATTAATATTTTTGCTTCCTTAACACTGAAATAAAATTGTAATACAAAATCCATTGTGCTATTCAGAAAACTACATTTTTTTCCTCTTAATCCATCCAGTTTCTCACATCTGAGTCAATGGAAAGTGCACTGAAAGATCTGGTCATCATACAGTTATGCCTGATTCCTGGAGCAGTCCACAGAAGTCAGAAAATTCCCTTTAGAAAAAAAAAAAAAAATTCCAACTTTTCTTTCTAAGGACAGTCTGGTCCTATTTAAAATGACCCACTAAAAGAGAAATTTTCCCAAACCATAGTTATATCATCCTGACTTAATTTCTTACAAGTGATATGCATTGTTCACATGTTAAAAACTCTGAGAAAGTTGCTACTGCAAAAACAGTGACTGTAAACATCCAAACTTCTTGCAATCTAATGAATCTCTGAGGAAACCCTTGGAGGAATGTTTCTGTGATGATGTGCAGTTCTGTGACTGCTGTTTGATATCCAAAGCAGGGTGGTTCAAAGAGAGAAAACTACTCCAGGATGAAGAAGTCTAAATGTTTGAGTTTGCCCCAGTTTGGCCATTGGTGCCTGTGATCCCTGGGGCATGTGAGGGGTGGAAGGAGGGTTGTGGCTCCCAGCAGTGAACTCCTTGCCCAAACCATTCCCTCCGAACACCCAAAAAGCCTGCTAGTGACCAACACTCTGGGAGACATCCATGGCACTGGGTTGGCAGCCTAGTGGCATCTGCACCTAAAAGTGTCCGGTGTACTCCTAGGGGAAGGAAAAGAGTTGGAATTGGAGACCAATCTCTGAGCCATCTCCATATAACATAAGAGACCTTAGGCATTTTAGGACTCAGATCAAAACTAGACTCTTGGCACAAGACTCTGAGGAAGCTGCAAGCAAGAGGCAGTGGCGTGTGTCCAGCTGAGGATGTCAGGGTTAATAGGTCTCCCCTTCTGTGCTCTCTCTGGTGATGCCCAAGTTCTGTGGCTGCATCTGACCTGTTGTGCAGAGAAGCCCCTAGGCCAGCCTGGGGCCAGCAGACTCATCTGTCTGTGTTTTCTTTTGAGCTTTGCATAACACTTAGTTGTGTCAGTGAAGACACTTTACACAACCATTGAAGCCCCACCTGGGCTTTAAAGGAAAGTGCTGAAAGTTCCAAGTATGTGCAATTTTATTGACTTGTAGACTTGTGCCACTACGTTATAAGAAAACATGAATTCAACAAGTTTTGAAGCTGCTAATGGGGGGAAAAAAACCCAAACCCAACCACCAAACCCACCTATATGGATATAGAACTTAAAAAATCAAAATGTATATATTGAGATGAGACCTTAGTAGTAGATCACAACAATGTTTTAACAGGTGGTACTGAAGTGCTCTACAGCTTTCTGACCACTGTATGCAGGACTGGTGAAAGATGAAGGTAAGTGGCTTTATTTCATATTCATGGTGCTGGTATTTTAAGCCAAATTAATGTGGTCAAAAAGAGTTCAGCACCGTGTGTATCTCCATACTTCGATCAGAAATGCTGAGCTTCTCTGGAAGCTGCTAATCAAGGGTTTGAAATAGAATCACTGCTGCTTTCTTATCATACAATAGAAATCAGCTGTTTGCTTTTAAATTTCATATTTCTGCTCATGTTAGAACAAAAGGTGAACCACAGAAAAAGTGTGTGCAGTGTCTCCTAAAAGCTGTTTTCAGCCAAATTCTAGTGGGTTTGGTACCACATGCTCAAGCTGTCTACCTGCTGGAGTTGCTGGGCCCAGTCACCCAGGGTTCTCCAAGGAGATGAGGGGAAAAACAGTGTTTCTCTACCATACTCTGTGCTGTGTACTCTCTAGCTCCACTTTGTTTTCCTTGTGATGATATTAGGCAGAAAAGACAAAGTCTACCTTCTTCTAAAAGGTACATCAGAGCCTAATGAGATTCATATACAACTTGCTCTTGAGCTGAATCATGTGAAGAGTGAGATAGATGTCTACATCAGACAGGGCTCTATAACATTCTGTGGGTGCCTTCTCTCTTGGCCACCCATGTGACACCTCCTCCACAAAAGCAGAGTGAAGAAGGCGGGGGTGGAGGGTGTTGTTTTTGGATGCTACAAAGGCTCTGGCGCTACCAAGGCCGCATTCTTTCGCTTTTTGGCACATGTTTGTAGAGGAGGGGCTATGATGTAGCAGCTCTCAAGGATTTCAGTACATGTTGGATTAGGTCCTACAGTCTTTTTCATGTTACCTGTTCATAGTTTATGCTTAAAAGAAAAGTTAAGGAGCTTGTGATTCCATACGAATTATATCTTTAAATGGTTTTCCATACGAATTTTATCTTTAAATGTATTTCGCTTTCTGCCCCACAACACAATTATGTGCAACACATATATGTGACATATGCACTAATGCTCACACCAGTACCTGTGACTGCAAGAGCCTTTGGCAGTGGTTAATATTTGACAATGGATCAAATTTCAGCATTCAGGACATTGAATTTTTGGGGTTTTTTAATTTGCAAGTGCATGAAAATAGTGTACATAGAGTGGGCCAAGAGACAGAGCAATGGTTGTGTATTGCCTGAGAGTCCTACTGTACAGAGGAGTGATAATGACAGGAACATGCTCTCCTTTACTTGTCTTTGAAGTCAGGAACCTCCTTGCTTTTATACACAACTTTAATCTTTCAAAAGCCACATGGCCCTCTCCCTCAGCTGAATTATCAGTCACAGTGTTTGAGGAGCTTGCTGCCATGATAGCAGAATGTCACCTGCAAGACTAAGGGATTGCACTGCCAAGGCACACTACTGGCTCAGCATGCTTCTGGCTGAAAAAAGACAGCATTATTTTCTTTATGCTTGCGACAGAGCTAAACTGTGGCAGTGCAGTGAAAACCACCAGTGCTATCCTGCACACCCAGCACCCCGTCAGCACCAAAGGGCAGATTGCCTGAGAGGACCTTTCTGACTTTCGATTTAGCCTGGCATCTCTCCAGTTTAGCAATTCTGCCACCTATAAAATAATTAAAGCAGCTTGCTTTGCCACTGCTTCCAGATGCAGCAACAAAAACTGCTGCATAAAGGCAATAAACAAGAGCTGGGCTAGGACATAGCCTTGCTTGAGGCTGTTTTTGACAGTGACATGTTCTGACATCTTGTCATCACTAAGAAGCTTTTCATTGCCTCACATCATCATGAAAGAACCAAAATACACTCAGAAACTTATTTGGACACCGAAATTTATGCAGATGCCTCTGGGCTGCTCATGGCTGGCAGTGCTGGAATTTTCACCCAGCCCCACAAAGGCCAGGTAGAGACTTTTGCTTGCTTTGAAGCAAACAGGGCTGAAAGCCAGACTGTTTCTGCAAAAGCCTTTTCAACACCCTCACCCACAAATCTGCTGATGTCATTGTGACAGGTATTTTTCTCAGCAGTTGAGAAAATCAGTATACCTCGGTGTCACTGCAGGAATGTTTTTACCTTTTTCATTGTAAAAGATACTATGCATCTGTCTTCTTGAATGCCTTGAGGTACCAGTCTCTTTTATTAGATGATTGTAATGAATTAATGTTTTCTAACTGGTTTGTGATACTGTATTTATGTGTAGTTGTAGGGTATGAGTAGGAACTTGGCCTTGCTCTGTGGCCATGGCCTGGATGCTGTAGGAATCTCTGCTCCTGGCTTTTGAATGGGAAGCTTAGAAGTGGCTTTTAACTCTAATAGGGCTAAAGAATGCAAGATTAAGAAATTGCTGAAATATCTGAGCAGACCATCTGCAATTTCCCTTTGATCAGCTAACAGGGTTAAAGTGGTTTTAGGATACAGCATTTGTAGAGAATCGTGTCGTTTCCACAATCTGCAGCTTTAGAAGCCTTTTCTCTCATCTTTCAGTTGGCAAACCACAGGCTTTGCTCGTGATTTCTGCTTAGTTTTGTGGGAAACAGCTTTCTTGCCTGCCAGTTTTTATTTTTACTTGAAGCTAGTTCAGCACCTGCATGTCAGCAGCGATCTGATGGATGTGGCCTTTGCCTTAACCAAGTTTTAAGATCTGAATTCAGCAAATCCAGTGAGTTCAGTCTAAGATCTCATTAGACTCTCTTTGAACCTTTCCACATGGTGCTGACATCTTCTGCTTTTTTCTACAGTTTAAGAAGCAATTTCTTCTTTATCATCACACCAACACATCCTCTTCTGAATTTCATTTACTATTTGTAGAGCAGCTCTGGGTCACCGAGCACTCCCTGACTCCTCAAGAGCTGTTGATCAGATTTGCCCTCAATGACCTCCAGAGCTTGGGGCCTTCAATGCTCTCCATGAATGGAAGGATCCACTTAATATTATCACACCTACATCGTAGGCTTTTGTGTTTAGTCACAAAAGTCCCCCAAAAGTGCTCTAGAATCATATTCTGACCTTTAATCTTTAGTGTAAATTCATTGTAAATACTTTGGCAATGCAGATATCTGTGGATTTACTTCAGATTAACATCACTATACAAGAGAGCAAAATCTGGATAAAAAGAGAGTTTTGGCTTTTTAAAAGTTATTTTGGCAAAATATATTTTCATTAATGACTCAAGAATGATGCATTTTGAAATAGTTGTGAAATCCAAATCTGTGTGTACATAGCTTCTGTATCTTGCCTTATCTTATCTTACCTTCTTTTTACCTGCATTAAAAAAGATGACGATATAAGATAGAGAAGCCCATGTAAAGGGCACATCTTTTACAAGAGAAAGATTTAAGTCTTCCAAAATTTTTAGTAATGTTTCCCTTCACCTTCAGTAATTTAAAAGCTCCCTTTTGTTTTCTCAGTAAGCTGTCTCCTTTCCATCAGTCCGGAGAGACAGGGAGAGAGGAAGCCCAGGCATCTACAGACTGCTACTTATCCTACTTCGTGCATGCTTTCCCAGATGGAATAAATTCACCCTTGGACTTGTTTACTGAGGGTTTCTTTTCTTTCATTGACTGTAAAGGAGTCTAAATGACTAAATTAGCATAAGACTTTCCTGTCGTCCTGCTCTGCTCACTTCCTTCACTGCCAGGCTTGGTACATATCCCTCTCCAGATGATTATGTGCACACAACCCATTCCTGCTTTTAGTCATTATGCTATGTGGCAGGAGGTCACCCCCAGGTCTCTCCTGAGTGCCCCAAAGACCTCAGGGGGATCTGCAACAGACCAAAAAGCAATCAAGAGTTTTCCAGCATTGCTGCCGCCACTCAGCCAGCTGAGGGTGGTGAGGGAAAGCCAGAGCAGATGTGACAGTGCCAGTGGGCAGACCCCGGGCTGACTGGGATGTGCTGAGGAGGTAGGCTGCCAAGAAGCCGAGAGTCCTTCTTCAGACAAGGGTGACTTGATAAGCAGAGACTTCAAGGGAGATTCATTCCAGCTACCTTCAGGCATCTACAGAGCAGATTTCTGCACGTGAATTAGTCATTGTAGGTTCCTTTCCAATGAATGCAGAGAAATGTCCACGTCCTATAGAAGATTTCTTGATCTATTTTAGGCATCTTTTATATGAATTGCTACCTCAAAGTAACTGTTTTCCTGCTGGGACCATAAGGGGTGCCTAGATGGCTTGAGACCAGCAGAAAGTATGTTAAAAGCACAACTCACTTGAAAGAAGGAGAGGAAAATACTTGAAGGATAACTCTATTAGGGATTACTAGAAAGTTAAAGCTCATAATACTAAACTAAAAATAATTATGAGCTAGGAAAGAAACTTGGGGGATTTGCCCAACTTGCCCCCCATCTCCTTACTCTTCCTAAGGCCATGCTTACTGCCTTTGTCAGCTGTTGAGCTGAACCCTTGATCTGACACAGTATGGCCACTCTTGCAATCTTATAACCAACTCTAATGTCTTCATCTCCCCTGCAGACACTGTCATTTTACCAGATGAATCGCACCCATCTTGTCTCAAAATCGAGCTCCGGACAGTAAGAAGTATGTGCTTTTGCAAATTAAAGTGTGCTGTAAATAAATAAATAAATGAAAAAGACTATGCTAGGAAAATGGTCTTGGTTTGAAACCTGAGATAAGAAACCAGCAGAATCTGTTGGCTTTTTTTTTTTTTTATCATGGGCCAATCTACATGATAGCGGGCGTGTTTGTGACAGATGGAACATGCCTGATCTCAAAGATCTTTGCCCAGTTAGAAAGGCTCATTGGAAGAGCTTTACACTAGATTTGAAAGGGAAAGGGGATAAAAACCAGTCTAGCTAGAGATAAGCCTGGAGGTGGTACTTCAGTGTGTGATGGATGGTGGGCTAGCATGCTCTTTTTGTCAGCTGCCTCAGCAACAGGGGGATGGAGATGGATGGAGATCCACGTAGCAGCAAAGCTGCAGATGTCATTGAGGTGTTTGAAATCACAGAAGTGTATGAAAATGGTCATGCAGGACCTGGGGCTTCTAACCTAACAATATCCCAAATCAAGTGCATCTGCACCAGTGCATACAACATAGGCAACAAATAGGAGGAGCAGGAATTCATTATGCAGCAGGAAAAACCATGATACAGTTGCCATCACGGACACAGGGTGGGGAGGCTCGCACAACTGGAGCATTGCAATGCAGTCCTGTCAGCCTTACTTCAGTGCCAGGGAAGATCACGGAGCAGATCATCTTAAGTGCCATCAAATGGAATGTGCAGGACAAGCAGGGGATCAGGCCCACCCAGCATGGGCTCATGAAAGGCAGATCCTGCTTTACCAGCCTGGTCTCCTCCTAGGACAGGGTGACCTGCCTAGTGGATGAGGGAAAGGCTGTGGATGTGTCTACCTAGACTTTAAAAATCCTTTGACATAATTTCACACAGAATTCTCCTGGTTAAACTGCTCATGGTTTGGATGAGTACACTGTCCACTGGGTGAAAAAACTGCATGGCTGGACCCAGAGAGTGGTGGTGAATGGAGTTAAAGCCAGCTGGTGGCCAGTCATGAGCGGTGATCTCCCAGGCTCAGTATTTGGGCTAGTCCTGTTTAATATATTTATCAGGATGTGGGGATCTAGTGCAGTCTCAGTAAGTTTGAGGCAACACCAAGCTGTATGGGAATGTTGATCTGCTGGAGGGTAGGAAGGCTCTGAAGTGGGATCTGGACAGGCTGGATCCCCAGGTCAAGGCTAATGGTATGAGGTTCAACAGGGGCCAAGTGCCAGATCCTGCACTCGGGTCACAACAACCCATACATTCTTCCCAAAAAACCCAAATCTATCTATAATCTCAAAGTAATCAAGGACCAGAAAAGGGGAAATGAGTATTCCAAAACTGAAGGGAAAAAGATATTTTAGAGTCCCTGTTTCCTGGACACACCTTACTGTAAGTGCTACTAAGTGTGGAGCATCTGCTTGGCCTCGAGGGCAAGAAGAGCAGAAAAGCCCTTTTAAGTGATTGCTCAGATGTTCAGAAAAGTGCAAAGGAAAGTGTGCAGGGAAGGACAGGGAGGACATTGTGCAGGAAAGGGAAAGATAACTGTTGAGGGAAGTTGTTAAACTGCCAAGTGTGTTCCTCCAAAAAGCAGAAAGTCCAGGGAGCCCAACCCTGAAGCTGAGGCAAAAGCAGATTGCTGCAGAGAGGAAATCTGGAGCCCTGAGGTGGGTTCTGCAGCCCTTCTCCTGTGCAGAGGAGAAAGATATTAGTGGCAGGGTGGCAGTGGAGGAATCATTTGGTGGGGGGAAGCTTTGGAATAAGTACACACATATTATCGTGTACATCCCAGCAGAGGTGTACATGGAGTACCTGAACGTTCCACATCACGCAGTCTTGGTCAGACACGCTTATTTTTGTACAGCGCATACAATTTTTTTTTTTTTTTTTTTTTTTTAAATACAACGGAGCTGGAAGCCGGTCCACCTGCCTTTCCCAAGGGAGCCGTAGCATGCAGAGAGCCGGGGCCTGGCCCGGTGCCGCTGTCTGGCCGGGCGGGGCCGGGGCGAGGGAGGCAGCGCNGGGGCGGGACGGGGCTGCCCGGCTGGGGGGCTCCGAGCGAGCGGGAGCGCGCCGCAGCCCCCGGCCTCGGCACAGCTAGCCAGAGCCGGCCCTCGTGTCAGCGCCGTGTCAGCCTGAGGGGAAGGGTTCCTCATCATCATCACCATCGCTGCCGTTAGCATTGTTTATCAAGGGAGCCGCTCTCCCCCGCGGAGAGTATAGGCACTTGTGATGATGCCCTTTTCATCCGGCTTCGGCATAAACCAACTTCGGGAGCATTTATGCAGCGGGAATGCCCTTTGCACTGAGTGGATTTGAAATCTTCTCCAGGATGATGGGAGCAAGGGGGGAAAGGGGAGAATGTGCCCTAGGGCAGGGGAGGTAGTGGCTCTGTTTTTATAGAGCCTGCAATTAACAGGGATGTGCCAAAAACACCGTCTGTGAATTTGCCTCCTCTCCTGCCAAATGGCCAAACAGTAACCCCAAATCAGTTTGCCAGAAAGTTGGGTTATGTTCTACCAAAGCTGACCTCTGGATAACGGTAGCCCCTATGTACATGAGGTTCCCTCTGATGGAGGATGGTGATCTTAAGTTGTGGCCTCACTTGCTGTGAGCTGAAATGCCCAGCCCCATCATGCTCCATATCACACACCTCACGCCATAAGGTATGAATGCGAACACTCGTGTTACAGCAGCTCCCAAATGTGTAACTGGTCATTTCGGGTCACAAAAGTGATGCTGAATTGCTGTATTGGAAGGTGACTAAGTCATTCTAATTTTGCTTACGTTCACAAGGACTCCAAATGCCTGCTTTCAAAGCAATGACATTCAGCTAATTGAACTTTGGTAGTAATTGTACCTAATTACAGGAGAGCTTTACTGCAGGGACCCTGGTACCTGTCATGGATAGTGGCTGCATTAAATCTGCCACAAGCGTTATTGGTGATAGCCACTGTGGCAACGGGGCCCTCCTGCCCTGGAGCTGGGATAGCAGAACTAGAAGATACTCCCAGGATTAGTGGGGTGAGCCATTTCTAAGTGCTGCGAAGAGCAGGGGACTCCACCTCTCCTCCAAACTGAAGGAGCAAATGAAACGTTAGGAATCCAGTAAAGGAGAATCTCCATGTCTCTGTAGCTCTCTCTGGGATTTTCCTGTGTGCTGTGTTTTCTGCAAACTGCAATGTACCAGCAGTCTTAAGACAGTTGCCAAGTTTGGAAACACACAACTTCAGATCACAAAGTACTCTAAAAGTAATTTAACACAGTCTTGAGAGAAGAAACTGTGGGTGGTGTTAGCTCTTGCCAAGGGTCTCTTTTATTCATCCCCTACCCAGAGGGCAGGAATCCAGCAAAGACTTTCAGCTGTTTCTTCTGAATTTGTAAACCCCCCC